>KK118415.1:115317-176748 GCA_000611955.2 Stegodyphus mimosarum
CTTTTATTTTGGTTACTGTTAATTGATGGTAGATTATTTTATCTTTTTTTTTTTTTTATTAATCTGATATCAATAACATTAACTGGTTTTTCAATACTTTAAAAGTTGACTTTTGATTTTGGCTTTTTTGCGATTTAGTTTTTCCTTAACTGTGTTTAAAGCAAGTAGGTCTGAAAATTCTATAATTGTTTTAAATTCTGAAAAATACCTTTTCAATGATTTTAAGTTGAATTTCCGTTGCTTGGAGATGCAATATGGACAGTTTTCCTTTTATAATTTATAGTGAATTATTGTTTTATTACTTTGCAGCTTTAGCGCAAGTCTTGGGCTTCTTAATTTATTTTTAATTATTTTCATTATGAATATAAATTCAAACTAATAGCAGCTTTAGCGCTATTTTAATAACAGCCTGCTCTCTGTGTATTATATCTCCAAGATACTTTGTAGTTTTGTCGCCAATTTAGGCTAAACTTTCTTCAATAGAAAACTACTTATTACGAATTCAGTCCTCCTTGCTTTAAACATAGTTAAGGAAAAACTAAATCGAAAAAATGCCAAAACCAAAGGCAAACTTTTTAAGTATTGAAAAACCAGTTATTGTTATTGATAGCAGATTAATCGACTTATCAAGGGGATAAACCAATCTACCATCAGTTAACAGTAACTAAAATAAACTAAACAGTAACTAAAATAGATAAAACACTCTCTCTTATTTAAATCAAAATTGTAACTTAATTCGCAATAGCCCTTAATTCGTCATTTTAACCCGAGTATTTACCTTCTCTATTCTAAAAATAGTAATAACTTTTTCTGGACTGCGTCATTTCTACAGTAATCTACATCATAATAACTTTTATATAACAATGATGATGTAGCTAATTCGGGACATAGGATTTCCTGAACTGAAACCTTTCTCTTAAAGCTTTCATATTGGATAACTAAGCACTATTGCTTCTATCTTTATTGTCGCCAAGACGCTGTCCTATCGCAACAATATCAAAAATGCAAATATTCTGGAATTAAGTACGATTAGAGTGCCAAGTGAACTGTGGCCACAAGTGCCAATTGAAATAAAAATGAACACTTAATCGGCCACGGTTACCGCGTTTGTTGTTCATTATGGATCAGTATCTCAATTATTAATAAAATAGCACAATAAAAAATAGCACAAAAGATGCTCTCAACAATATCTTGACACAAGTACGCTCAATGATGCCTCCTATTAATTACCGTCTTGACTCTGTATTGTTTAATACGCACCGAACTTTTCTGTATTATGTCTCATCCCATATTAAGCAGAATTCTGTAATATGAAGTGGTATTAGTTTTTATTATAATTTGCATTCATACTTAATATGTATACATATGTATGCATTAGTTTTCTTATTTTCTGATGCACTATTTTCTATTTAATGCTCATTAACACAAATATGCCATATGATGATCACTTTCAGCATTACGTTATACTATTTATTCTGTATACTATTTCCGTATCATGAAACACTCTGTCTTATGTCATTTTCTGTTTTATATCATTCCGTATTATGCAACTTCTGCTTTATGTACAATTTGTACGTATATCGAATATGTATCTTGTGTATATGACTTAGTTATATAATTTTTTGTTTGTACAGTTTTAATTTAATGAGTATCGACACATTTGCATACACAGCTTCAACTTAATGAACATCGACATTGTATGTACGGTAATGCTGAGTTCTTACATAATTCAGTACTATGTAACTTCCACAGAACTTTTCTGTATTACGGCACATTCTGCCTTTCTTTTTCTGTAATATATAACATTTCGTAATATGTAACATTCAGTCTTATGCACCCGCACTAGTTCATAATATTGCAATTTGTATGCACACTAGTGTATAGTTTTATATGTCTTTAGTTTTATTACATCAACACTTAACATTATTATTATTATTGTTATTATTATTATTATTTTACACTCTGTTTTAGAATTACTATACCTTCTGCACCTATGCGGTTTCGACCACAAAATTGTTGTAAAAGAGGCTTTGTTACGGTTGTAACTCTGCTTATTAGTCTACTGTACAGGAGAACGTGTTTGCATCATCATTGTTGTACACAAATTATGTCTATCAGGTTGAAAACTATTATAGTTATCTTTTGTAACGCATATTTAAATAATGACACCTGCTACATTATTCATTGTATATTATTGTGCATATGTATATAATTTTATTGTTCGTCTTATTGTATATGATTCTAGCTTTCATGTAATCAAGTGCCATGCACCTCATCACTGTCGTTAAGATCTGTACAGCCCATATAGCCTGTATTTCACAATCTGCTAATCTTAGTTTTAAATTCTTTCATTGTCTAATCATATTCGTAAATTCTTTACTAGTAATATGCCTAAGCACTTAAACCCGCATCTCCTACAGTTATTTAATTCTGACTGTATGCTTCCTTCAAAATAGTATCTATATCAGTTATCTTGTATTTCGATTTTGTTATCTTGCTATGTTTAACACATTGTACTTCATTGTTCTCATAGGCATTGGGTCTGGGCATTCGGGGTTGGCTCTCGTGCGGCCCCTTCATCCGGGCTACTCTAGACACTGGTGGACGTGGTGCTGTACTGGTTAACCTTAATGGTAAAGGGACAGTGCCCACGTCCACCGTCACTTGTCACTTGTCTCAACAATGTCCAAATACTGTCTTATAAAACAAGAAGGACAACTTACACACGTGTAGAACCTCCCTTTTGATAGGGTTTCGGCCTTTAATCAGTTGTGGTGACGGGTGCTCAGAGCAAGGTTAAAAGACCTAAAGTGCCCAAAGAACATCTATAACTTAATTACCAGTTACCTCACGGAGCGACAGGTTGCTTATAAAAGAGACTCCATGGATTACCGCAAGGGTCCAACATAGGACCCATTTTGTGGAACATAATAGCAGACTCAGCTTTCAACATCGACTTTCGAGATAACGCCAAAATATTAGATTATTTTGGTGATATAATATTAATCATAGACGAAGGCAACAGATTACACTTCAGCATCGGGAAAACGCAAATGATCATATTTCCGAAAGGGATCAAAATACAATCAAATCCGCCTCATAGAATGGGAAAGTTGCCTCTTAAAACGGCAAGACACAATCAGATATCCATGCTTCACGCTAGACAATAAACTAAAGTGGATGCTCTCTGTTATGAAAGTTCGCGACAAGACGTACAGTATTCAAAAGCTAAAGAGAATGATTACAGACGCTAGGAGCTAAAAAAGACAACTTCTCAGACAACTGTACTTAAGAGCAATTGAACGAATGATTCTCTTCGGATGTCTAGATTCGATGACGAGCAAAGGATCTGCCAGAAGCTGCAACAAATGGTTATTCTTAAGATTACTAGTACTTATACAAACGTCGGCCTTTCCGATTCTAGCAGGTCTGCTCTCGCTGGACTTAAAAGCGGATCTAGAAAAGTCCATCTATAGTGTGTTTCATTACAAAAAGGACTTAAAACACAAAACGATTTCTCTTTTACGCCGCCTGCGGGTACAGCTGACAAGTTCACATCATCCACACCCAGCAGATTCTTCAGATTTCATCTGGTTCAAGGGCCCCTGTAAGGGGTTCCACAAGGAAGTATTCACTGAAGCTCAAAGTTCTCCAGACACGTAGGAACTACTTTCACAGTCTCCTTGAATAATCAGAAAATTCACAACGAACATTTTTGGCTAAGCGACTATGCTTTAGTTTTTAGGCTGAATCCCTTGCGCTCAAAAAACCAGCCCTCTGGCTAGGCTCTAAGGTCCCAGAAGAGACTGCATTCTTTACAGACAGTATGAGTGTTCTCAAAGGTCTGAACTCCTGTTCGACTAAACAACCACACATCGCAGCTTTGAGGGAAGACCTCTCAACACTGATATCTAAGACCCCAGTCAAGATCAACTGGATTAGAGGCCACACTGAGAAGAAAGGGAATGAAAGGGCCAATGAGTTAGCAAAGCTCGCCGATACCAAGACCACCACAGATAAAAAGGTTCCCATCTCAAAACAGATCACTAAAAGTTTCATTTGATCGGTTTTCTTGGAATAATGGTTCGTGCGTTGGCAGAAAGGGGAAACAGGTCGCTTCATTTTCAGCATCTTTGCGAAGAAGCATCTTACTGACGAAGCTCAAGACTAACTGTTTCTTTTTATAAACCTGCACCAACCATGAGAAATTCCTGGCTTACTACTCAAGAGTTGTAAGAAGACTCGTCAGATATTCCTGTAATCTTCGCGGAGAGGAAGCAACTCTCTCTCTATTATCTAATGACCTGTTCACTCACAGCAAGTCTTCGACAGCGGTTTTTCCCCTCGAACTTCAGAACCTTACCTTTTAATTAACTGTTTGTTCACAGACTTCTACTGCCTTAAAAGCATCATTGAAATTACAAAACACTTGAATGAGGACAACTTCATCCAAGAAAATAAAAATCCAACATCTTTAAACGATTTGCAAAGACGGTGGATCAGAAAGCCCATCATGTAGCAACTAACGTTCTTATACTCAGTAAACTAACATTTCGATGTCTTTGTAAGTTTATGTATTTTGATTCCTAAAGGACATTATGTCCACAATAACAGTAAGAAATGTAGAATGGCTGCATAACCATCAGATTCTTAGCGCAATGACTGGGATGATATCCCAGCCCTGTAGTGCGATTAACATGATTTTGAGAAACACGTAGAGTATAGTAACAACTTACCCTCGATATTTTAGCACATTCCAATTAAGCATTCGCAGAGCGATGGCAAAGTATACCTATCATTTCACAGCAATCATATTAATCACAATGTGCTGAGTAATAGTATATTAGTAAGAAAGGAAAGAAGAACACAGCTATTCAGGCTTTATCCTCAATTCAAGCTTAAGAACATCATCATAGTAACTGTTTCGCTTTTTGAAAATCCTAGGTTAAAACCAAGAAGTGCAATTTCATACAATCCTAATCGGGGGCTTGATTATACATATGTCAATCAGGAAGCAAAATGTTTGAACATACACTACCATCTTCAAACATCCCAATAATTTTCTAACTTTTTTCAAATAGCTAAAAATTTACAGTATTTTAAAAGAATCTACCAAACTCAAAGATTTCTTTATACTCTTTTTTTTACTACGAATATTTTGCCGGAATCCGGGATGTACTCGTAAAGGACTTTAAAAATAAATTTTTTCTTTGCGTTCAGAAAGTTTTACGTTGAACTTATTAAAACTACTTAAATGTGAAACTAGATCCACAGATAACAAGAATTCTTTCTTACAAATTAAGTATTTATGCTTAAAATAAATTAAAACTTAAATTAAAGTCCAGAAGAAATTAATTCCAGAAGTTTATTATCTGCATAAATGAAATCTCAAGTATGTAAGAAACCTTTATCACCTTATTTGAACAAATAATTACGACTTCATTGATACTAATGTAATTAATGAGTTCTCTGTAGCCTCGAGGGATTTTTGCGATTTTGAAATACACATAATGTGAAAAAAAATTTAAACAAGTTTCTCTAAGTGAATTAGCTTTCATGAGATATGCAAATTAGATGTCACCTGAACTAAGCCTCTTAAATAATCATTGCATAGTAACAGCTCATTTTATAAAGTCATTCGGAATATGTCTTATAAGAATAGTTTATTTCAATAATTACTCATGCAAAAGAATTACCTAGGGCATTGCTAAAAAATTTCTGACATATTTTTTTTGTTTTCGGTTAAGCGAAGTTCACTAAGATTTTGTTTTTATCTTCAACTAAAAAAAATAATATGACATTTATTACACTTTTAGAATGTTCTACTTCAGAAAGCGATTATAATATGCTATCACTGAAAATCACACATGTTTTATGCATGATTTCCTATGTATAACATGAATACGACCTGGTTTCTCTTAGAAAGTCCTCCACAAACGCATCCATTTCATCGGACAGATAGCCCTCGAGTGCTTGGTCGTAATTTGAATAATCTAAATCTAAATCTTTATGCGCCGTGCCTATTTAATCGTTAAACAATAAAGAGTATTTGAACGAAAATTTTACTCTTAAGATTTTATTAAAGTATCATATTTTAAATTCCGATAAATATATAGACGTGTTTATTCAGCTAAGACACGTCAAGCAAAGGTTGCCTGATTCAGTTCTGCCCAGTTTTGTAAACGACTTTCTACGGAGAAAATAAGTCAAGGAATCCTTAACTTTCTTCCTGTCATATGAAACTCTGGGGCCCTTATTAACATGCTTATATTCATGACATAACATAGTTGTAAAAAGTTATAAGTAATGAATTTATTGTTGCATTTTTTTATGAAAAATTTAATTCACAGAATATGGTTTATTCCATTCTTTAAAGCATTTTATTAAAATATACCGGTACTTTCGTATTATCCCGTCAAGCATAAAAGTTGGCTAAGATCGAAACCTGAAAATTGGCAAAGATACTGCGCAAGTTGCCTCAATCGTTCTTATAAAATTCTGAGCAGAACTTTCATGCAATTTTTACAATAAAACATTCGTAAGTCTTTCCCTGTACAATACACCAAATAACCTATGCTGCAAAAATATTCGACCCGCTTCATTTCTGCGCTTTGTAAAAAGAGTTTTGTCGATTTCTATTATTTTATTGTTAGGGCCTCTGATTTTACCGGAAGCTCTGTTTAGAGCGTTATGAGTACAAACTTTCCAGAGGTGACTGTTCGATTCTATTACTGTTTTGTCGGTAATATCTAGCTGTTCTATTTTGCATGCTTACAATACAACAACAGTAGCTTTACTCATATACAAAGCATATCTTACTACTCCAACAACTGCCCTCCAAGTCATTGATGGTTGTCCTCTATTTGACCTGGTGGTCTGACGAGAGGCTACGGCTGAGAGAATTTCAAGGTTTAAATTGGCAAGCGGTGATGTACAGCGAATATAACGAGGATTCGGTTTCTAGACTGCCGCAATCTCCGCAGGGCGTTGATGCTTTGATGTTTTTCCTAGCATTCAGAAAGATAATTCGTTTCTGCTCTCGCCAGTATCCTCACACAATCCCAACTGGGCCTGCAAAGCAACGCGAGTGGTCACGTGGGATGTGGTGGAACGCCTAACTTGCCAACTACCGAAACGCCTAACTTGCAAACTACTGTATAAAGTAAAACATGCAGGATATGAACAGTAAAACAAAATCAAGTAAAAGTTCACTATTAACATTATATAGAATAGAAAGGTCAGCTGTTAAAGAGCGGAAATAAATATCTGCGAAAATGCAGGCATCTGGGGGCAAGGAGCTACCTAGCCGATCAGCGGCAGTTGCAAAGTCCAGAATTCGAAAAGACAGAATTAGCATTTTGCACATGAATAATGGAAGAAATGTCCAAAATAAAGAAAGTAGCCACTCAAAATGTTTATAAAAATTCGTTCTATATATTGGTCATATCAGAAGTATTCCACAGAGCATAAAAAAACGGAAAATATGAATTTATTGCACTCTAAATTGGTTCACTTGATTCAATATATTCTCTTGGTCCTCTTGATTCATGCAAATGAGGTGGACGGCAAAAGGGCGTATGAGCCTATACTCGCTTAGAATCTTGTAGTTGAGAATTTCGGCGAAGTTCGCAGGATTATTACTAATCGTTCTAGTAAAAACTTATCATTAATTCTAGTTGTAAATTCCTTGATGGATTCTAACTTTAATTCGGATTGGAGGCTTCTATTTCTAATGAAGTAGGGCGCACCAGTTATAATTCTCAGAATTTTGTTCTGGACGACTTGAAGTCTCTTGTAGTCCTTTTCGTTAGCATTAGCCCAGGCGACGGAGGCATAAGTCAAAATCGGCCGGATGACCCAGAGAAAAAGTCTTTTCTTGAAAAGAAGAAAAAGCTTTTCACTTTTGAACAGGAGGGACTGAAAGGTGATTCTGTATGCTTTCTCACAAACCTGTACCATATGACCTTTCCATGTTAAGTTATGATTGCCTTGCTAATTCTTGGGATAGGATTTGATTTCCGCTCTTTTCCGATCAGTCTTGATTTCCGCTCTTTTCCGATGCTTCCTGATGAGTAGAATCTTAGATTTGGTGGGCTGCATGCTGGTTTTCCAGCGGATACAACAGTCCTCAATAATTGGAATCTTTTCTTGGAGTTTGACCAGTACATGGTCAAGGCGACTTGATTTGCAAACAAGAGCCGCGTCGTCCGCGTAACTGGCCAGGAGGAAATTAATATCATCTTGAAAGTTAGGGAAATCGTTCACGTAAATGATATAACATATCGGGCCAATTATACTTCCTTGGGGGACACCCGGAAGGATGTTTTTGATGGCCAAAGTCGCGCTGCCATGCCTGACAGAGAAAGTACGATGTTTCAGGAACGAGGTGATTATAATGGTCAGTTCCCGGGGCAGATTGAGGAGATGAGTTTGTAGATGAGGCCTGGATGCCAGACGCGGTCAAACGATTTTGCCCCGTCTAGCATCAAGATCGCAACACTCATTTTGTTATGTATCTCTGAGCCAATGAACTCGGTAAGTCGGACCAGCTGGGTAGATCTAGAAAGCTGCTTTCTAAAACCGTGCTGATGATCAGCGAAACATTGAAGGTTGTCAATCATTCTGTTATAAATCAACCGGTCTAGAGTTTTGCAGACCGATGACAGAAGACTAATGGGGCGATAACTTGTTGGATTATCTTGCGATCTCCCTGGTTTTGGTATGAGAAGAACATTAGCATGTTTCCACGCTTGAAAGTAGCTGTGAAAAGGACGGGCATTAAGAATGCAGGTAAGCTTACTGATTGTTTTGAAATCCGCAGGGGGACGATGAATTTCTTTAGTTATGCAAATACGAAACGTACTGCTTGAATATCCAGCGTATAAGAGACCTATCTGTGCTGAGTGACAGTTCACACTAGTATTCTAGGAAATGAACAGGCAGATACCATTGCCAAAAACGCGACCAATGATCCTTCCCTTCTGTAGCATCTCGTTTTACTTCCAATCACATTTCTGAAATGGTCCACCTGCTAATGCCAAAAGCGCAAACTGACAAAGCAACTCTGGCTCAATTTCTAACAGATCACTATCTAAGTCCTATCTATCCTATCTAAGTTAGTTTGGGTATAATGACACGACTGTGTCGAACTTAGCAACCCCGATCTCTACATATTTAAACATTGTTTGGACTATAACCTCAAATTACCGAAAACTGTAAACTGCGCGGCTTGGACAGAGATTACGCTCCCCAATAACGTTGTACAGCTTAAGACTGAGAAAGATATTAACTACTCTGCTTTCACGGATGCTAGAATTGATCATCATCAGTAAAGCTGTGACCTTTAAGTGTGACTCTTCACTCACCGCTGACTGTGACTCTTCATTTACCATTTATCTAATTTTGTGTATTTGTACCATTATTTTCTGTTAAGTGATATTATGTATTTTGCTTTATGTAATATTATGTACTTTATATAATCTGGATATTTTGTGTTATTATGTATGCATTGAGTGCTATTAAGTATGTATTGTGTGCTATTATGATGTATTTGTTTGTTATTATGCATTTTATTTCGTACATTTAATAATATGAATTCTGATTCCTCCGTACATTTATTAATATGAACTCTGATACCGTCCCATGTTCGGGTGTATGGTAACGAAACAGCTGACGATCTGGCAAGAAAAGGTTGTAATCTCCCTACACCCACTTCCACTGATTTAAGCCCAACTGAAATTCATTCCTATTACAAACATAAAACTAACATGGCATAGAAAATTTCTCCTGTTCACCAATGGTATTTCTCTGACCAACCAGGTCAGAGAAATACTTAGTACTTAAATACTTATATAGATATACTTAAATTTCACTTCTTAGTGAAAGATCTAAGCCTCTCCAAACGGCCATGGCAAGATTCAGAAGTGGGCATCTTTGATGCATGAAATTCAAAGAGGGAGAAAAGACCTTTCCCTCGTGTGCTTGTTCCCTCCCTGCCTCTCCCGCTTACCTACTGGATTGTACAAGCATCTCCCAGAGATACATGTCGGCTGGGCAGGACGACGTCAGAAATTTACTTGTGTGGCAAGGTCTCTTGGACTTGGGGTAGGCTTTCCTGCCCCAAGGGGATTAGAAACAACAACAATATATGAATTCTGTGCACCTTTTCCTCTTTATTTCACTTTTACTGATCATAGTTACTATACGCGTTTAAATTTGTTTTACATACTCTTTTATGTTGATTTCTTATGCACATTTGTATATATCTTGAAGCTAGGGCAATATCTATATCAATCATGATAATGCTATACTTAAAAATATGCGTAATGAGCCGGTACTGTACGAGTAAACAATTGAAATTAATTATATTGATAACGATAATTACGATCAATTTATAGCACCGTTGTTGTGAATGTCAAAAATATTCTCTACTGCTCATTTAGATATTATTTTGTGTGTATATTTGCATCTGGAGAAACATGGATAAACAGAAAGTGTACCTAAAATGCGTTGTGGTTATTTTAAATTTATTTATTGTTCAATGCAAATAACATGCGAGATTTAGGTGGAATTAAAAAACACTATTATTCTAACTACTAATTTCAGAAATTTTAAGTTACTGACATAACATAAATATTTTTTAATATTGTTTGCAAGACATAATGCTTTTTCAGAAAAGGCGCTCTCAAATTTAAGTAATATATCAAACAAACGACAGCTGAGAGGAAAAATTATGGATAGAAGAGCGAAAGTGAAGTATATAATTTCTGCAACTAATTTCAGATTATTTTAATTAGTAGCGATGTACATTGAATGACATTACATCGATCATTTTTATTACTATTTAGAAGTAATAGTGATGTTTCTGTAAAGCTTTTTTAAAATCTGTATAATGTATTAAATAAGTAGCATAAGGAGGAAAGAAGATGTTATATAGAATTATAAAAAGGAGGTGTTGGTATAAAGTATCATATTTATTCTATAATTAATTCAGATTATTTTAAATATTAGAAATGCTAATTGGTTGTCATTATATAGGTAGTTTTGTTTCTATTTTAAAGTGGTACTGATGTTTCTGAAAAGCTTCTTAACGGCCGCTAACATAAGAAACAAATGCCTTTAAATGCAAATTCAAAGACAAAATAAAAAAAAATGTATTCAATTATAGAAAGTACATGAATATGAGAGTAAAGAATAATTTTATTTCAGACAAATTTCAAATTACTTTAAATCGTAGAAATGCAGATTTTTGGTATTGCTTTGAGAATTTTAATACTCTGAAAAGAATACTGAAATTTCTAAATAGCTTTTGAAGTCTACATAATGCATCAAAAAGCGATATCCATGAGAGAACAATTATATAGAATTATACAGAGAGGTGAAAGATTGTAAAAATAAGTACTAGATTGAATGTAAAGAAAATATTATATAAATTCAACATAATATTCAGTTACATTAAAATACGTTATGAAATGAAATTTTGCGATTTTTTTTATTCTGTCAGATAATTTGATGGTTCTATGTGAAATAACTGTAAAATATTTAAAGAAATCACGTGACCCATTGTTCGGCGATTAGAACAGTTTAGCTTTAAAATTATTTCATGTTGTTAGATGAGCAAGTCATCGCTTGGGAAGACATGTGATTACGATTATAAAATAAAATATTAATTAATACAGTCCACTTTTCGTTAATTTTGAATTGTTTGAATAACAATGCATGCATCGCATGAACATTTGTGGTCCGTTGAGCCGGAGGTAAAAGATATAATCGATAAAGTTAACTTTTAGAACGCTTGGGATGCTTCGTTCTGTATATATTAGGCATAACTTCATACAGAATGTTTGGAATGCTTTCGTTTTTATTTGGATTACGCAATTAAGGTACGCTATGTTATCATTCGCTTTCGTTTCTGCTGTCGAGAAGTCTGCGATCACAGTAAGTGAAAAATTATTTATTTTTTCATCATGAGTGAACTGAAAACGATTAAAGCTAACAAAAAGAGTTTAAAAGATAGTATCACAAAGTAAAATCGAAGAATGGATTGAATTTGAGGATTTATTTTCCGTAGCTGTGCATAAAAATAGTAAATTAACTAATGCGCAAAAATTACAATATTCAAAGAGTTTTTGTAAGGCAGATGCGCTAAATATTATTCATTTCATTTCAATTTCCAATTCCAATTATGATATAGCATGGAATTTATTGGTTGAACGTTATTCTAACAAAAAGATGCAATCAATTCTATTATAAAGAAGTTAATTTCTATATCTCAAACAAGTGATTCTACTCTATCGCTTTTAAAATTTATCAATATAATGTGCATGAATGTTTACGATCCTTAAGCATTAGAACAAATGGTGGAAGAATTTTCGGATACGTTAGTTGTTTATTTACTAGTTGAAAAGTTGGATAGAAATACTCGTTGTTGGTGGGAAAGACTACTTAAAAAAGATGAAATAGGAACAGTTAAAAAACTGACATATTTTTTGAAGGAACACGCTCACACCTTATCACATTACAAACCTCCGCAAAGGAAACCGAAACGTTCATTTAATACCAAAGCTCTCACTTCACTTTCGGAAAATTCAAAAACTTGAGTTTATTATAAAGGTGATCATTTGTTATTGAAATATGCGCAATTCTTAAATTTAACGGCCAAGAAACTATTTGAATTTGTAAAAGCTAAAACACTTTATTCAAATTGTTTATCTTCGGTCCACACAATTAAGAACTGTAAAAGTTCTAATACATGCAGAAAATGTCAGAAGTTCCCCAATTCGCTGTTACATTTTGATCGAAGCGAAGAAAATTTCGATGGAGCAAATGGCACATCTAATCAAAACACAAACAAGACTAATAAACTTAGCAGTAATCTTTCTCCAAATGCTGATTGATACATTTACTCCATTGGCGAGCAACCAAATGGTTAGTGACGCTAGTGAAACCAACCAAGCAAATTCTACACTCACGTTTGTGAAAATTGCAACACCAAGAAGGAATCGTCATAATTGAATGCAATTTAATACACAGTTGAGTGGTAGTGGTACAAATAAATGATTAAATGTTCAAAGCAAACAAACAAGAACAAGAGATCAGAATCAGTATTTTGTGTGGCCACCACGCGCCGCAATAAGTGCTGCTACTCGACGTGGCATGGAGTCAAACAAAGTTTGAATGTCTGACTGAGGAAGAGCATTCCATATCGTTTGTACGCGTACCCAAAGTTCGTCTGCAGACGCAACAGGACGAGGATCACGAGCAAGACGCCGACCAATGACATCCCACACATGTTCAATTGGCGACATATCCGGGGAACACGCAGGCCAAGGAAGAAGCTGTACCTGCTGCGCTGCAAAGAAGGATTTAACAATCCGAGCAGTATGAGGGCGGGCATTGTCCTGTTGAAATACAGCGCCTGGCAAGCTTTGAAGGAAGGGAACAGCTTCGGGCTGTAGAACTTCACGGATATACCGGTTGCTGTTCAGATTGCCCACAATTCGTAGCAATTGAGATCGTCTATGATATGCTATGGCGCCCCAGACCATAACTCCGGGTGTTCGTCCACTGTGGCGTTCGATAATGCACTCCGGAAGGTGGCGTTCACCGGCATAGCGTCTGACACGAATGCGGCCATCATGGTACCACAAATTAAAGCGGGATTCGTCAGAAAACACGACATGCTGCCAATCAGCACGCCAGTCTCTATGCTGATTGGCCCATTGTAGCCGCAGGCGGCGATGGTCGTGCGTTAGGGGGATCCTGTATAAAGGAGTCCGTGCGCGCAGTCCACACTGCAGCAGACGTCTACGAATTGATGAAGCACACAATGAAACACCTGTAGCTATTGACCACAGTGCTGCCAATTGTCTAGAGGAAGCTGTACGGTCCGTCCGCGCCATGCGGACCAGGTGTCTATCATCGCGAGCTGACGTCACATTTCGGGGTCCACTCCCGGATTTCCGAGTTGTCCGACACTCGTCCGTCCACTGCTTCCAAACGCGCATCACTGTGCTGCTGTTACGCTGCACACGAGAGGCTACTGCACGATACGACAATCCAGCTTCACGAAGGCCGATGATTCTCCCTCGTTCAAACTCTGTAAGTTGTTCAAATCTCGCTCTCTTTCGTCGACGAGGCATAAGTACAGATTGAGTTAACGTTTACCACTAGCAGATAACCACCGATAACCATACACGCCTCGCTACAGCCGTCTATTTATTCGGATCCATCAGCCGTTCAGAGGGCGCTGCTCAGCATACGCATGCGCTACGGATTTGCAATTCTAATCATTTGCATATCATGCGCTACTTTGCATTTCCTGAAAATTTCAAGTCCTTCATGGTGTTGCAATTTTCACAAACGTGAGTGTATTAACAATACTGCATTGAATGTTTCTAGTTCCTTTAATAAACAATTTCTACTTTCAACTGCAGTTATTTTCGTGAAAGGTATTGATAGGAGATTTATTTTACTGAGGGTCTTGCTTGATTTTGGTTATCAAAATAATTCATTACTAAAGAATACCTGGAATTATTGAATTTGAAGAGAAGAAAAATAAATGCTCCTGTTTCAAGTATCAATGATGCAGTTATGGGTGTTAAGGAAAACGCTATAGCAACCATCTTTAACGTTACTAGAGATTTTATTCGTACAATTTTTTGCTGTTTCAAAAATAACTCGCATGACGCCTGCTACATATCTGAACATTCCTGATTGCAACCATTCCAATTGGAACCATTGTTCCAGCTCATCCAGAGTTTTATAAACCTGGTCCAATATATGTTTTATTATCTAACGAAATATGTTTTGATTTACTGGGAACAAATAGAATAAACATACAAAATCTTATTTTCCAACAGTCAGTTTTTGGATACATCGTTAGTGGGTCAGTACGCATTTCGCAGCAAGGCAATATTGATAATCACCGTGGATTTGTTGAAGCTATGGATTATTTATCTGATAATTTGAGAAAGTTTTGGGAGATTGAATGGGTTGATGAAGTAAAAAAGGTGAAGAGTCAGGAAGAGGAATTTTGTGAACAGCACTTTCTCAGCATGCACTGTAGGCAAGATGACGGTAGATATGTAGCGGAAATGCCAATTAAGGAGGAAGGGCTTAGCTTTTTAGGAGAATCAAGCGAAAACGCTAGTACGAGACTGAATTATTTACTTAAACGCTGCGTTCGCAATCCCGCAATGAAACCCTTATATGAAGATTTCATTGAGGAATAAAAGAAATTAGACCATTCCGAAGATATTGATCGCTTAAGAGAATAACTCTAGTTTTTCATATTATCTTCCTCATCATGGAGTTTTCAAGTCCGATAAACCTAGCATTAAACTTAAGGTAGTGCTGCTCCTACGACTACTGGACTCTAACGATATTTACTGAATGGAGGGTTAGTTCAAGACGAGCTATTTGATATTGTTTGCAGATTTCGTACTCATATAAATTTGCCTTCACAGCTTACGCATTAGAGTAGTGAAGAAGAATCAGTTAAATTTTATAGATTGAAGTCTTTAACTTACTGTACTTCCAACGCACCATAGCTTGCAACACACACATTCAACCAGTTAGTAGAGGACGAGAGAAACAATTTTCCGCTAGCAGCGCAAACAGTACAAAGGGAGTTTTATGTCGATGACGTATTGACAGGAGCACATACTCTAATACAGGCTCAAGAATTACAGTCGGAGTTGATTGACTTATCATGTGTAGGTGTGCGTCTACACAGATGGTGCTCTAATTACTCTGATCTTTTGTAGTTTCCAGATGGACAAGAGGCATATTCCTTCAGTAATTTTGACGACGAACACTGCATCAAAACTTTAGGATTATTATGGAATCCAAAAGAAGACTGTTTTTCGTACAAATCAACGATAAAAAAAAAATGTACTTACACAAAGAAAATAGTGTTGTCTGACATTGCTCCCATTTATGATCCATTAGGACTGCCTGGTCCAAAGATAACAAAAGCAAAAATCTTCATCCAAAGACTCGGTTATTGAAGCTTGATTGGAACGACCGCTACCCGAGAAGATAAATAACGATTGGCAACGTTTCATTGATTCCATGCAATCTATCAACAATTCACAAGTGAGCAGATATGTTTTACAGGACAGATAGATAGAAATTCATGAATTTTCAGATGCATCAGAACACGCATATGGAGCAGACATTTATCTACGCTGTAGAAGTGACAATAATTTATCTTCATATTTGTTTTGCAGCAAGTCCAGAGTAGCTCACTAAAACCGTTGACAGTACTACGTCTGGGGGGGGGGAGAACTCCGCGCAGCTGTACTGCTATCACAGCTTGTTACAAAAGTGGCGACTTTATTGAAATTGGACATCAGTACAACATCAGTCAACCATAGTGTTAGCGTGGTTTCAGAATCCTCATATGTAGCAAAAACTTTTGTTGCTAACCGAATGCTAAAGATCCAAGAACTAGTACAGACATGCCAGTGGAATTATGTGCGCTTAGAGGAAAACCCAGCAGACCTTATTTGCCGAGGATTGAATTTTAACAAGATGAATTTGATGCTGATCTCTGGAGGAAGGGTCCTAAATTTTTGAAAGAAGGTATCATACCTAACAAGACCATTGACTTTGAACAGCTAGAAAAAACAGACAAGTTTTCTAGTGAACAGAGAAAAAGAATTGACATTACTTGCTTATGCATTTCACCTTCAAAATTTATTGATTATATCCTAAATATCACTAACAATTATTCAAAATTGTTATGTATTAGTAGTTATATTTCCAGGTTCATTTGGAAATCTACGTGTGCAAAGCAGAAAGGAGACAGAGAAAAATAGGATGGGTAAATTTAAAAGAGTTAAATGTGGCAGAATCTTTCTTAGTAAGAGAGGTTCAAAAAGTAATTTTTATTTAGATTACAACTCCCTCGCACAATGTAAAGCCATTAATAATAAAAGTCATTTACTTTCTTTGAAGCCTTTTTCGGATGCAAATGACGTAATGAGAGTAGGAGGCCGATTACAAGGGGCCAATGTGATGTTTTCACAGAAATATCAAATAATTTTGCTGTTAAATGCAAACTAACTAAATTGATCGCTGAACATTATCGTCGGAAATATTTACACTTAGGTTCGCAAGCGTTATTGTGTTTTATGAGGCCATTACAAAGTAGGAATTTAACTAGAAGGATTACCCATGAATGTATAACTTGTAAAAATAAGCCAGTCACTATCGAAGAAATTATGGATTCATTACCTACAGAGCGCATAAATGCGAGCTCACCTTTTAACCATGTCGGCACCGATTTCTACAGCTCACTTTTTATTAGGTACAAGGGACAGAGGAAAGGAACTCTTCATAAGATATAATTAACTCTTTTCATTGCCTCTTAAGAAATGCAGTACATCTCGAACTACTGAGTGGCTTTACCACGGACGCATTTTTTTTCTACCAAAAGGAGATTTATTGCTCGACTCGAAAAATGGTCAGTCATTTTCTCAGACAACGCAAAAAGCTTTGTTGGCGCAAATACTCAATTGCAAAGAGTTAACAATTTAATTAGCACTCCTTATAAAAAATTAGTAGGTTATTTAGGTGAAGAAGGAATCGTTTGAAAGTTTATTCCCTCTCGGACACCTAATTTTGGCGGGCTATGGGAATCTGGAATTAAATCCGTGAAATATCACTTAAAGCGGTATTGTAGGTAATACAAGGCTAACGTTCGAGGAGTTATTAACTGCAGTAACTCAGATAGAATGTGTTTTAAATTCTCGTCCGATTACTCCCTTATCTTCCGATGTAAATGATCTAGAGCGGGGGTTCTCAACCGGTGCTAAGCAAAGAAGCAAAGTATTTTTAATTATTAACTTCCAAAATTAAAACTCTAACATCCTGATCGCGTTTTCCCTCTAACACTCGTGAATTTATGAGACCTGAGCTTTGCTCAAAGTCAATAGCCGCTTATAGACTTAAAGCAAGAGGCGAACGGATCTGTCTGCATTTAGTTTCCGGGGTTCTTCCATATTGTGCGTTTCACAAATATTTTTTAAGCCGTAGACATAACAAAATTTGCCATAAATGATGTTTTTAAAAAGAGTGATATAAATGGACGCTGTATTTAATAGGAAATGAAAATAAGTTCCTGTATAGCTCCAAGTAATAGTATCTCATTAATTCTCATAGAGTTTATCGATTTATTAGCATGTCAGCACTTTAGGTCGCCATTTCCCGGCTCATATTGCTCCATTTTCAATGAGAGAATTTTTTTACGTCGGTAACAGTAGGTATTTTGTTTTCTTGTTGCTTTGTATTCTTTACTTTTCTGCGCCATTTGATAATATCGTCGTCTATTTTCGAAGAACTCGTAATATGTTGTGCATTTAAATATTTGTGAAAAATAATAAAACAAACATAGATTTTCAAAATGGAAAAATGGCTAGGATTGACTAAACGGGAAAGTGGCTGTTCATAGGTGATGGATCCAGGACAATCTACTAACACTAAGAATATTGAAAACAAAATAAAAATTTGTTTCTAGAAAATATAATGAAAGTTATTTATCATTTGTATTTACTTGGAATGGGCCCTCAACCTCAATGTGTTGTTTGCGGTGAACTATTATTCAATCTGAGTATCAATCAAATATGAAACCATCTTTTCATAAAAGACGTCTTGAATCTAAGCATGCCAATTTAGAGGATAAATCTGAAGAATATTTTAAGAGGAAATTATCGGAGTTCAAAAATAGTGGACAAGTAAAAGGTTTTTTTACTTCAAATGAAAAAGCTTTGGAAGCAGCTAAAGATATCGTTTTAACATTATTCAACAAAAAAGCGGCTAATGAATATTCCGTTATCAAATGATACAGTAAGTTTAAGAATAAGTCGTTTTAAATCGAAGAATTCATGAAATGGCAAATTCCATAAAAGAGACATTTAATCAAAAAATAAAACACAGTGAGTATTTCGCATTGTAGTTGGATGGAAGTACTGGTATAACGAACTTTGCTGAATTGTTAGTTTACATACGTTTTGAAGAAGATACACAAATTGCTGAAGAGTATTTATTTTGTGAATCTCTTCATAATAGAGCAACTGTAAGTGAAATTTTCAAACTGATAATTTTATGTCTGAGAATGATATTCCTTGGAGTAAGTGCCTTGCCGTATGCAGTGACGGAGCTCGAACTTTAACAGGAAAACATTCCGGTGTGATTTCTCAAATAAAGAAAGTCGCACCTGAAACTAAATTTACTCACTGCTTCATACATCGTGAAACTTTAGTAGCCAAAATAATCCCTGAAAGCATGAAAAGATAATTATAAATAATAAATACCATTAATTCTCAACTTCTCAGGATATAAAGGATCAGCAATGATATAGAATTTCTGCAAGAAGAAATTTACTACTTCATTCACATACTCCAACACAATAAAATTCGAAATAAAATAATTTCTCTTTCTCTTAAAAAAAGCTGGCATTTACCTTAATCTTTCAATTCCTTGCAACAAGTGACATGAAATTTTTGCTTAAACCGAAAGGAGACAATTTGTGGATGACTTTAACAAGAATTTAATGTATATATGCAATTTAATTCTTAAGAACTCTTTCTTTGGCATTCTACATCAGTGAATTTAGTTTGTATATTTATACATATTTAAATACTCTCTAATTTGCTGGCCACTGAACTTTTACTAAATAAGCGCCTTTTTCTTTTCTGAAAGACGTTTTTATAGTTCGAATGCGTGAAAAATGACTACTTTTTTCTAACACATACATTTTCCGCAACTTTTGGCCAACTTATACAAGTACTCGCTTTTTTCAGTTCTCTTCTTTAACAAAAAATTAGCAAAACGCCATTCTTGCGCTTCCTTCAAACAAATTCCAACCCCCCCCACAAAATAAGACCCTCCTTTCCCTAGCTCATAGGCTTAGGAACAGGATCGCAAATTACGTAGCAGTCTGCATGCCTTGCCATGCAAAGAGACAACCCCGTAGCATAACTACTTTTCGCAATTTGGAATTGAAGCACTTTCAGGTAGGCAGTTTTTTTCATTCTATGTTGTTTTTGCAGAACCCTCCATTTGTAGCAATTTTTTACAAAATTGCCGTCGAAAGGTCGCTTTTCTTTTTTTACTTTAGCAAAAAGTATTTTCATTTTAAGAACGCATTCGAACCTGGCCCTTATTTAGCTTCTACATATGACTGTCATATTTTCAAAAAAAATTTGAGCTTTACGATTGTATTTAGTCCAGCGTTTATATTTTTAATTTTTTTCCTTGATTATAAATAATTTCGTTTGTAATTAGTACAGCATTTTTCCTTTGGTTTTAAATTTTTCCCCTTGATTATAAAAAATTTATTGTAGCATTACATGCATATTTTTACTCGTATATATTTTGTTTCTATTTGTGTTCAGACAACAGAAACGGGTAGGGAAAAGAGATTAATTCAATGAGAGCCTCAAAATATTTTGGTTTATTGAAAAATTATATGTAAAACATATTTTAGAAATACAAATATTTGCACTTATTGACGATAGAGGTCTCAGTGGATTGACGGAACGAAACTCATTTTTGATTGTTCAGTTAATTGACTTTGTTTAAAACTTCAGAAAACTTTTCCCTTCACAAGTTCTGCTTGGAGCTTTGAATGAAAAAGATTAACTTTGGTTTACACTGTTTTTGTATTTTTAACTTTTTCTTTTACATTTTCTGTTCCAAATGTTTATTAGAAGTAATTTGCATGCTCATGAAAATAAGGAATGGGTAAGGGATCATGGTTCTTACAATCCTTGAATAATTCTCTTATATTTCATTTCCTATATTCGATGATAAATTTTGCGCAGATTTTTCTACTAGTTTTTCTCTTAACAACGAATAAAAGATGCATTTACTTTCTCAATAATTTATATATATATATATATATATATGTATATATATGTATGTAGGTAGGTATGTAGGGGCGTATATGTAAGCTGCATGTATATGTATATATATGTATATGTAGGTAGTAGGTATATATGAATGCATGTAGAGAAAGCTCTGAACTTATTTCAGACTCAGTGATCTTATTTATCAAAAAAGGAAATTTGTTTAAAACTGTTTTATGTCAAATTGCCCAGATGAACGAAACATGTATTCGAAACTCATTAAAAACATTGAAACTGAAACTTAACATGAAACAATTGACAGGCAAACAACCAAATGGAAATCGTTCCATGCACCAGTCACATAAAACCAAAACAGTACTTAGGTAAGGCATGTAACATATGTAAGGATACTTTGCTATGAGGATACATTTGTCATAAAAATAAATTAGTACTTGGATAAGGCATATTACCAATATACAACATAACCTTAAAAACTACATAGATGGGAAAAAAACACGAAAATTATAATATTACAAAATATACTATTATGCACAACTTAATGCAACACCCCAGCTCTAACTCCTATAAAATATTCTTATTCTGCAGAAGAGGAAGTCTGTACCTGAGCACTACATTGTGCCAGTACTCTCTGAAACTGAAATAAACCTGTTCGGTTGGTTAAAAGTTTTTCAAGCCACTGAGGGCGGTATTGTTCTAATGGTCTACTCAAAAGTTTCTGCTTGAAAACTGGACAATCAAAAACATAATGTTCGGGATCAGCTGATCCACCACAGCTACAACGATCATCTACACTTGGCCCAAATCTGCAAAGTTAGGCCATGAAGGGAAAATGTCCCGTTAGAAACCATGTTAAAGCCGAATTGACAGCATATAGTTTGGCCGAAACTTTAATATGAATTTTAGGACTCGTCTTCCGGTTAGTCCATTGGACCAGTCTCCAGCCGTTTTATCACCGCGAACCGGTCTCAACGTTTGATAACTTTACCGCGGACCGCTGGGGAGGCGTTGATTGTTTATATTTTAGATTATTTTGATTTATTAATTTTAATTTAATTATTTTTATATATGCCTTCAAAATAAAATACAGTAACACCAAAAAATAAATATAAAGGGATTTACATTTTAACTTATTAGAACGTTAAATCAATGAGAACCCTGAGCTTGTTTCTTTGCAATGAGACGATTCCATATGGGGGTAATCGGAGACAATGATCGCGAAGTGTGTTGCTTATGTCCAGTTTTAATTTAATGTGTTGCTTATGTCCAGTTTAATTTTAATGAAACACGGATGTTTTTAATTTGGGGTATAAACCTAGGAATTTAAATTCAGTTTCAATGAAATGGGCGGCCTGGTATCATTTGATCCACGGACCGGTGCCGATCCGCGGACCGGGGGTTGGGGATCACTACATTAGGCCATTGCTTTTGCCATTTGCTCTGCAGCAAGTTCCAAGTGAAGTTTCAAGTTATGATTGTGGTAAAGGAAGTGCCTGCTGTGTACGCTCCTGAGCAAGGGCAGCCTCTTTCGCTATTCGATCCGCCAATTCGTTTCCAAAGAAACCTTGGTATGATTTAACCCATATTAGATCGGGCCGAAGCGAGGATGAAAAAGTAACAATAAATGTTGAATTTCTTGAACAATTTTTGCTGTTGTAGTCATAAATTGCCGCCAGACTGGAAGCTGAGCTGACTTGTACGTGATTGCATTTGCGAATGACATAGCATTTATTATCACTGGTCACATTCGACATGCTGCAAAACAATAGCCACGATAACATAAATATCTTCAGCAAGCTTTGCATGCAATAAAAGTTAATAATTTTCGAAGAAACCTCTCAAGCAGTTATCTTCCACAAAATGATTCAATCGATCATTCGTAACCCAATGTTTACAATAAATGGGGAAAATAGCAAAATTTGTAATGAAATTAAATACTTAGACGTAATAATCGTTAATAAAATTTCTTGGATTTCCCACCATAATGAGCTAAAAAAAATTGTATCATTACCATAGGTTTCTGTAAAATACAGGGCTCTTATTTGGGTTTGAAATCTACAATTCCAAACATTATATCTGATTGTAACGAAATATTTCGGCCAAAAACATTCTTAATAAAGCCAGTAAAAAGCCCACAAAAAAGTACTCATAGTGGATGGTAACCACCACCCAAATCTATGATTTTCGGCAAACATTTTGGTAGTTTTTCAAAACCTTGTACCCAGAAACTTTGCAGCCGCAAAAACAGTTCAACCTCATTTTCATTTCAGACGTCCTGTGCAGAATGGAAGTCAGCACCAGCAAGATATAGCTGCAAATGTGAAAAAAGTAGAAGTCGGAAGAAGCGATGTCGGTCTTCTAGAAGTATTCAGAAAAAATCGGGTGTGGCAAAAGATCCCATTTAAGACAGTACAGAGTCTGACTGCGATTGCAGACACATGTCGTCTTGCGTTATCTTGATGAGACACTACCTTTTTTGCACCCGAACTGAGTTCTACGTTTTGCCTTAATGCATCATCAACACGGACTAGCATCTCGCTTTACACCTTACTGTCGAGGGTTTTACCTTTTCCCAGATACTCTGGACATGGCATTAACGTCTAACTCCTTAGCAAGCTCTCGAAGGGTTGCATAATGACCTCCGTCCTCAAGTTCTCGCAGGCGGGCTCCATCAACACCAGTAGGCCGACTAGAGCGCTCTGCTCCTTGAATGTCATACTCCTTGTTTTTGAACTTCCAAATGTCATATGCTACAACATTAGTACTTAAAGCTGTGTACATGACTTGGTGACATTACGTAGCTGACGTTTTGCAACAGAACTGGAACTACGTGATGATTCTAATCTGGTTTCGTGATGGTTCCATTTCAGACACCTTGTGCTTAATGACAACGAGATTTTTTTTAGAAATTTCACAACAAAGTGTTCCAAAGCAAGTCTCTTTCTTTCCAAGTGCCAAAACTCGTTTGACAAAATATGATTTAAAACGCCAACGCGAAATGTTTACGCGGACGGTGTATACGGTGGCGGGAAACCTTCGTTAAACTCTGATATATAGCACTTTAATAGAAAAAATAGTCACATATGCAGTATCAGTTTGGACAATGACAGAAAAGAAAATACTGCTCATTAATACTATTCAACGATCCCAGGGACTCTTATCTCGATTGTCACCGCGCTCAAAAAAACTCCCGCATCGTGTCATCAAGAAGGCTTTAGTATCTTTATCAGCTTATCATTTAGCATTCACGGATGGTTGCAAGACAGAAGGAAATACAGGTTGTGCATATGTACTCAAGAGGCACAACAAAATTATTAGAACAAGGAAAAGACATATCGCGAGCGAAAACTCCATATTCCAAGCAGAGTTAAATGCAATAAAGAAGATAGTGGAATATTCAAGAACCAACATTAAGAAATTGCGCATCTAATCAGTGCCAATCATCATTACATGCTATTAGAAACACACAAAACAATTTACCCGACAGTGAACAAAATTCAACATTTATTAAGAAGATGCAAACAATAACACATTATTGTTTCATGCATCAAAGGACACGAAGGAAATGATGGAAATGAACGAGCAGATAAACTTGCGAATAAATAACGACATAGTCTACTTACCTTGACCGAGATGTCATCTCACTTCCCATCTGCAACAAACAGCAAAGACAGCATCGCATCTGGAGTGGGATATCATACAAAAGGGAAGTACGACTTCTAATATAGTTCCAAATTGTGATAATAAATACGTATAGCTACTCCAAAATTAAACTGCATTCTATCCGGTCATGGTCCATTTCTATCTACTTTGAATCTGTAAGTAATATGTACCTACATCTGCGGCCAATTAGGATACGATCTATACTGTCTATTCAAATGTCCTGAAACAAAAGATTTCCACATTCGTCATTCATCATAAATAAACATAAAATATATAGACTTCTTTATAAAAAGGAAAAAACACAGAAGAAACATATTCAAAATAATGAATATTATTACGTGCTTACGGGTTCGTAGTAGATTGAATGCACAAGTCTGATAAAAAGTTAATAAAATTTATTCTTACCACAAGAAATAGAACAAAATGCTAAAATTTTACCTCAGAGATATTCGTTTAATATCACAATATTACGCAATATAATCAATAGCTGCATTTTAAACTACTAAAATGGTAAATAGAAGGTAATCCAAAACGCAGAGAAAGCTAATCCGAACAACCAAATTAGAGCAGCGAAGTAAACAACAACAGTTCACTTAAAGCAACTGAGCTTTCTCTTCGGCTTTTTATAGCTTTTTAAATCAGCCGCACAAGAGAGTTCTAGAAATTTCTGGAAAGCAAAAAGAGTAGAATTACGGTTACGGGTAACATAGTGGTCAGTTACATTTATTCAAATTGAATATCAATTACCGAGATAAACTTTTATTGAATGTTAAACACACATGCTCTTGTATTTTTACTTTTCTGGCGTAGCTTTCTCTTAAAATCTGTCACGCGCTGCATTGCACGGGGAAATAAAACAATTTTGTTTATAGTTCTACTGAAAATATCTAACTAAATACAAAACTCGTAACGCTGCGCCCTTCCCAAGGACTGCACGTCCCGGGCAGTACAATCCGTGAACAGGAAGGCATATTTACAACTAAAGCATCAATACAATAATACACATTACATTACAATAACAAACAATATAAATTGCAATAAGTAACTTAAAACAAATCAAATACTATAAATACTAAATAAAAATGAAATCAAATACAAATCAATAAATAAGTGCAAAAACTGCTCAAATTTAAAAACAAAAACACCATGGTCTTACACTATTTACATTATATACAGTACGTATTACGGTCGAGTTAACCTATCATAATGAACGACTTTAGGCGTAGAGTTCGATGTCTTACGGATCCGAACCACGACGTCATTCATCCTGTTTAGGACTGTGTATGAACCATTACAAGGTGACTGTAGTTTAGGACAGAGTCCTTTCCGTCGAGTCAAATTCCACAACCACACTTTGTCTCCTTCGTTGAATCGATCTACAGTAGCTCTCGTGTCGTATCGTTCCTCATCTTTCCCGCCACCAAACTGACCTGCTCTCGTACAAAATTGTGGATCACTTCAAACCGGGCCTGGAGATCTTGCATGTATTCTTCAGGTGATGAAGGCGCATCCGGAGGGCTACCAAACCAAAGATCACATGGTAGACGAAGGTCATAAACGAAAAGCATCTGAGATGGGAATAGCCGGCAGTCTGAGGGGCAGTACAAGAACCAGAAAAAACACTGGTAACGTCTTTCCTAGTCCTGTTGGTTTCTCGAAAGCACCAATAGGAGGTTATTAAGGGTGGTTCATTTAAACCTCTCAACCACGCCGTCCGGCCGGGGATGTAAAGGCGTCGTTTGGGTTTTGTCAATGCCGAGTATTATTCTGTTGTGAGACTTTAGATCGAAATCTCTCGCTAGGTAGATTTTCTGTTTAAGGACATCATTCAGCTTCGTAACATTAATGTCGCCGTCTGCCCAGTCAGTCTTTTCTGACCTCTTTGTCACTCCATGGGTCTCGATCACCCGATGTTGAAGTCGTAATATGTTGTGCGACCGAATTAAGTAGCTGGTATTTAGCTTCGGCCCTCGAACAATATCGTCATCTTCCTGGGCAAGGTCCTCCAGAAAGGGCGTCAGCGTTTCATATGATGATCCTATCCGATGACAGATAGTAGTATCATATTCTTGGAGTCTCTGTAGCCCCCTGGCAATCTGACCTTCAGGATTCTTGAAGTTTAAAAGCCAGTTCAACGAAGCATGATCAGTGCGGAGCAGGAAATTTCTGCCATAAAGATAATGATAGAAATGTTCGACGGCTTTAACTACGTCGAGCAACTCTTTCCTGGTGACACATTAATTACTCTCCGGTTTTGATAGGTAGTTGCTCTAGTAGGCTATGGCACGTTCTTTGCCGTTTATTTCTTGGTACAAAACAGCACCGACACTCTCATTGCTTGCATACGTGTCGAGTATAAATGTTTTGTCGAGCTGAGGATACGTCAGGGTTGGTGCCGATGTTAAAGCTTTCTTCAAGTTGTTAAATGCATCCTCACATTTGTTTGTTCACAAGAACTTCTGCTTGCTCTCTGTCAGTTTGGGAAGTGGTCTTGCGACAGAAGAAAAGTCCTTCACAAATCTTCTATAGTAGGTGAAAAACCTCAAGAAACTTCTTAGCTGATGAACATTTTCTGGGCGTCTCCAGTCTTTAACTGCTGACACCATTTCAGGATCTGTACATACCCCTTCAGCAGGGATGACATGTCCTATGTAAGTCACTTCTGTCTGAAAAATTTACATTTAGTAGGACTCAACTTTACATTTGCTTCTCTCAGTTCCTGAAGCACTTTTCTAAGATTTTCTAGATGTTCTTTAAAACCTTTTCCGACGATGATGATGTCATTCAGGTATATAAGAGGCTTTCTAAAAAAGACCTTTCAGAACAGTTTACATGAGGCGTTCGAATATTTTCGGCGCATTACACAGCCCAAACGGCATCACCTTGAACTACCAAAGTCCTTGTCCGGTAGTAAATGCCGTCTTTTCTCTGTTATCAGGATATGTCTCTATCTGCCAAATACTCATTCTTTAAATGAAGTGTCGAAAACCACTTGCTTCTGGAAAGAGTTTCCAAAATTCGTCAATTCTAGGAAGAAGGTGACTAGTTTCTTCGTAACCTCGTTTAACCGGCCATAGTCAACTCAAAATCTGGTTGAACCGTCTTTCTTCCTTACGAAGATGATGGGAGATGCCCATGGACTTGCTGAAGGCTCTATGGCTTTGCGTTCTTGCATGTCCTTTAAAAGCGTTCTTACCTTTTCCTGTTTAGCAATCGGTAGACATCTTGGATGTTGCTTGATTGGTGGATGATCCCTGGTATCGAATCGATGTTGTGTCAAACTGGTTCCACCCACATCAGTACAGAGTGGGAGAAAATATCTTGAAGATCTTGAATTACACGTTCGGCAGCATTCCTCTCTTCATTGCTTAATTGTACATTCTGCAATAACTCCGAAGTAATGGTCTCTGAAGTATTATTATTTCGTTTAACGCTGGTCTCTGGAGTACATGCGGAAATTACTTCACCCTTCTTAATAACTCTCGCCTTCTCTGTTACATTGGCAACTCTCACCAGGATAACTGACCTAGACAGGTCGACGAGTGCTGAGATCTTTATTCTGCAGTGCCGTAGTGGAAATTTCTGTTTCCGGCTATTGATCCAGGAAGTAAAAATTCTGTTCTTGCGGGTATTGTGATATCATTCTGATCTATGATTTTGTGGATAGATTTCACTCCTTTGTCATTAATTCCGAATAGAGCTTCGTCCTCAGCAGAGGCAGAATGCAGTTCGTTCTTTTTAAAGTCCAAGGAAAAATTGTATTTCCTTACAAAGTTCACTCCGAGTATGCAAGGATCTGTAATATCTGACACATAATCTGTGTGATGGTAAACGGCATTTCTAAACATGATGTTAACGTTTAATTTTCTCTTGGTGTCGTTCTTCTCTCCGGACACAGTCTGGAGGGTAACGCAGGAAAGCGTCCAGATAAGTTTGTTTTTTAATTGTTGAGCCAAATCTTTTCGAATGATGGTAACATAGGCTCCTGTGTCGATGGTCATATTGCAAGGAACTCCACTAATATGTCCCATTATGAAAAGTCCATTACTGCCGCCACTCACTGCAGAAATTTAAAGTGCTTTAAACTGGGATTTTCATTATCTATCAACCTCGCCCCGCGAGAGGGCCACTAATTAATTTCCCTCCTTCTTGACAGGCGTGGTCTTAACATCCGTGCCCTGCGGTGTTCTGCAGTTCCGTTGTATGTGGCGTTGAGCTCCCACACTCTAGGATTGGTTTCTTCTCCCTAATATCCCGTATGAAGGCATTCAGGTATCTGGTTAAACCATCTAGGCGAGCAGCCATTTGATCCTCTGGCTTTTGGACGTGAGAACAACTTAGAGAGGGACGAGCAACATTAAAAACCATCACTATTGCTCCCTGCCGTCGCTACGAATTTCTTCAATGTATCAACTTCTTTTGCGACCGCGGAAACCCTGCCATCAATTTGTTGTTGAACGATAGAAACGTTTTCTTCTATGTGCCCAACTCTGTTTTCAACAGTGTCAATTCTGTCTTCCATAGCTTCAATTTTCTTTTCTATGATGCAGGTGATTTCTCTTTTCATTTCCTTTTGCCCACTTTCATTTCTTTCACTTTCCTTTCAGTTTCCATCGTGTCTTGAACGGTTTTCATTTCTTCGTTAAGAGAAACTTGACCAACACCATCTTTTCTTGAACGGCTTCCATTTCTTCTTTAACAGAAACTTGATCAGCTTCCATCTTTTCTTGACCTTCTTTCATCTCCTCTTTAACGGATTTTTGGCGAGCTTTTATCTCTTTTTAGCCCGCTTTCATTTGTTCTTTAAATGCAACAGAGGCTGCCACCAAATGCCTTAACGTTTCCTCCTTCGCTCTTGTTTTTGGCATTCAAATCCCATTTCTGACGCCCAAACGTGTTACGTGCGTACGGGTTCATAATAGATTGAATGCACAAGTCTGATAAAAAGTTAATCAAATTTATTCTTATCACAAGAAATAAAACAAAATGCTGAGATTTTTCTTCAGAGATATTCGTTTAATATCACAGTACTATGCAATATAATCAGTAGCTGTATTTTAAACACTAAAACGTTAAATAGAAAGCAATCCAAAACGCAGAGAAAGCTAATCCGAACAAGAAAATTACAGCAGCGAAGTAAACAACAAGAATTCACTTAAAACAACTGAGCTGAGACGTTTCTTTCCGTTTTTTTATAGTTTTTTAAAATCAGTTCTAGAAAGAGTTCTAGAAATTTCTGGAAAGTAAAAAGAGTAGAATTACGTTTACAGTAACACAGGAGTCAGTTACATTTATTGGAATGAAATATCAATTTCCGAGATAAACTTTTATTCAATGTTAAACGCACGTGCTCTTGTATTTTTATATTTCGGGCATAGCCTTCTCTTAAAATATGTCACGCGTTGCACTGCACTAGGAAATAAAACAAAATTAATCATAATTCACAAAAATATCTAATTAAATACAAAATGTGTAACAATATGATAGCAAGCATAGGTACATAGTTATGTCATCTCTGATAAAGAATTTTTCTATCTGATGAAAAACTTCATTATGTCATCAACCCCTTCTTCATGTCTTTAGTACGCATAAAACCACATTTAGACATTAGCGTTCAATTGCAATATCTGTTATAAGCTACATTTCATGCAAGCACTTGTTAAAAGGAGCATTGTATTGGTATTAATACAAAACTCCTCATGTACTATAAAATCGTTCCCATAAATCTGAAATCTGTTCAAACGTTAACACTGGAGAAGTACTGAACCTTGAAAAAACATCTAACTCGCAGAATGTTGTATCGAAAGGCAGCACCTGTTGGGTTCGAGATAAAGCAGTGCTGCCCTAGCCTGCTATCAACTATCTTGATAGATAGTAAAAAAAGGTAAAATAAATAATAATAACACTAAAATAAGTACACTAACTTATTTTAAGCAATAAATAACGGAACCAAATAACACAAAATAAAATAGAATGACACACTTTAAAATATTTGCGTTGATAATACTTATTTTGAAAACTAGAACACTGCTGTGAAAAATTAGATTTATTTTAGATATTTTGATTAAAAGAACGGCAAGGCTATCTATCCCCTTAAGGAAAGTAACTTTTCATAGACGATTTTTCAGGGTACCGTTTCATATCCGTGTTACACATGAGAAACCTTGAAAGTAAGCAGTAAGCCTTTCAAGGCTTACTGCTTACTTTCAAGATTTCTCTGCAGTAAGCCTGTATTACCGAGATTTGGACTGGACGGAAGAGTGTTCAGCGCTCTTAACCCCTTTGTCATTGGCGGGTGGTATAAAAAATAGAACCAAAAAACATTCGATTTAACGGTTACTCGTAAGCAAAGCTGACGTATTTGCATTTATGGAGACTTTTTTTTTTTGCTGTGTGTTGTCTAACAGTAGAAACGATCCTTGAATTTTCCATATTTTTACACACTAATTTACTAGTAAAACCATGCATAACCATCATAAACAGACATCCATTTTCCCGCTTTGATGCACGAAACTGAGAATGAAATATAATTCTGAAATACTCTGAATGGCAAGAGTATTAAACAGCAATGTCAAATATAGCAATTAAAAGTAAACAATGCTATAAACGTTTTTGAGTATTAAATAATGCAAATAGTGATAAGCTGAATCAGGCTGTTAAAGGGAGATATGAATTAATTTCAGTTGCATCATAAGATTCAATTCTTTGATTTTATTTGCATGAATTAAAAGCTGAGTTATTACACTAAGATCGTACATAAACTAGAGTTAATTTCCCCGTAAAGAACAGGGTCTTAAACATTTCCCAAAGCAATTCAAACAAAATACACTGAGCTGGAACTAATGGATAATGGTTAATTTAACTAACTTACTAATTTATGGTGATAAGTAATGTATTTCCTTAAAGCTTCATGTTCATTTATTTGAAACATGCTTGATATATATATATATATACATTTTTTTTGTGGGGAGATAACTTAGTTTTGACAAATTTTTAATCTTTAAAGCAGTTATTATTTTTCAATCTATAATTTTACATGCCACTCTATCCGGTATATGTTTCTGAATATGTGATACTAGTCAAATTTAATTATGCCCCCCCTCCAAAATAAAATAAAATCGAATTAAGAATAATTTTGAGATTACTTTAACGCCTTTAATTTCTTCCCAAAAAGATATTTTGTCGGAATATTGATTGTTTTCAATTAAATTAAGGCATGAAATTATTTATTAATAACTAACGTTTAGTTAAAGAGTTTTAATTTACTCGGTATCACATATGCCGCTTTAATTTTAAAATATAAAGTCACCAAAGGAATAGGTTAACAAAAAGAAAACAACCTCAAAAGGAAGAGTGATTAACCGCATTCACACACTCTTTTCCTCAGAGATAGAAACAAATTTTCTAATTAAAGTTTGCCGACCTGTAAGCAATAAAAAATGCTTAATATGTCTTGTGAAACTATTTCTTTTTGAGGTGAAGCAGAAACCTTTGATGTAAAGAATTACTTTTCCGCTCTGTTATAGAAATGTCACCTTCAATTTAGAGCCATCTCGAATTTTAAATTATATATTTTAGATTAAACTGGATAGGAGCAAGTTTTTTTATTCTACATAAAAGCAAGTTTATTAAATACAAAGTTTCAGAGAGAAAATGATTTCGAAAACAGAAAATTATATATTTTTTTTACAATTCTCAGAGTTCTACGCATAGATAGTAGGATACGGTTTATACATTTATCGATTATGCATTTTCACCTTTATGTACATATTTGAATGTCTCTAACACGCTTCAAATAATGCTAAATTTTATCAGCCTCAATATCATTTATCATGCGTATTTTCCCTAGCTTTACAAAAGGAAAATTTCATTTTCCTTCAAAATTAATTGTGTTATTTAACAAAATTTATGTGCTTTTCTTGTCTTTTCTACGAATGATTTCCTGACGAGAGTTAATTTATCACATAAAGGCTGTTTGTTGCCGTACCGCCTTAGACAACTGGAACATTTGTCAGCGCAAAGTTAAGAACTACTCTTGAACTTAGCCTCTACCCCTTCCCAGTTAACAACTGGGTATTTGGAACTACGGCGCATAAAGATTAAAGAATCTAACAACCCACCAGCAGCCGAGCTGTGTGTTAGTCTCGGTAGTTCGGTCTGAAGTTCGAATACCGGTAGACGGGCTGATAGCTGCATGAGCGTTTTCGTGGTTTTTACAATGTGTAAAGTGTATATGAGCCAGCTTCACTCAGGAAGTCCTTCACGAAAGCATCCCTTCCCTTAGCCTTCAAGTGGCCTTAATAGCCTTCAAGTGCTTTGCCATAATCAAATAAAGCGAACGAAACCAAAGAACCTGACAGAATTTCGTCGTTATAAATCTCTTTACAGATTCACATGTATCTTTATTCCTAAAATGAAATGAAGTTGCGAAAATAGCAAGCTTAGTCCTTGAAAAAATAAAAAAGACATTTTGAACTACTAGATAATTAACTAGCTGAATTCGAAAAAATCAATTTAGCAAGGGCAATGGAGATGTTGCTTTTCAAATAGAAAATACTTATTTACAAACGTAAGAACAAAGTATTCAGTCCTTAGCATTAAAAAAAATTTCGTTTTTATGTTTACAAGAATATATATATATAAGTGTTATCTGACTAGAGGGATGCCTTCAAGGAATACTTTCGAAAACAAAATTGCTGATACACATATTCTAATGGTTTGGCTTGGTTTATTTGATTATTGCAAAGATTTCGAGGTGTATCTACCTAACATATTGTTGCTTGCGGTAACCGGTTGGGTTCGTAATGGATTGAATGTACAAGTCATTCAAAAGTTAATAAAATTTATTGTTTTCACACGAAATACTGAAATATTTCCTCAGAGACATTCGTAAAATATCACAATATCTCAAACGATAAACAGAATTCAATTAAAAAAACAGAGAAACTAATTCTATCTCACAGTGAATTTGTTACAATCAATCACAGCTTTAAGCAAACAAACAGCAGTTCGCTTAAAACAGCTACAACTCCAACTGAGATGAGGTGTTTTAATTCGGCTTTTATAAGCTTTTTAATTAGTTACTAGAATATTCTGTAAAACCTTGATTTTTCGCGATATTTGTGGATGGCAACAGTAATTACGAGATATTTATTTATTAAATATTAAATGTACGCGATCTCTTATTTTTACTTTTCGGACGTAGCTTTCTCTTCAAAAATCGTCTGCATTGCATAGGAAAATAAAGTGATTTTAATTACAATTCTAAATAAATAGCTAAATAAATACGAAATCCGTAACAATATATACCTCATGCAAATGACTACTTTCGTGTAGGACTTCTTAAAGGAGTCTAGCTCGCATTTACGCTACACATATACACATACGAACACATATTATAACAGCAACAAAAAGTAAATAAATAAACACTCATGCAGATAGCCCTTTCCTTGAGATTCGGATTTGACTTGAGTTACCAAGGATCAGCAGTATTAATCATTCGGTTAATGGTGGGTGCTCCAAAAAAGCATCGAATTCAAAATGAGGAATTAGTAATGATGAGGAGATTTGTTTTTTACAATGACAGTTAGTTCGCTTTGAAAATTTAACAGTCAGTACCCCAATGAAAAATGAAAAAACAAAGAATTTTGCTGGTAAACTGAATGTGGATTATTGCGCAGCATTTTTGACACAGGTGGTTAATTTAAGATTTCTAGCCCACTCACAGATCGATCGCGTAATCCTCCTAAAGCCCAAGGACCCTCAAAGAACTCAACAACAGCTCCAGACCCAATTAAATAGCCTTCTTACTACCTCCAAATTGGGCTTCATTTTCAAGAACACCAGATTCATTCATTTAATTGAATTTTTAATAAACTGCGAAACAGGAGAGGATCTGCATAAGTTGAAAAATATTCCAGAAATAAGCGATTCTATTAGCTTCCGGATTTCTTCTCAGCCAAAGCAATGAGTAACAATATTTAACATCCCAAATATGGCAGTAGTGAAAGATATTAAACTATCGTTATTTAAATACTTCAACCTGTCAACCCTTGACGTCAGTCCGAGACGCCCACTCAAGAGGTCGATCAACAGATGAATAGTGGACATTTCTCCACTCCAGCATTTGTATTTAACTCTGAAAATATTCCAAATTGGTTTCAATGACTGTTACATCAAGCCTCACATAACATTTATCCGCTGCTATAGGTGTCAAGGTCTGGGGCATCAGGGTAAACACTGTCGTAATCCTCCCTGTTGTTCGATCTGTGAAGGGAAAATGTATTTCTATGTAGGAAAGCATACCTATACACTGATACATAAGTGTCAAGAAAGCCTTCGCGAACTGTCAAAGCCACAGTCAACAACAGGGCAGACAATCTGACACAATACATACTGCCAAAGCTCGAGACTTCCCAACTTACAGGTAAAGAAAACTTAGTTTCAAGAGCATAATGTCGCGGATTTCGACCTTCCAGGCAACAGCACGCCCATAGATCAAAATTCTGCTACACGGCAAATAAGTAATCTACGAATGCTTCACAGATAAACCTTCAAAAAGTGCGAAAATAACTCTGCCACATGCGTTAGGAACAGCCCAGGAAGAACATATAAACCTGATTTTCGCACAACAGCGCTACGACCGTCAACGAGAAAGTTGGAATTATTAACGGGTCTATTCTCTATCCTCTCCACAAGATCTAAATAAACAATAATCTATAATGGTCCTCGAACCCTATTCCTGTCCTCACCGCGCAACACACAGTTACCATAAAACTGGAAACTTTAAATGATTTCCTTTATTTAACATATCCTTCTGTAGAACTTCAATATATCCTGCTAGAATTAAATAACATGAAATTCTTCCCATCAACAAAATACCTCATAGCAGACGATTCCCACAACCTAGTCTTGGGCGCTAAAGCAGAAAAGCATAGAGGCAGACTACTACTTGAATTTATACAAGAAAAGAGCTTAATATTACTTAACACCCCGGATAACCAGTCAATTTTTCAAACACTACAGGCCAAGGTTGAATAGACCTTACACTAGCGACACCTGGTATTGTACCCATAGTTTCTGACTGGAAAGTCTTGGACCTGGAATCTTTAAGCGACCACCGCTACATAATCTTTCAATTGAAAGAACTCAACTTCACTATAAAGAGCATTTTAAAACAAGGTATGGAGGTCACAGCAAATTTAAAGCGAAAATAACAGCCTGCTCGCAGGATATCATACTCTCCTTTGAAATCGCAAACTCTAATGTAGAAGTAAGTGCCTCAACAAACAGTTTCACTCAGACAGTAACAGATATGGCTTCGAGAGGAAAGACAGGAAATCAAACAACAATTTTCGAAAGCGAGAGCAACACATACCTTTAGCAGAAACGGCAAGATGGAGGAGTTTCTGCAAGGCAACAACTGAACGTTACGAATCAGCCTTCAAATTAGCCCACAACAAAACTGCACACCGCCGCCAACTTTCCACATCAGCCTTTCCGGGAGCTAATACATCAACAGATATAGTAACAAAAATTGCATCAGCTCTCTTTTCCCAAGATGAGAATAAGATAAATGCAGATCAGAACTCGGAAACTGCAAATATCTCTGACTCTTCACACAGATTAACCCCTACGGATCTCCCAAGCTCAGCAGAATTAGAACACATAATTAAAAATTTGAATAACAAAAAAGCGCCGGGTTCCGACGGCATGTGTAGCATAATACTAAAACAAATCCATTCTGCTGACAAAAATGTAGTCAACTCCTTTGTAAATGCTTGCTGGAGATCAAAAACGCTCTCAAATATATTTTAAAAAACAGAATTAGAGCTATTCTAAGAGAACAAAGCACAAGACAATCCGCACGCATATGGAGCAATATGCTTAACACCTGCTCTCAGAAAGCTTCTAGAAAAGTTAATATTAGAAAGATTAAACTACCATCTTAACAAAAACAAACTAATGCACCAAAACCAATTTGGCTTCATGGCCAATAACTGTATTGATCAGCTCATGCATTCCGGAATCTGCAATAAAGACTGCAACAAAATAAAAGTCAGAGTCTACATTTTATAGTTACTTCGCTGGGCGTACAAGCAGCCTTTGACTCAATACGTTGGAAGGATGCATTGCAAATCTTATCAGCGGTAATATGTTCAGATGGAGTCTTGAGGTTATTAAGAGATTACTTAAGTAACAGATCGCTGCAGTACATCTCGAACGCTGGCATCCAAATGTACAAGATAACTAGAGGATACGTATAAGGTTCTTGTTTAGGAGCAGTTATTTGGAACCTAATCGCCAATGAAGCGCCTAAAATGTATGACAATTACCTCCACAAGCATGCCCAGGCTTATGCGGACGGTTTCTTGTTAATCAGGTAGGGAACAAGCCGTAGGGAAATAGAGGAAAACTCAAACAATTCACTTTTATTAATTCAAAGAATGGGCGGACAAATTTCAACTGGAAATATCGGTGCAAAAATGAAAACCACTTTACATTCCAAAACCGGGAGCTTCGCTCAGACATTCTAAATACGCAATGGAAATTATAATTTGCATTCCTAAGGATGCAGTGAAGATCTATATTGATGGTAGTCGTATAGAAGATCGTATTGGTAGTGGTATCTTTATTAAGACCCCTCACTTTAAAACTACAATAAAGCAACGCAACACTTGCTCTGTCTTCAGGAGCGAGTTAATTGCGATTAATGTGGGGCTTGATGCTATCCTGGCTTATGATTGTGATTTTGGGGAGCTATGGATTTTATCGGACAGCCGCAATGCACTACAATATCTTGGTGGCTGTTTGTCCGTATGCGATGAAACCAGCATATCTATTCTGCTCAGCCTGAGAAAGATCTCTCAAACCCGCGACGTCCACCTCCAGTGGATCCCATCACATGTTTATACTAATGGAAATGAAGTCGCTGATAAACTGACAAAAGAGGGTAGTGAAAATGAAACGGTTACTGGCTCCTCACTTACTTACCAAGAACTTTCCTCAAATGAAAGATCTAAACTTAATATAATATGGCGTAATCCACCTACGCACCAATGGTACACAGGAATATCCATGGCTCCCTACTGGAATTAAAATGTGACCGTAGCTCCTAGACTGCTCTGGCTAGACTAACAAGTGGCCACCGTAAATGTCTTTCTTTTGATAGTGGCAGAAAAATCTACCCCGCTTGTAAAAAATGTTGTGACCATCCAGCTTCACCGGATCACATACTGGTTGCATCGGACTTTCTAAGGAGGACTTAACATCCAATCCCCCTCACAGTTATTGATTTTTTGACATTCAACAACCTTTTGCAGCTGATGTGATATATGCCAGATTTTTCGAGGATAAGCAACAACAAAAACAACAGTTACCCAGTAATACGGATATCTAATGAGAAAATCAAAATGGAAAATAATATCTCTTATCTGAGCATCATAACAGGTAACAGACTCTCCTGCCATCAAAACATAAAATATATCAGAGATAAACTCATAATCCTATGCAATTATCAGAAATTCACGGCTGCTAGCAACTGGCGGATATCTTCAAAATTACAAAAACTATGGTACCATACAATAACAGAAAAAAGTCTACTACATGGCGATTCAGTTGGGACAAAAACCTCAATACACATGCCCAAAGGCAATTAATTTCTATACAAAGACCTTTCCTCCTGGCAATTACAAAGGCATATCGAAAGGCCCTCATAAGCGCTTTAAATGTCATAGCAGGCATTCCATCGATCACCATTACAGTAGAAAAAGAGGTAACAAAGTTAAAGTAGCACGATTGCGCAGATCTAGCAGCTGAGTGGTGTTATAATGAACTTAATATTTTCTAGTCCCATCTTCAAGTGTTCTGTACCAGTAACCGTTACAAAGTGTCAAGCAGAAATAAAATGGTCCTCTGTATATAAGTGAATCGCATACGTTTTTCAAAGAATCGATAAATTTTCATCTCTACACACTGATTTCTATTTCTCAGCGTCACCTTCAGTTATGAGGCAGACTATACATAAGTGAATTGTAAGCAAACTGTAAATAAGTGAATAACATAAGTGATTACTATGAATGCGACAAGCAACTATTACACAAAAGCACTGCAAATATGTGAATATCACATATGGTGTACATTAATACACCCAGTTGACATTGTTCAGTATAAATACATCTGAATAACTTCTTATGTCCAAGTTATCACTGACTTCTAGAGTAAATGTTCTCTGTAAGCGCAGAATCACAATGCATAAATCATGGCTAAAATAATCATCCAGCACAGTCAGAGTCTTGACAAGGTCTCTTTAATAACCACAGGTCAAAAATACCCACCTTCCGAAGTAACTTTATAAATTCCGCTCCAAATTTTATTATATACTAGAGATTTTTGGCTGGGCCTAGAGACAACAGAATGCCCCACCAATTGAGTACAAATGCGGATAGTCATATAACAGGCGGTACAGCAACTCAGCCGGTGGTAATTAAGTTATTTCAATCAACGAAAAAATAAACAGAATAGCACACTTTAAAACACATTTGTTAACAATTATTGCTTTCAAAGCAAGAACAAGAAAAATGCGTGTTTTTATCTTTATTTTAGCGTCTGCACGTGAATTCGCATAAATTCATATGGAGACGCTAAAATAAAGACACGTGGAATCAAAGTACGCATACATGGAATCAAAGTATGACTTGTTAAGTTCAAGCACGTATCTTTCTGTATAGAAATTTTCCTGCGGAAAGTGGATGGAAAATATCTCGTATTTTAACTAATATGTAAAATTTATTTTGTACATCATTTATGGCGTAACAAAAAATTTTGCTTGTAATCGAAACAAAAATCAATATATAAAATGCATTTCCATTGGCAGAATTTTGTCAAAAAGCCGCTGCCAAAGTCTTGTGTCTGGATTCGAGTCCCAAAGAAGGCACAGATGTTTAATGTTCTTATGGCATAGGGGCATCAAGTCGAAAGTCCTCTGAAGATATTTATGGTACCTTATTGAAGAAGGAGACTTTCGAATCCAACTCCTAGAATATTCTACTTCAAAATATAACGGATTTTCTCCTTTTTTTGAGTGTGCAATTCGGTCACCTCTTATGGAGAACCCTAAGGTTCTCGGTGAGGAGACGAATTAAATGATCGATGGATTCGGGTATTCCCAACGAATGCTTAGCTAGAAAAGTATTCGGGATTAGGGGAAATATATATATATTTTATCTGAAATGTTTCAGATTTTAAATTAGGGCGTTTTTTAACGTTTTGTGTGTTACCTTTATTTATTAAACATCATCTTCTTCGCACTTAAACAATAAAATTCAATTCAACAGCAATATAGACAAAATAATTTTAAAATGAATATATCTTTAGGATTTCCGATATACACACCGCACTATCCCTCCATTACTCGCTTTTAAATCGTTTGAGTTGGTTCATCAAAAATTCGTTAAAGTTTTACAAAATTGAAATTAGATAATAACACAAATTCCAAATTTCAAATTTGGGCTTTCAGATGCCCATATTCGCAGCAGGATTGCGTCAAAATTCGATGGCTCTAGGTACCGTCATTTTATCATAATGCGAGAAACTTACATACATTTATGCACATTCTTCATTATTTAATTTCTTTAAATATTATGTAGGGCTGCAATATTTGGTGGCTACAGTTTGAAAAGTGAACCGACATTTAATGTTGCCTACGCGAAACGAAAACAATAGTCCTTCAGGGACAAAGCCCCTTTGCACAAAACATTTCAATAGCACGATCACAAGCAGATCCGAAGTTTTAACTCAATTTAAGTGGAACGCAGTCTCACAATAAAATTAAACAGAAAATCTCTCTTCTCTGGCGAAACTTCATACTTCCAACTCTAAGAAGTCTTTGAAGATTTCTTGAAAAAACAAAGATCTAATTTTTATACTAGATAAATCTTTCGCTATGTTAATCGAATTTATAAATGACAATAATAATTACATTTCGCGAAACTATGCTAATGTTATGGGAAAATATCAGAGGCATTCAAGAAGAATACAATTCAAACTCAAATAAATATTAATTAAACAACTTCAATAACGAAGTTTTTTATGTAGTATCCTGAATACAGCTATTTTTGTTAATTAAATATCAAGTAACTTTAATTTTAACCCATTAAATAGCGTACAATACAAATCAATATTCCTTAAAATATGCCTTCACTTGTTGTTCATCTTCAAACACATTTCCCACATACTTTCTAAGAAATGTTTGCACTTCGCAGAACAGGAACTTAAACAGCTAATTTACTATCCGCCAGAACAACTATAGGGAAAGGAAAAATAATCAAATATATTCGAATTTTTTCCACGCCCCACGAATCGTGACAAAGCGGATGGTATCTGAAGACTTCAAAGAATTTCTTCCATTTCTCTGCTTCTTTACATTTCTTACGCAGAAGTTTCTTTAACAAAGTATTATGCAAGGTTTGGTTTCTTCTATTGGTGCAATGTACCAGTAATCCGTTTGCATTACAAAAGCGACAATTACTCTACATAACAACTTGTTTTCACTTCAGATTCTTTTGTGCTTAGGTGCTCCATACTTTAGATCTTTCGTGTTCTATGTTTACAATGATGAAAATTTCACTTACATGCTTGTGGTGTAGCTGCTTGCTCTATGTAATGCTGCTTCTATACCACGTGAAAAACGCTAGATCGGTATCTCACAATTTATGCCTAATTCGTTAAAGCCTCAAGTTACCAATTTTGTCAGTTTGGTTACCAGTGTTTGATGAAGAGGGTACAAATCAACATCGCCAAGAAACTTCAGATGGTAGTTCCGTTAAAGGATCATACGGTTATTTAGACCTCTTGGAGTGTACAGAATTATTCCATACGCTGCTCTTCTTTGGCAGGATCCTAAAAACAGCCAGGAAAAACAATCAACTGCTAAATAACTAAAATGCTAGGGAAGATATTCGATATACATTTTAAAACAAATAGCTCTGCTGTAAATATTAGCTCTGCTGTAAATGCTAGAAGTGAGCAAAATTTTGTTAGCAGATTTCTGTAATCCAACTTCAGAAATTATTCTAAAATTCCTGTTCTATGACTTATATTACTTGAGTGGCACGATGCTGATATTATGCTTATATATATTCTGCAAATGCTCAGTTTGAAAGACGTAGTAAAATATTTAATATATTGCAAGTAAACAAAAATTGCTTGAACTTTGTCTGATTTCAAGATTAATCCTGGTTGAAAAATGAAATTCTGTTTTTGTATACTACTATATAAAGTTCTATTAGATGAAATTCTGCCTATTTTTAAATTTTTGTTCTTTTAACATCCCTGTTACAACATACTGTAAAATTTCGGAAAACTTTATATGAATAAAGTAATTAGTTTAGTCAACCAACTAGTTGTAATTAATTATAAGAACTATATCATAAGTTTATTAAAAATATTTTGCAATCATCATACTACACATTAATTATGTCAGCTATAGTAGATAATTCGAAGTTAGAAAAATTTAATGCCTTTATAAAGGCAAATTTTTATTTGTATGGATGTAAACTTTTAATTTTCTTTAAATATTATTCTCATTTCTTTATTAAATATCTTTATTGCGAGCAACATAATTTTATATCCTGTTCGATATATTCGTATTTTCCTATTTCAGGTAAATTCCCACTGATGCCTTAAAAAAGATTATTTTTTTTAGATTGTATTTAAATAATGTTACAAACTACCGAAAAAATATATTCATTATCAGTGAATTATGTATGTGTATAATGTAATCTACAGACGTAAATTTGGAATATATTTATTTAACATATCTTATTGCTATTTACATGTAAATTCTTGAAACTCACTATTCTGTGCGTAGTTTTCATTTTAAACATTCAATTACAAATTGTTGATTGTGACAAAATTTAAGACTAATTACTCTAGAAATCTTATTATCTGTTTAATTCAAAGAGAAACATTCATGTCCAAAAGATGTTTTTAAGCTATTGTACTGTCCGATTTAAAATTTTTTTTACGTTTTAAGTTAGGATTCACGAGAAAATCTTAGGGTGCAGTTAGCGCATACAAAGCTTTCAAGTAAGGCAGTAGGTATGTTTTGGTAAAAATAGAATGCATTTTGAAGACTTTAAAGGAAGCTTGGCTATTGCAATAGTTCCATAAATACATTTTTCTGAGTATAATATGTCTATTAATCTATTATAGTGTTCCATTAGTATGTTCTTTAATCAGTATATTATATTACACGGAACACAGAATCCTTTTTCAGGTGTCAATATTTCAAGAAAATGTTTTAATTTTAATCCAATAAGGACACGGTTCCAGAATTTCATTGCTATTTAGTAAACCAAAATTTTGGGATAAGAGGAATTCAGTCGCTAATGTTATAGATTTTTTCAGTGATTCGAACTCCAGTGCTAAAATTTCAATACATCCTTTCCAAAGAATTGTGCCTTCTTTTATTAGCGCATTAATGGTTAGATTAGTTATTGGTACTAAAAGAGTAAATATGATTTCATGCTTGTTTAATAATTTATAATGATGTACATTTATTACATTCCGATTAATTTCAGATTCACGAATAATTATTTAAGATAAACAAAAATATTTATTTCTGTTAACTATAAATAAAGTTTATGAAAGGTATTTTTACATTTAATTCTATATTTTCTAAATATGTAAATTTTTTATCATTTATGTAAACCAATTGCTTTTCTCATACTCATAAAAATAGTATAATAAATGCGCAGCATTTCATGGTATTGTCTCACCTCACTTGCCTTCAAAATTGTAATTTCTTATTTTCTGATAAAGATGATAAATACTGTGTTTCTAGAAGCTTGTGTTGGATATAGACATCGCAGTCTATATCCATGTTAGTTTTCAGAGTTCCAAGATTGTGGAAGTCATTAACATATTGTGGTAAAGGTCCCACTGCATAACCTGAATACCTGAAGCGTTCATTGAAACAATATAAAGAAAGACAGCTGGAACACGAAATTTTATACTAACGACGAAACCCTTTGGAGATGCAATGTTAAAAATTTGCAAAAAAAGGGCTTCCATGTTGGAAATTAATTCAGCGGTTCCAGAATATTTTTCATCACTGCTATTAGATTTATGTATTCTTGGGCAGAGGAGTTCACATCCATGAAATGGGATAACAAACAGCTTAATATGTGCGAAAGTGCTGCAGTTGACTGGAGCAATTTCATGTGTTAAAATAATAAAAACAGGGATAAGGATTCTTAAAAATACATTTAGGAAACAACATGAAAGTGTTATTGTTATTTTAATATTCTGTTTTGTTTACTTTTATATTCGCGATTCACAAGCTTGTTAAAATTATAGCTATCTTGGCGAAAATCTAAAATCGTCGAGAAATTTTCATTTACCTTCAATACAATTATAATTGCCTGTAGTGATTATCTGCCTTTGAGAAAGGAGGTGTCTGTGAAGGACGTTCAAGGAATACATGATCTGTATTTTAGGTTAAGTATAAAAGAAAATCATCAAAATATCATGCAGTTAACTCAATCAATTGCCAGAAATAGAACCCAAGTACGTAAATTAATAATACCAGTGTTTCGTGGCTCTCGCCCTTCCTCTAATGGTTGGCCATTAAGAAAAACGTTGAGGAGCGTATTTTGCATTTGAAATTAAGCGATGCATAAAAAAAAAGCAAACTTATAACAATCTAAAAACCATAATTTAAAGCTGAAATTTAAGTGGTTTGACCGTGTATAAAGTCATATATAAAACACTGCTTTAAATTTTGGGTGAAAAATGGGCTTTAACCCACACCATTTTAAAAATCGCACCAAGGCTGTAATTTGTATTTGGTTGCCGTTAATGTACATTTCAACAATAATTTTGTCACCAAGGGTGTGCGTTAAGACACATTTCACCCTAAATTTTGATTATTTTTTATTTATCTTTACTGGTGACAAGTCTCATGGACATCTACATTGTGAAAAATAGTGAATCCGATGTTATTTTGTGTAATATATAAATTATTTATTATTTATAGATAAATCTTAAGGGCATATACATTGTGAAAAATAGTAAATCCTATCTTGTCAAATCTATGAAAGTCGTTTGAATTATCGTTGTTACCAAAAAAAAATAATAAGTACATATGGAACAAATTATTCATGTAATTACAGTAAGATTTTCATTTATTTGCTTTTAATCATCTTGCAATTCTTGAGTAGGAAGAACCTCAGGAATTCGAAGTCATTCTGAATTTTCGTTGCTTTTCTAATAATTTTTGAATGCTTGCTTTAAATTTGTCATTTTACAAGCAGCATTCCTCAGTACATTTTCCCAAAATATGATAAGTCGTCAGGAAAAATTTATCAGTGCCAAATAACAAATTATTTTATAAGCTACGTAAATATAGGTTTTAAAAAACCTACCCGAACAACAGGAAAATATTAAAACAATTTTATATTCAAACGTGAGTTTAGATCATAGAAAAGATCATTTTGCCAGTACTGGCTAAAAATTCTTGACTTGTTCAATTTTACTTCCAGTCCGACGGCCAAGCCGACCAAATGACGATCGTTAAAATTGCTGAACACTGGAAGTTCGACCTGGGTTCCTCTCTAGGCAAACGGCCTGGCTGCTTGGTCATTTTCAGGGATTTTTCTCACGTATCAAATGTATACAAACCGCTTTCCTTCAGAAAGCTCTCCACGAAAACATTCCTCACATTAGATAGATAGCCCTAGTGTGTTTTGCCATAATCAAAGAAATCAAACCAAGCCTCCCGAAATTTCGTGTATCATTGATGTATCAAGAAATAAAAGCATGTTCAGTCCTTCGTACTGGGGAATATGAGACAAGGCGTTTATATCACTTAAAGACCATCACAATTTCTCATTCAATTATTTCAGTTCTCACTTCGCAGCAAAGTAAAAATACATAAAAGCTTAAAACATCTCCATTAAAAATTGTAAAATACAGAAAAACATAAAATACCAAATACAGTTAAAACAGTTGAATTATTTTTACGATTAAAATTGCAGTTTTTTACGTAAAAACAAGCCATTTGGCCAGCAGGCAAGAAGGAAGATTTTTCTGTGTACAAAACTAAAAGCTTACTTTTAGTCCCGTTACACTTTTTAACTTTTTAGTTAAATACACTGAACATGTAGAAATTGACTTCTCTTCCACTATTCTATCGAAATTCAAATGTAAACAAATGGCGGTTTAGGCTTTACTCACCACCTAAACATTTAAATTGTTACTAATTCTGCAACTATTGCATGCAAATTAACAAAAGGCATAAAAACCTTAACTAAATAATAAAAACCACATAATTCAATTACTTTTAAAGCAAAAAATGCACGATTTACCAACATATAAGAATAAAAACACTAAGCTCACCGAGCCAGGTAACAGAGTGAGAATATAGTTCAGTGTATACTGCAAAGTTATTTCTATGAATTAAAAGTGAAAATTAGTCAAAAATAAGTTGCCTTAAGTTTAATGCTAGCACATTGTGGCTTTAACAGAGAATTCACATAACAAACATTACAGAAGTAACGATAATCAGCTACAAATTATATACTTATTAGAAAACATTAAAGCTCCTAGGGCAATTTAAGATAATTATGCTTTTCAATTCTACACCTAGCGTGTTAACATCTAAAATATTTATTCTGTTACATCATACAAATTATATTGCATCTGTTCAACCTCGTGTAAACTTATCCTCATACCCTCAGAAGGGCGTATACGGCTGCAAGCAGAACATCATGCATCATTACTGAGAATGGGAACTTGGGTCGCACACAACTATGGCAAAGCACGCGATAGTCCTATTAAGAATTCCACCCCCTTTCTTCTCAAACACCCTCAGAGTGAGCAGCGGTCAGAGTTATACCTTCGCAGTTTACTGCAGCATTTGGTCTATTAGTTAAGTACAATAAGTCAAAGTTAATGTCTAAGTTCAAGCGTAACCTAGACTGAAATGGCTTACTCGAGATTTGCCGGCGTCTGCAAATACCTGGGTTCTCTCAGCACAGGAATGAAGTGCGTTGCTCATAGTTATGGAAGTAGGATGAATCGTAATATCTAGCATCATCCTATGTAATGTAATGCCCGCCAAGAACTGACATAAGAGAACGTTAGAACATGAATTAAGTTCCAGATCTAAGATGCAGCTTAATGTTATGATACTGTTTGAATATAAAATAAAAATTGTTACCACAGGTATCACTGTAGTTCATGAATGAAAAAAGTGTGCAGGACGTTATTATTTATTAACTTTATTAACTAATTTAGAAAAAATCTTATTTTCTTTAAAAAAAATTTTGTTTCAAAGGATTCAGTAACGACAAATGACTCAAAGTGTATTAGATGCATAGTTTTTTTTAATAAAAGATATGGATGTTTTTTAAGCAGCAGAAGTTTTAAAATATAATACAGAAATATTCGTATTTTATGTTTGGTATTAAATAAAATTTTAACTAAGTTGGTATTTAACCCTTAAAACTTGGGCAGCAGACAGCGTACCTCATTCAGCACAAGAACCTTTGCGAATTCCAGAAGACATCGCATTAATATTTTTTAAATCAATTTAAACCTTCGTAGCTCAATGGTTATTTTATATCTATTAATACTGGACTTGATGAAAAGCAAAATTAGTTAGATCTGGTCAGGAAGCTAAAAAGGAAGTAAAACCCAAAATATGTCATCCGCGTGTTTCTGTGGTCATAAACCCTATTTAAGGCTAGGAGAATTTGTTTGGACACAAAAGGAAAGAGGATTTCCAGAGACTATCGATTACGTGTTTACTATCATTTCGCAAAGAAATAAACACTTTTTACATTATCCTAGTTATCATTATTGCTAGTTATAATGAAATGAAATCTGCTTCAGAAAGCAAAAATACATACTTTGATATTCGATTTTACAATGGTTAGATTAGGTTAGTTTATTTAGATACGGCAAAGCGGAGAACTTTCTGAAGAAAAATAGGTTATATTCACCTTCCATATCGAAAGTAACCATGCAGCCAGTTATTTCTCCAGGAATCTAACCTGGATCCAATTCCCAGTACTCAACCGTCTTTACGACTCGGCCACTTAGGCGCAATTTCTGCATAGAATAAAAATGAGGAGGATCTGTGATATGATAGAAATTTTTAATATGATAGTCTGTTGTAGAAGGTTATTAAAGCAGTTTGTATCAAAAAGTCCTACTGATTCAAATATTCATAATTTTACTGCCGGCGTAAGTTTTCCAGCTTAGAGTCGATCCGTGATAGGCACGAATGTTTCACTACTAATTATATATTACATTTCCATACCGCACACCCCTTCTATGCATATTAATCTATTTATTTTATCTGAACGCTTTTAATGATTCGTCTTTGTTGCATAGAGGTAAGCAAAAGTACTTGCGTGATTATTGTTGAGATGTTTTAACTCTCTTTTTGAAATATCAGAAGCTTCTTCGTTCATTTTATGGACAATAAATAAAACGGATTGTTTACATTTTAACAGAATATTTAATACAAAAACTTCATAAATAGAGCCGGTGACAAATTTACAGAATCGAAAATCATCTAAAATAATGAATTATAAATGATCTTTGACTTATGGATCGGGAACAGAGCTTCAAATAACTTCTTCATTTATATAAAACTGGAATCTTTTTCATCATAGGAAAACGTACATCAAACAACATTTTCATTTTGACTATAACGGAAATTTTATAAACATAAGAAATATATCTCTTAGGTTAGTTATTTAAATAAAATAAAAAACAAAATAAAATGGAACAATTAATATCTTTTAAATCGAAAATACTTATTTAAATGAAACACAGTTACAATATTTTAATTTAATGACGCCCGATAGAAAATGTTGGTGCAAATCTTTGTGGACACAACTGTTTGCTGTTTGGTACACTGTTTGGACACAGCTGTTTTGTTGGAGAAAAGAACACAGTTATAAGATTCTAATTTAATGATACTTGATAGAAAATGTTGGTGCAAATCTTTCTGGATACAACTGTTTGGTGCACTGTTTGGACACAACTGTTTTGTTGAAAAAAAGAACACAGTTAGGAGATTTTAATTTAATGATGCCCGATAGAAAATGTTGGTGCAAATTTTTCTGGATACAACTGTTTGGCGCATTGTTTGGACACAACTGTTTTGTTGAAAAAAATAACAGAGTTGAAAGATTTTAATTTAATGATGCTCGATAGAAAATGTTGGTGCACTGTTTGGACACAACTGTTTTGTTAAAAAAAAGAACAGAGTTAGGAGATTTTAATTTAATGATGCCCGATAGAAAATTTTGGTGCAAATCTTTCTGGACACAACTCTTTTGTGCATTTTGTCCTAAGTCGGAAAATATCCTAAATCTGACTTATTTTGCCTGAACGGGGAAAGAATAGATTAGATTGCATCGAATTATTGTTTCACGTCAAAGCAAACGAAGGATATCTGCATAAAGAAAGAAATGCTTTCGTGGAGAACTTTCTAAGGGAAACTAGCTCATATCAACGCAATAGATTAGGGAAGCCCCAATAAATCCCATGCAGCCAATCATTTCAACGATGTTCGAACCCAGGTGCAATTACCAGTGTTTAGCGATTTTACCACTTTGTCGCTTGTGGGGCGAAAGCGTAGGAAGAACTTCAAGTACAGTCACCAAAATTTTCATTAATGTCGTAAAGAACTTTTTAAATTGGCCCGTTATTCCTTAACATTTCTTTATCTTTATTGTTTATAAAGGTTTCTTTATTCATTCCAAAATAAGTAAATAAACTCTCGTTGACAAAGTAACAAACTAAAAAAGAAATGTAAAGAGATAAATGTAATCATGGAATCTAATTCTGTAATTTTTTTTAATTACATGGTTTACAGATTTAAAAAAAATATTGAATTTATTTTAATTTTTTTAAGTCGTGCACATTAACTGAATTTTTAATTTTCAAAATGATTACATCAGCAATATTGTTCTTTATAACTACAAAAATAAGATCTTACTTTTGAGAAAAATTCTTGCTTGGGACAAACCTTAATACGAATTTAATCGAAGGAGAAATTGGACGACTACAGCCACATTCAATTCAAGAGCACTCTTAAATATTTAAATATTTAATAAAGATGAGAGAAATATTACATTCAGCGATATAGGATCTGTCGAGTTTAAGCTGCGTTTAATTTAAATACAACATCCGAGCCCACTTAGTGAAAATCAATACTGGACTTTCGCTTTCCGGCCCAATGATTTTAATATGAACAATTTCTAAGACGAAATTTCCTTTTAGAAGCTTACTAAATATTTTTATCATATTTTGTTTCTTATAAATTTCTACCACTTATACAGGAAGAGAAAAAAATAATTGCTAAGATGTTGGAATAATTTTTGCTTAAAAATTATTATTAATCGATGAAATGCTGAGCAGTTTTAATTTTTCCTAAAATAAACATTTGCTATTAGTCCAAGAAAGGCTGAGCCATTTTTACCGCCTATCATGTGTGAAATTAGTGAATAACTGTGTTAGGCAGAACGTAGTGTGTGCGTCAAAAATGTATTTGTAGTTTATAATTTAGATGTTATGGCAATAAATTAGATATTGTTTTCGAATCCAAGAACGAAAATGTTTTACAAGAAGCGTACAGATTAAATGAATCATAAAAATGGCTCTGCCGTGATTAGAATCAAAGTTATGTTAATTCATATACTCAATTTGAATCTAACGGATGACACCAAAAATAAGTCTGGCATTAATTTACAGAATAGCACCGATGGGGTATATTTTAACTACGGAAACTGCATTTTTATCATTATCTGTCTTATTTTTATTATAAAATTTGTTCCCTGGAATAATCGCATAAGGTAAAAATAAGATATTCATAGTAAAAAATCAAGGATTTTCCCTATTGTTTCGATTGATTCTTTAATAGAATTTAGTGATAATGAATAACATCATGCGGAACAATTACCCTTGGTTGAGGAGATAACTGAGAGATAGTTTTAGCACACTAAAGTGATATAATTTTGGCTTTGGTTAATTGTTTATTGCAAAGGACTAGAGGGCTATAATCACGGCAAAGCACACTAGGATATGTAAAAGAAGGACTGTTTTCGTGGAAGACTGTTTAAAGGCAACTGGCTCGTACTCACTTTACACATATGGAAAACCATGTAAACTCCCATGCACCCGTGGATTACTGTTAGTGTTTAGGTTTTATCTGCTCTGTATCTGGTGGGCTATGTGTACTTTAAAAGGCGTGCTTGTGTGGATGGTTCTTGAAGGAAAGCTAACTCTCTTACTTGCGTTACATATGGGAAAAACCACGAAACACCTACACTACTAGTTGTTTGCCGAGAATTGAGCCCGAGACGAACTAAGAGCTTCCAGTGAGTTTATTTATTCGGCTAGTGACGGGCACAATGCAATCTTGAAAAATATTTTTATCTTTATCTATTAAAATCTTCAGCTGGTTCAGTGTATCCAGAGTTGAGGCTGGAATAGAAAGTAAAGTTGTACATAAGTTGGAAATATTCAGATTGTATGAACAGAAGGCCTTATTTTCTTAAAGATTTTTCCTTGCATAGTCTCTTTATACACATAGAAACGTCCCTCCAATAAATAAATAAATTTAAAAAATAAAATAAAATAAATGAAAAAAAAAAAGAAATGGAAACGTATAATCATTGCTTTTCTATTTTTCTTAATGAATATTGTTACCAACTTTCTATTTAGATAGATAATTTTAGTACAATTATAATTAAAATTGTTGCATTTGCCCGGGCAATGCAGCGCGAGACAAATTTTAAGAGAAAGCTATGCCGGAAAAATAAAAATACAGGGGCACATGCATTTAATAAACGGGTATCTCTTTAATTTGTATTGAAATTGAATAAATGCAATTGACCACTATGTTAGCTGTAACTTTAATTCCATCCTCTTATTTTTTAGAGAAATCTCGAGAAGTACTAGAAATAATATTTTGTGCCGTTTGAAAACTATAAGAAGCTGCAGAGAGAACGTCTAAGCTCTCTTAGTTACTGTTGTTCTGAGTTGTTACTTAGGCTTGAATTGAGAAGTCCGAGTTAGCTTTCTCTTTCGATGCATTGTGTTGTTTTTTAGTGCGTTTAGTAGTGTGAAGTATAATTACTGAAAATATACTGTGTGATATTGTGAACACTTGCACAAATATCTCTGAGGAAAATTCTGATCTTTTGCTAAGAATAAATTTTATTAACCTATTAATGGACTAGTGTATTCAATATAGTACGAACCCATATGCAAGCAACAATATAATATTCTCAATTGCATTATCGTATTAGCTTAATAAAAGTTTATTTCTTGCAAGATGTAAGTTAAAAATAATAAATCTTTGCAGAAATAAAGCAATTTATTACACTTTCTTGCGCAGAAAATTCCACACTTCACAAGAATGCTCGAAATGAGACAAAACTTAGCACACAAATGCAGAAATAAGACCTAAGTAATAAATTTCGATTTCAAATAACAACACGTTCCCTAATACCATATTACGAGACAAATAGTAAATAGTTCCTCTATTTTTGTGCTCACAATTATTAATTTAGAGTTTCCGCTGAACCAGTGTTTTTCCTTTTGCATCCTTAAAATTCTAATCAGACAGAACAGGAGAACTTTACAAGGAATTTATCATGTTTGACAGATTCTCAGTTGAAGATATATATTTTTCAATCGCGTTAGCCAGGGATTCGGTTTGCTACTTTGCAAACGATGATTGCTAAGGGAATTGCATATCTGTACTTTATCTATCTGTAATAACTATTTAACCTTCTGGAGGATGCGGTGTGCAGAGGACTATAGTATACGTAACCTCACAAATATCATTGTGCCAGTTACGTATACTATATATGATTTGCTGTGAATGTTGATATCATTTCAAAATATGCTTCCACAATGATGAGTTGTCTAACGTTTGTTATTAGTAGAAGAACCAGCCCTAGTGTAACTTCTCCATGCCACATTGCGTTATACATCATTTACCCCCCTTCCCCCCACACGCATACACATACACACGTAGCTCAGTAACAGCATAGTCGGACACTTTCATTTCAACCATATGAGTTTTTCACAGTCTTCAATAAGAACGATTTGATATCATAGCAGTTTCAACCTATTAATGAGAAATGCAATATATATTGATATTCAAAATAATTCCATATACGCCTTAGAATGCCACCATCTGTGAACTGTAGGACCTCTTTGAGCAATGTTCAGACTGTGTAGTGTGATGTTCGCAATTTTGTTGTTATGCTTCCTTTTAATTATTGTCTCCCAACTCGAAGTAGAGTTCTTGCATTCGTACATTTGATGCACATAAAATTGTAAAAAATTAAGTTCCTCAGACATGTCTTTCGTGTCATTTTACAGATTAATATTTTCTTTTTATCGCGTTCCCAAATTATATGATTCATAGGAAAATGCAACAATTTGTATAACGTTTTATTTTGCATTTACTTAAAAATGTACATAGTGTCGTAAGGGTTAGGGTAACTCAAAGGAGGGGGAAACATAAACAAGACAAATTCTTGTTAACACTCAAAGTATACGGCATATCACCACAGAGTAGAATCTCAGAGTAAGTCATCGAACAAATTACTAAGATAATTAAGAACAAAGTCTAAAGCAGTACTAACCGAGCAGGAACCCAATACAATCGCATGACTCTAAACTGAATAAATGAGCGTTTCAACGTAGCTGATATTTATCACGTTCACTTAAGGAAATTCTGAAAGTTAGGACTTTTGAAGCTTCGGAAAATCGCTCTTAGGACGTCAAAAAGACGTTTTCTATAAACATAGTGTCGCGAAGATGGCGAAAAATCTTCATATGTCGTCAGAGATCTTGTATACTGATGAGACTTTACAATTTAAATGCCGATCGATTCAGAATTACTTAACGTACTACAACTTAATGCACGAAATAGATATTTTGAAACCCAATAAAAGGCTGCAAGTTCAATTAACCAAAAACGCACTCTAGAACGTAAAATGCACTGAATAAAAAAATAAAAACGTGACATTAGGCTATATTATGCATGAAACCTAAATAACGAATAAATAAATATAAAAATTAAAAAAAAATAGTTAAACTTGTATGCTATGTAAATATGATTTATAGTAAATTAATAATTTATCTAACAAACTATCAATTACAAAACCTCAAATAATTTATTATTGTTAGTATATTGATAATTTTTTATACATTACTTAATCATCATGTTTTCGAAACATGCTAAAATTATCCAGGGTTCTATACAAATTGTTCTCCTTTCCATTCAATAGTATTCGATCCTACTGAGAATTTTTTGGTTAGAATCTTTGCAATTAAGAGTTCACAGTTAAACAGGTTCAGTTTGACTTCAGAAATGTCTCATTCTCGGTCTGGCATCGTGTGGTTTTGGAACGAAAGTAATGAAAGAGATTTATTTTTTTTTATATAGATTGCATACATAAAAATTGTAATAATTCGGTCATTTCGTAGTTAAAAATGATTTAGAGTTATTTTCTTAAGAAATTATTTCGCATTTAGCCTTTGTTCTTGGAAATTTGTACGTTTTCCTTATTTAAACTTTTATTCTTCGCTTTCGAAATTGCAGGTTATGCAAACAATCAGTCTTTAAGCACTCCAATGCAATTTTTATGGGAAGAGTCCCACAAAGAATTCTTTGAGATCTTAGACCATTATGCAAGTCAAAATGGTGGTAAAAATCACAATTAAATAAAAATTTTTGAAAGATGTATTCCATTATTTAATTTACTAAGCAAATAAAAAACAAAAAAGGCATATGAATAGAATGCATTGACAAACAAAATAAAAACTATAAATAGGAAATGTCAAGGTTATGCGCTTGCCTATTATTTTAAACGATGTATCATTTTCTAAACAGCAGCAAAATTACTGTCTTGCTTATTGTAATTTGCGCTGATAGGCAATTTCAGATCTCAATCTTTTAATAGCCTAACGGGACTATTAGCGACCTAATAACGTAATATCACGGAACATCAGTAGTTCCTGCATATTTCGATTTTTCGTTAAATGAAGTCGTTGTATGAAGTTTTTTTGCTTTCTGCATATGTAACCTGCATTGCTCTCCAAAAGGAAAAAACCATTCCCCTGTATTCCCTGTATAGCTGTAAGGAAATGAAAATAACACGAAACATAGTTAATAACAATGAATGAAATTAACTGGAAAAAATCTGTTGCTTAATTGAAAGCTACCGTTAAATAAATAAATAAATAAGTGAAAACAGATGTTTAACGTTTGAACAATGTAGAGCTCAGTTACATTCATGTGCATAAACGCTCTGATTATATGTATTAAGCTGTTGTATTAACCTGTAATATTATTAACCTGTTGAGAGTTGTAATTTATAACTCTCAACAGGGTGAGAAATCTGATTTATTGGGCACAGTATCTCAGAAAAGTCGATTTCCTGATGGGCTCAGATGGTCAGCGATCTGTTAAATAGAAATGGATTTGTTTTATGCTGAAACGGCGAAACGGTTTAATGTTAGTGTTGGATCATTGGCAGGCTATGAAATAATTTTTTAACTAAATTAAAGTTTCAAGAAGAGAATTCTAAAGTTATTCAGCAGTTAGGACCTCTTCTAATAATCACTTTCTAGTCTTTTTCAGTCAGAAGGAGAATAAACGCAATCGTATTTCAACTTGCTGTTAAGCGTGTTGTAGCAACAGGAAGACAGTACTAGCGTGCAAAACATTAAGCGATGAGTAAAGAAGCAAACATAAGAGCTCATTTAGTATGCAGAACCGATTAAAGACTAATTAAGATCTTGAATCTAATGATGCTATATGAAATATATGCCTCTCTTCATGATGCTATATGAAAGGGCTATGCATATTCGCAGCATGATATTTTATGGCAGCGTTTCCCAGCCAGGTTTTCCCGAAACACTGTTAAGGATTCCACAAGAAATAGGGAAGAAATACCTAGGAAAGCATTTTTTTCCCTTGATTCGGTATTGGACTCAGGTAAATTCAGTGTGGGGGGGGGAGAGCGAGTGGGGCTATGGACAAGAGTAAGTAACTTCAAGTCAACTTTCATCATTTTATTGCTTCTATTGGTTTTATAAATCTGCCTGCTGTTTTAAAATCGTTATTGTATGTAATTAATGTACTGTTTTGGACGTAACTTCTGTTTAATCAACATATGTTTGGCGCTAATAACCTGTCCAGGTTGTGCGCTATTAAATTCGTCACCACCACCATGGTTCAGACAGCATGCGTCTTAGGCCATTCTTCATTGGAGCCTCGTGCGTTTTACAGATAAGTCTGGTTACTGATTCTAGGAGTATCTGCAGGTGGAGAGAGCCTGAAACAAGATACCATTCTTCCTCACCAGAGAAAAGGATCCTTACGGTAGTGGAGGTGTAAAATTATTTGGTTCGGCGGCCGCATACCCTTGCATGTATTTGAAAAATGCTCCTTAAGTGCTATGCGAAGAGATCTTAGAGCCCTATGTTCAACTTTTCAAGGGTCCAAAACAATGCTCATCCGCATAGGGTTCAGCTTGTCGACGATTACATGAGAAGTGAGGATATTCGCCGCAGAGATTCACCAGTCATATCGCCTGACCTGATCCTTACAGAGCACGTTTAGGACGATCTTCGGAGAACAGTCTCATCTAGCTATCTCCTTCTGAGAACCATTCCGGAGTTGAAACCTACCTTGCTGCAGGAGTGCTATCGACTGCCAGAGGGACTCCTCAACTGCCTCCTGTCCAGTACGCCGTCATGCTGCGCGACCCAGCTGAATGTGAGAGGAGACATTATCTCATATTAGACTCATTTTCTATTTGATATCACAAAGTCTGTTTTGGATGTCCCTGCTCTATGAGCTTTACCGATAGTCATGAGTACATAAAATGACTTTTGAATGGCACATCTCTTTCTATATAAATGCTTATTCGTGCAAGATTTCATTAAAATTTCTCCTTTAGTTTCTCAGAAATTCGACATAATGTGCAAATTCTCTTAATTTTGCCCACGAGTGTAATATCGACTGGTAGTTTGGCACTGGATACTAAGTGGCCATCAGTGATATCGATATGTTGCTATTGTAGCCAAACGGAATCGCAGAACGACCTCCACACGTGTGATATCTATGCTTACAGCGTCCATTGGTAAGGCGATATCTGCAGCTACTGTACGCCGAAGATTACATATGAGTGGACTGTATGCCCTGGTACCTCGAGTTTGTGTTCCTGTATCCGTCCGATCAAGAGGGACACGATTACAGTGATGCCGGGAACATGTCAATTGGAATGTGTCTGACTGGGGCAATGTCATGTTTACTGATGAGTCAAGATTTGCTCTGGAGCCAGATGACAAGCGTAAAAGGATATGGCGTGAACAACGAACACGCAATCAGTCCCAAAACATCACCGAACATCACACATTCTGAGAAGCATTATGGTGTGGGCAGGGATTTCATTAGGATACCGCACCGACCTCCACATCTTTAAACGGGGTTCTTTGACGGCTGTCCGGGATCGAAATGAAGTTCTAGAACCCATTGTGAGATTGTACGCTGCAGCAGGTGGCTCTACTTTTGTTTTAATGGACGATAACGCATGTCCCCATAGTCGTCGATGACTACCTGGAGAGTGAAGGGATTGCGCGTATGGCGTGGCCAGCATATTCGCCCAACCTTAATGACACTGAAAATCTTTGGGATGATCTCGGCCGTGCTGTGTCTTCACGTTTCCCACCTTCAGCCACTCTTATTGATCTGGAAACTGTTCTATAAGAAGAATGGGGATTGCTTAATTCTGTGGTAGTTCACCACCTAATTGAAAGCATGGTCACAAGGTGTAAACTTTGTATACAGATGAGGGGGGATCACATACCTATTAATGTCCTTTTTTTCATTTTATGCTGTTTATTTTCACTTTACACATAATTCTCTTTAAGTCTCCAGTATGTCATTATCTGATAACTTACAAAAATTTAATATTGTTTTCATTTCTGTATATAATTATTGATTTTGTTTTATGCACGAATATATATGTTACTTTCCTGCCGAATTTTGTATCAGTCAAAGCAGTATTTGTTGCTTTTTTTGCATTTTACATCTTCGTGCTTAACGTTTGGAAGTGAGTGTATATTCATTGTCCAAAACGCAGATTCGCATAGTTAACTAAAGCCAAAAAAAATGCGGCTTTTTTAAAATTAGGATACTTAACTTCGCCCATTACGTTTAAAAATTTAATTGCAGTTTTTGAATTATGTTCTTTAAAAATTTATCATTCTAAAGAAGGAGAAGAATTTTATTTTCCTCAAGAGATGATCATAATATATTATTTATCATTTTAGTTATTTTTTCCGCATAACGCAGCTAAATGAGTAACACATGAAAGTGACAATTAGTTCTAGTAGTCTAATAAACTTTTGAAAACATCTGTCAAATCTGGAATAAAGAATTATTATTTCCTCGCAATGTTTCTCTTTGCTGAGCATACCTCTGTCTCTAGACAACTCGTTAGAAATATTTATGAAAGTTTTAGTTCGTTCTTCATCAGTTGGAAAGATATTAGCTTTAACTTGTTTTTGAAAGTATTAACAAATCCGATTAACTCAGCTATGGTTTGATTCTTTTCTTTGTATCTATTATTATCTAGCCTTTCATCTATTATTATCTAGCCTTTCATCTATTATTATCTAGCCTTTCATCTATTATTATCTAGTTACTGTTATATTAGGTATTGTTTACAACATTAAAATGTTAAGGTAATACTTTATAATTGCCCGCTGCCGTATTAAAATCTTATCATTAAAAGCTTCAGATTTACTTGTCAGATTTAGCTGATTAAATAAGAGCTTTTTGTTTGCTTTTTTAACGTCTTTGAAATCCACATTCGTTTACTACTTTGAACAAACTGATTTACAAACATCAGATGATTCAATACTGAAAGAAATTTCACCCTGCTTTCATAAACATTCCTTTCATCATTCCTTTCGACTTCCCTTTACTATCAACTTCTACTTCATGCAAAATTTACTGATGTCACTTTAGTGTGGCAGATGGATTTTCCTATACGTATTCTAAATCCTTTAGCCCGCTTTCACATTTTTCACTGCCATCAAGGTCTTTTCTTGCGGGATTTTGCAAGTCATTTTCCCCTCCATATAATATTTGTCAGTATTTATATGTAGATAACAGTTAACTCTAAACTTTTGAATTCTTGGAAAAACAAAGGCAAAGTTTTATATTTATTTGGGCGTCATAATGTTTTCACGTGTTTAGGTATATGCTTGAATAAAGTTCGCCTCGAAGTAAAACGTCAAAGTTCTTAAACTTATAGCAATAGTTTATGAAAGAAGGTTTAATCGAACTTAAATATATTTGATCTACAGACAACTGTTTTTTAAGCGATGATGGCTTAAGCAATAAATACTTTTGTAACACAGATAAATGACTCAAACTTGCTGATAGAAAAGTTCTAATTCTTGGATACTTCCTAACGTGATATGACTATTAAAGTTCACAAGACTTCACTCCATAGGAGAAAACGTTCGCAAGCATAAAAGTAACAACTGGACTAGTTTTATGTACAGCAAAGTAAAATAATTTTTGTAACTATATTTTATTGTATAAATAACTGCTTTACAGCTTATACTATTATGATAAATCATTATTTTGCAGTTACAGTATTGTACTGAAATTACAAAATAATGATTTACTCAGATATATACTTAATAATATTACAACTGTAAAAGTACAAATTAGATAAAACGCATTTTGTTTTTGAAACTGTTATTCTAAATAACTACTTCTATTAAGACAGGCGAATCGACAACCTTGTATTTGGCGTAGATTTTGTAAAATCCCAATCGATTTCGAACTACTTCTAGGTCACTCAGGCAGTACTGTCTAATAGACTTAGTGCATAATAAGTCTAAATGCTTAGTACCTGAATGCTTAACGGTCTCGTACGTTTTAGGCATTCAGCTAGGGATAACCGGCTAGCATCTGCAATTTCGGCATCATCTGCTTTGAAAGGTTCTAACCGTAACTGAAGTTGTAAAACGGATAGACAGTGAAATAAGTATCCATTATCTTATATCCATATCTATGTAGAATGTCCGAGCACAAATCTATCAGTGTAAAGCTGACTAAACTGGTTCACTTAAGTTTTGGAGCTTCCACCTTTTCATTTTAATTGCTACGCATTAAAATAGCTTTTCTCATTTTTATTTTTGCGGTGAAAAGAACATTAAATTAGTATTCCAATTTTAGGTACATAAAAAATTGTGTAATTAATTTGTATCCTAATTACATTAAAACCAATCAACTGGTAGCTTTGCTAGACTGTGGAAGAATTTTCGGTCCTGTCTTTAAGAATTCGCTAATAGAATGTGGTAAAAATCCTGTAAAAGCAACTAAAATACTTATTGGTATTTCAGCCTGAAATGATCCAACTAATGAGAATAATAAAAACTTTACTTCCGCTGCTTGTGACATGAGAATACAATAGTAATTCATTTATTTAAAATCAAACATAAAAAGCGTAAAAGGTAGACTCAAAATCTACCTTTTACGCTGAAGCACCATCTAGCATATAACTAATGAATTGTTGAGTCTAATGTGTTGCGCCACACCTGTGGCTGTTTGCTGATCTCAAGTAATTATCAGTCGGTAGGTTGCTGGCAACTATCGCCCTTGACGATCACATTCGTTTCAATTATGCATTATTAAGCTAAATAATTAATATAATTTTAAATAGATATAGTTTATAATATATCCAGTTGACAGTTAATTTGCATTAACCAGCATTATTGTGGTTAATAGAAGATATTTCTAATGCTATACATTCCTGTGTGCGTTCGCAGTTGTTTGGGATGCTGATGGACCTTTATACGCCATGGATTGCATTAGTAGTAAGCATTATCTTTCTATCTCCAGGGATGAAATGCCTAGTCATGATTCTGTACGTATTGTTGATTTATATTGGTATTTATTCCGGTTTCTCGTGGAATCCCTGTGAGAAAAACTCCGGAATTGCTTGTTAATTGAGCTAGAATTTAATCACGAATGTTAATGAGCTTAACCCGCACTAGTGGATACTACTAACCACTAGTGCAGGGATTCTCTAGTGCAGGGCAGAAGAGGACTTTCGTTGTTTCAGGAGGGGAAAGCGATCTATCTGTTATTTACCTACTAAGTAATTAGTTTCTGTTTCTGAATATAAAAAAAAAATATTTGTATTCAAGTTTTGGTATTTATCATTTTCTTTACTCTTTTCGTTTAATTTATAAAACACATTAAAAAGAATCTAAATTTAAATAAATGTGTATTTGTTTTTCGAGATTTGGAAAGTGGAAAAATGATCGTCTAGCAATGGTGAAAGTGTACTGGCCAAGAAAGGTGAAGAACCACTGCACTGTTGCTTTGTGGATAAGATCGCTGAAAACCGGATCCCGGGATTTTGCATGACATTTCGGGTTTCATGTATAACGTCAAGGCAAGCTATTTTCTTCAGAAGGACTACTGTACAAAGTCTTACATTTACAGGACTTCTTCAGAAGGACTCCTGTACAAAGTATTACAATTACAGAAGGATTTCTTCAGAAGGACTACTGTACAAAGGCATTCATTCTAAGGCAAATAATCTCGGGCAATGCTATCCCGTATTCAATTAACCAACCATTTCTTGTTTCTATGTTAAATTTATTAGTTATCTAGTCGCAAGAATAATGTTTGTTTTTTGGGGGGGGGGAAGGGGGAATAATACCAAAAAAGTTCACATTATACAAAAATTACTACGTCAGTCAACTAGAAAATCTCACGTTGGGATTAAAATTTCAAAGATCTAAAACACAGAGA
>KK118415.1:176760-237975 GCA_000611955.2 Stegodyphus mimosarum
ATGCAAGGTGATTCAAAATGTTGTACTGTATAGTCTGTGGTACATACGGAGTTAACTGTTCCCTTACAGAAGTGTGTTCCATCGTGAAAATATTGCCACAGATCTTGTGAAATTGGAATAAACTTTGATCATATTCTTTGAATGTGTAAACGTGTGTGTGTGTGTAATTGACATGTGTGTTAAAACACATGTACTCGCCTATTCTTCATCCTTTCTGTATTACTTCTTCTCGTCTATTATTTATTCTAAGAGAATATAAGACCGGCATCTGCTGTTAGATTTGCGACTAGTAGTAAAATTTAGAGCAATTTTTCATTTCCACTTAGTACGCATTTCTTAAAAAAATTGTTTGTTTAAAAAGTGGTAAAAGAGAAAAAAAAGTCATACATTAAATAACATGACAGCATATTGCTGTGCTGTTAACTAATGTAAGAATGAGTATTAAGATCTTGAAAAATATCAGTAAAGGAAACAAATTTGGTTAAAAAAAAGAACGTTTCATTTCTGGGATATTTTTATTACAATTTGGTAAAATGTGTTTCATTTCTGCAAGTTGTTAGGTCACACAGCCCTGTTATACTTTTGATTAATAGGTGATAATTATAGCTTACAGCTGGCATAATCTTAAATTTTATTGCAATGAAGTATTGTTAGTTTAGTTTTTCTCATTTCTCATATCTACCGTTTTATACAATGCACTGAGAATCAAATTTAACTGTAATCACTCATACTTTGAAATCTAATATGAGAAAAAACTATCGGTTGGGTCATACATTCAATATGCTGTATAATATTTTTCTGGCCTTTTTGAGCCCCCGCCCTAAATTCGCCACAATTGTTATCAATTGTTTCTGTTGCACAACGTTTTATTTCATCGTGAATTGCACGCCTTTTTAAATTGGAGAAATATATATATTAATATTGATTGTTTATTTACTTTGGTGTGTGTTGTTTTGTAGATTTTATCATACATGTAAATAAAGAATTATTTTATCTAATTAAGCCAAAACTCTAAACTAAACTCGACAGCACAAATATCCCTTAGAGAGCCATGGCCGGCAGTGCTCTGATATCTGCTTTCTAGACCGTGGGCTCCGGGGTGCTTGTACATCTTTGCCTGGACAAGTGCCCCCCAGTGTTTGTCCCCAAGCGAACTTAGTAATCCTTTTATCGACCCCTTCAATGGATGAAAGGCTGAGTCAATCTTTTCCAGCCCGAGGATCGAACCTCGGATCTGTATTTTATCTAATAGAGCACAAAATCCATCTATATTAATCATTTTGACTTTTTCATATTTTAACTTTCATATTTTCACTCTTTCATATTTTTCATATTTCATTTGATATTTTCATAATGCTAAACGAAATATTGTAGCGGCGTTACATGTTCATGATGCAAAGGCCAGTCTTTCTAAGAATTTTATATATTTACAAATGTTATACAATCTTATACAATTATCACAACGGTCAGTCTGCCCGGTTTATGCACAGCTGTGAGTTTTACTTCCATCCGCCTCAGAATTTATTCATTCTCTTTCCTCAGAAGGGGGAAATCAAAGCTCCTCTTCAGGAATAACCTACAGCTTCTTACAAAGCCAGGTGTTCATATGATTTTTCAGACCGTCCGGGCAACTTTACAATATTCTAGTTCCTTAATTTGATACTTAATTATTTAGAGTTTGCCTTATTAACTTTCGAAAATATAATACTTTAATATTTTAAACCATTAGGAGAAGACTATAAAATGCTTTTTACCGTCCTTCCTATTTCTTCCTCCCTTGCATATTTTTTGAAACATGCATTTCAACATGAATATCGTAAAATCTTTTTAAAAAAATTTCAATTCATTTCAATTCAGAGGGATTTCATAAGCAAAAATTCAGCGTTTATATCAAAGTTTATTTGTATATGGATTCTAATTTCAAAATTCAAATCACAATTTACATTTCGATCGAATTTTTAGTCTTCACATTTTTCTGCATGTTTCCAAGCATAAATCGCACTAAAGTTCGGTACTGAATTGATATACAGTAGTTTACATTAGCTTTATGAAATGTGTTTGTTTGTTCTGTATAGAAAAAGAAATACCGTTCATATCTCTTTATGCACGAATATCTCCACGCGTATGAAATAAAATAACTTGCAATAATCCGAATCCTTGTTCAGAAGAAGAATGCAAACCTTCACAGAAAAATTCTATTAAATCCGTCTCGCCTTCCAGAAAATATTTTATGCTTCAAATATTTTATTTCCGAAACTAATGCAGAAAATATTTGTTTTCGGAACCTTCAGAAATATTTTATAATTTTATTTCAAAAATTTCAATTATTACTTTTATTTAAAAGTTACCATTCTCATTTACATTCTGCTATCAGTACTGAATAGCAATTAAAAGGAATTAATAAAATAATTAAATACCTGAGAGAGGTTTTAGGAAAAATAATAACCATATTCTCTGGACCTCGAAATAAAAAGGATAAAATTCAGCTGTTTCAGATGAAACGGATACACAAGCTTTTCTCCAAGGAGTTAAGTATAAAAAATCGGTTAGAATAAAATTTTGCGAAATCAGTACTATACTAATTCACCACGTAGACTTTCAATATCTATAATCCTGAATTCTCAGTTTCCGAGGAAAGTTTAAATTTAAAAAAATGATAACTCAAGAGTCCATTAATTCATCATTAAAATTTTTCAATCTATGCAATCTTTAATTCTAACTTCAGTCGTCTGGGTGGTGTGGTGGTTAGCAAAATCAGCCCCATGCTGATCGGCTAAGGCAGGTAGGTATTTGCATCTGTACGAAGAGTAAGGCTACGTAAAATCTGTCAATAAGGAAGTCAAATGTGAGACCTTTAAATACTACCTATTGGAGGTATCCTGGTCCATGGAATAAAGTTAAGCAGACGTAAACTATCACCATAGAACAGTTTCGCTATATTTTTTCCTTTCGATCTAATAATATTTATCAAGTTCTGTGACTAGTAATAATATGGGTCCATTTTCACTCCTTTTCCTCTTCATGCCCTCTTATGCTTCAACAATAAGGAAAAGAATTTTGATTTGGCAAAGCTTTACTCTTACACTACATTTCTTCTTGTTGAATTTTAACTTTTGATGCTGATGAAATACTTTTAAAATACACTCACGTTTGTGAAAATTGCAACACCAAGAAGGAATCGTCATAATTGAATGCAATTTAATACACAGTTGAGTGGTAGTGGTACAAATAAATGATTAAATGTTCAAAGCAAACAAACAAGAACAAGAGATCAGAATCAGTATTTTGTGTGGCCACCACGCGCCGCAATAAGTGCTGCTACACGACGTGGCATGGAGTCAAACAAAGTTTGAATGTCTGACTGAGGAAGAGCATTCCATATCGTTTGTACGCGTACCCAAAGTTCGTCTGCAGACGCAACAGGACGAGGATCACGAGCAAGACGCCGACCAATGACATCCCACACATGTTCAATTGGCGACATATCCGGGGAACACGCAGGCCAAGGAAGAAGCTGTACCTGCTGCGCTGCAAAGAAGGATTTAACAATCCGAGCAGTATGAGGGCGGGCATTGTCCTGTTGAAATACAGCGCCTGGCAAGCTTTGAAGGAAGGGAACAGCTTCGGGCTGTAGAACTTCACGGATATACCGGTTGCTGTTCAGATTGCCCACAATTCGTAGCAATTGAGATCGTCTATGATATGCTATGGCGCCCCAGACCATAACTCCGGGTGTTCGTCCACTGTGGCGTTCGATAATGCACTCCGGAAGGTGGCGTTCACCGGCATAGCGTCTGACACGAATGCGGCCATCATGGTACCACAAATTAAAGCGGGATTCGTCAGAAAACACGACATGCTGCCAATCAGCACGCCAGTCTCTATGCTGATTGGCCCATTGTAGCCGCAGGCGGCGATGGTCGTGCGTTAGGGGGATCCTGTATAAAGGAGTCCGTGCGCGCAGTCCACACTGCAGCAGACGTCTACGAATTGATGAAGCACACAATGAAACACCTGTAGCTATTGACCACAGTGCTGCCAATTGTCTAGAGGAAGCTGTACGGTCCGTCCGCGCCATGCGGACCAGGTGTCTATCATCGCGAGCTGACGTCACATTTCGGGGTCCACTCCCGGATTTCCGAGTTGTCCGACACTCGTCCGTCCACTGCTTCCAAACGCGCATCACTGTGCTGCTGTTACGCTGCACACGAGAGGCTACTGCACGATACGACAATCCAGCTTCACGAAGGCCGATGATTCTCCCTCGTTCAAACTCTGTAAGTTGTTCAAATCTCGCTCTCTTTCGTCGACGAGGCATAAGTACAGATTGAGTTAACGTTTACCACTAGCAGATAACCACCGATAACCATACACGCCTCGCTACAGCCGTCTATTTATTCGGATCCATCAGCCGTTCAGAGGGCGCTGCTCAGCATACGCATGCGCTACGGATTTGCAATTCTAATCATTTGCATATCATGCGCTACTTTGCATTTCCTGAAAATTTCAGCTCACTCGCGTAAGTCCTTCATGGTGTTGCAATTTTCACAAACGTGAGTGTATATGTGTGCAACGAAGAGTAACATGTCAGCAACTAGTACTTTATTTATTTCAAAGAAAGTCTTATTGACATATACTTTGATTAAAAAGAAAGCCTTACTAGTTCTGTTAACGTGACTAAGAGTATTTCTCCCTCCCACAGTATTTCTGTTGCTCTCTTAATGCCCAATTTGTTTCTCTGTAATTTTGTGTTATTTTATAACAAATTTGCCTTTTTTTTATCTGCGCGATTCCATGATATTCGAGTTTTTTTAAAGGGACACTATTTTAGTTTCTGTGATCTTGCTGAAACATTTTCTTCACGTCTGGTTTTAATACCTGGATTCTTGTCAAGTTACTTCTCATCCAATTCAGACTTCTTCGGAATATATTTCAGAGTTGATTTCCATGCCATGTAAAGATTTTTTTCAATTGACGTAAAATTTCTTCAGTAACGCATTTTACCTTAAAGATTATTTTAATGTTTGCTTTGTTTTTATGAAACATTTTACGCAGTATTCTTTTATGGTTTGGTTTGCTTTATTTGATTACGGCAAAGCACTCAAGGGCTATCTGCCTAAGTAGAGTAATAATCTTCGTGGGGAATTTCCCGAGGGAACCTAGCTCGTATCCAAGTTACACAAGGCAGAAACCACGAAAATGCCCATGCAGTCAGCCAGATGTCGTCTCACATGCAGTCAACTTGCTGCTGCTCAGTTAGTGTCAAAGCGGGAGAACTCCACCTTCAACGTCAGGCAATAAAAGCTTCTTCGTAAGCCGATGAAACATCTAATTATTTTTGTAGTTCTTCGACCATTTCCGCTACATCAGGCGTGATTTTGTAATGCCATACAAACACTAAATTTTTTATATTCCGGACTTATTAATAAAATTACACAAGCTAGATCGCGAGAAAGTACTTAATAGTTAATAACACTGAAAAATGCGTTATTGATGCAATTTTTGGGTTAAACACATATAAGTCATGTATTTAATTTCCAATATGTATATTGTTTATTATTTGATGACGTCAATAAATAGAGGGAGCTGTTTACAAGACTTCATGAATTTATATTAGTTTATATTGTTGCGTTCGTAATAGATTGAATGCACAAGTCCGATAAAAAGTTAATAAAATTTATTCTTATCACAAGAAATAATAAAATGCTGGATTTTTCCTAAAAGATATTCGCACAATATCACAATCACACAATATAATCAGTAACTATATTTTAAACTACTAAAACGCTAAATAAAACGCAATCCAAATCGCAGAGGAATCTAATCCGATCAACAGAATTACAGCAGCTATATAAACAACAAGAACTCACTAAAACAACTGAGCTGTTTCTGTCCGCCTTTTAAAGCTTTATTAAATCGGTCGCATGATAGAGTTCTAGCAATTTCTGAAAAGCAAAAAGAGTAGAATTACGGTTACATCTAATATAGTAGTCAATTACATTTATTCAAATTAAATATCAATTACCCAGATAAACTTTTATTCAATGTTAAATGCATGCGCTCTTGTATTTTTACTTTTCCGGCGTAGCTTTCTCTTAAAATTTGTCACGCGCTGCATTGCACTGGGAAATAAAACAATTTTAATTATTATTCTACTAAAAATATCTATTAAATACAAAATTCGTAACAATATTACATTAATAACATTTTTGTTTATTTTTTTGTAAAAGGCATCAGATTTGTCTTGGATGTTACGCCTCGATCGTTTTGTTTGCTATTGTAAATTCAATTAATTTTGTATTTTTTCTGTTTTTCAATAGTATCTCATTGGGAAATTTACGCTTTATTTCCAGATGTATGTGAAGCTGGTTATATCAAGTATTCTATAAAGTTTTTATGCGTCGAAAAGCGTGCTCATTGTCCAGGTAGATGAAATGTATTTCTTAGCTCCTAAACATTAATGGTATATTGCAACGGGAGATTCTAACAGTAGACTTACTGCGTCTGAAGTTTTTTAAGGCTTATTTGTATAATATATATGTATATATATTTATAAATTAAGGGCCTGTTCAGAACAGCCATTGATGGGTAGTCTTGGCGTAGATCTGATTTTGTTTCTCTAAAGATTTCCTTTCAAGTGGCGTCTGTGAAAGGAAGTAGTGAAGTTACTGTTAGAATAATTTTGTTTAAATTTGTTGACGCATTTTTGAATTTATGTTGTGAATTAAAGCTGGTTTAATTGCTTGTTTTATTATGGACTCTTAAACTGCAAAACGTAGGGGACTGCGTTCATCATTTACCAAGACTGTTAATGTTTTGTAAAACGAAATTGGTAAAGACTATTTCTCATAAATAATTTACAAAATTATAGATATTGAGGAACTTAACGAGAAAATTTTGAATTCTATAATTTGAAATAATACAAAGCCTGAGAAAGTTAAAAAAGAAATGGAAAGCTGGAATATTTTTAAATTAGGTGACTTGGAAGCGGGAAATTTAGAAAGGAGATTATACGGTACTATTTATAGTAATTCACCTCGTAGCATTAGTGTTGCATCTTGAACGTGGCAGTGGTAATCATGGGTGCTGATTTTTACGTTAGCGAATGAGAAAAAAAAGCTTTCCTAGGTTTATCCTAGATCTTTAACTATCTCGTTCTAAAGTTAATTTGAGTTTTAAACATTGTGATAGAACTCAGTTCGGTTCAATTTGCTGCGTTTAGAAAATGAGATTACCCTATGTTTGACTTTGCGATGTTCGATCTTCAAAGTGCTCAGGTTTAGGAAATGATTCCAGATTTATTCTCGACAAGCAGACAAGTAGAGTTTTTTATGTCATTGTAGGTGTGTATAACTTGTAAATATAACTGCAAATAGAATTGAATTAGATGTTCAAACATTTCTGAACGGTAATTTTGTTTTGTCGTAACTGATTACGCATTTTGTGCCGGTGTCCACTACAGTCAGGTGTGTAAAGAAATAACATCTAGCGATAAGAATATTTTGAGAGTTGCTTTACGACAACTAGATCGTTTAAGCTCCCGGAAATAGAAGCTTAAGAAGTTCTGTGAAGACTGGAATTAGAAAAGATAGGCTAGCTCATCTAGCTCATAAATCTTTAACCCCTGACACAGGAAGTGAGGAGTGATGACGTAGTCATGTTGACACTGACTGCAAAGACGAAATTGGCAGCAAAGAAATAGACATTTTAAATTTGAAAAACACTCTTAAAAAATGCGTGAAAAAATAGCTTAAATTTTAGAAGAGAAGATGTTATTATTGTAAGCACTTATAACGTTTAAAATGTTAATAATACTTATTTATTAATAGATAAAATAAGTTACGTTTTTTCTCCGGTATATTTCTTATTAAATCATGAAGAAAAAACTATGGCATTCATTATCTTCATCTGCATACTAAGTGGAAGAATTCTATTACTGTTTCTAAGGTAACTATAACAACAGCTTTTCAAAGTTGGAAAAAAACCTTAGTCTGGCGTAATTTTAAATATATATATATCATTTTTTCCTCCCTGCAACTGAAGAAGAGGAACTTATGTTTGACTGCCCTTGAAATTGATAGTTTTATGCAAAATTTAATCTAATCAAAGATTGCTTTTGATCCAGTTATAAACTTTACCATTGGCTTGTCTCTCTTCGGATTTGATATAGTAAAAGGTATTGTAAAAATAATTGTCTAACTGGCATTTATACACATACATTACATTACAATTAAACGAACATAAGATCGTTGTCTTAAATTTTACAAAACAACTTTGCTCACAATATCTAAAAAGAAGTACTTAACCTTTCAAAAGAGACGCAAAGGAGGAAGTTCTTATTTGTGGGAAATTACGTACTTTGAAGTCTTTTACGATTATAAATTAGATAAATGCTGAGCTAGCTTTGTTTTTTACAAATTATCAATGCATTATTTTTTATTTTTACAATTAAGGCGTTCAATAATATTTACATCATCATTTGTGAGTTCTTTATTTTAAAATCATTAGTATCTAATTTATTACTCTACTGTTTATTACGCCTTTCCATTCGCATTTAATACCTTCTTCGCATCATCTTGTAATAGGCCTCAAAATAAATTTTCTTCAAATTTATTTTATGTAGTCTTTCAAAAGCATTCTGCGTTATTTTTCTTTCCTTGGCAATTCTTTTCTTGGCATATTGGATTTTAGCAGTTTATTTTGCGGCAATCCAAGCAAGCCATTTTTCATGTCATCTTCACAATCACTGCATAGAAAATGTTCGCTGCAAATTCTTGCGTTCTTCACATTGATAGAATCCTGTCTTCGACACGTATAATTTTTTTTGCTAAAAGTAAATTGTCCTTTGGAAAAATATGAAATAAAATTTCACTATCTTTCTCATTTCCATGAATTTTATGGCAATTTGCTACTACGCAGGAAGACATATTACAAAGCAGTGGTCTTAAATTTACATGGCACCAAAACAGGATTTGAAAAGTGACGCAGAGATTCAAAATCATTCGACGCAAAATACCATTAGACATTGTAACGTCTTTGCGTTGCTACGCTACCAACATAATACCAGAAAGAAATGTAAAGAAACCTTGCGCTTAAAATATCCAATAATCTTTAAAATATAAGATGCATGCGATGTTAATTTTAATGGAACTCTTTAAAATCGTTTTGTTAATCGAAAATTCGTTAAAATTTTACAAAATACGAAATAGATAATAAAACAATTTACAAATTTCAGCTTCCAGATATCCATATTCTAGCGGAGGACCACGTTTTTCAAAATTCGATGTCTCTAGGTACCGCTGTTTTTTCACGATGCGAGAAACATACATACATTCACTCAGATTCTTCAATTATTTAATTTCTTTAAATATAACACAGGGCGATAATATTTGGTGGCAACAATTTGGAAGCTGATTCAGACTTTTACAGTGAACTATCGTAAAATGCCGAGACGGAATTAATAACCCTTCTGGGCTAACGTACTTTGGGCTAACGTACTTTGGGCTAAAAAGGCAAGGATTTTTTTAACAAAACAAAATTTGTTAATTAAATTAAAAAAATTAACTAGATATTTGTAAAAACATACGATTAAAAATAACTCAAAAAGTATCAAATTAATGCTTATATTTTGCTTGAAACCTAAAAGTTGGTATCTGCAGCAAATTTCCGTTGGTCACAATTTGGAATTCAAACACAACTAAGTATCAAAATTTGACAGCTAAATATTAAAATTTTCAGACTGGTATTTATTCAACTAATAGTATATATTTAACTACTAAGTTACTTTTAATTTAAACTAAAAAGAAATAGACTAAAGCTTTAGCAAATTTGAGAATAAATAATGACAACCTAAGTCTCTTTCTTATATTTATTAGATTTTTCTATGATGCAAAACAGAAAAAAATATATTTGTATGTAAATGATTGTAAAGATCTTTGTTTTTTACTATACCTTTCAGTATCATACACTATCTTTGTTTTTTACTACACTTGTTTTTTACACCACCTCATGACGTCTCGATTTTCATGAAGTTTGTAATCTTGAAGGGATATTATTAAAAAGTATTGGGGGGATGTTAATGGTTACTGCTGTGGGAGTGGCAGTCAAGGTACCCCGAGTTGAGTGGCTGCAGGTAACGTATCTGACTCCTTATAATGATTAGGTAATGTTGAGAGGTTACGTAATTATTACTGCATTTGAAACTCAAAACACATTTAATACAATTATAAGAAGCTCTTTACACACACACACACATATATAATTCATAGATAGCGCAGATAGGTATTTAAATGAATTATGGTCCTCGTAGTGTGAGAAGCCTGCTAACGAAGGTCACTGTAGTCGAGAGAGCAAAAGCATTGCAGCTCTCTCTAGTTCGAGAGTTCTGGAGCGTTCTTCTGATGTTATTCGGATGGCGAAAATCTCCAGAGTGAATTAGTCACGCCTCCTTAATTTTACAGTAGCATTTTACATCCTCTGATTCGTTATATGTGGAACCATATCAGAGGAAATATCAGATCACTGGTTCGTCACCCTCCTGAAATTGAGAGGCTTTGACGCTACAGAACGTTGAAATCTCCTGACACTAGACGTGAAGTTATGTCTCTGCGATGTCAAAAACATGTTGTGTGATACGTCGTAAAGGCTGGGAGCAGTGAATTTCAGGGACCGTTCACACAATTTACTTATCTCTGTGTGGGCCGCTGCAATATCATCACAAATTGTAAATACTCATCGGCAGTCTAGCTCTTTTCGCAGGTTTACAAAATTTTCATCTATGGGGAGGGGGAAACTGTTCGTATGTAAATGTACTTAAAAACAAAGTTAGTATTCTTATTGAGAAAATTCGTTAAGATAAACCCCCTTATTTTTTTAAAATCTTTGAACAAGATTCATATCACAGTGTAAATCAATTAGATCAATTTCTAGATTTTCCGAACAATTACATTCATTTGTGGTAATGAATATAACGTAAAACTGTACTCCACAGCATTAAAATCTTCAACTTTTTCTTCAAATTTTTGTCATAGTAATGCTAATTAACTTACAGGACATGTATTCGCAGGTAGCATAAAATTACTTCGAGGGCCGCCAGTTTGACTTTGACACTGCTTTACTAGAAAACAATGTATGTGATTAAAATTAATTTGGGATGTCCACACTGCTAGTTTTAAACAAGCGAAGTCAGTGCAAATGCAACATAGTGACGTCAGATTAGTTCCTGTTAACCTCACTCGAGGATTGCGTCGTCGAGGAAGGAGTTAGGCAAAGGAATGAGCTAGCCCTTCTGTTTGACGCTGGGTGGAGATTTATTGAACTGGCTTCCATTTTGGTCTCAATTCGAAAAAATGAAAAATGGATGTGGACCCTGATTTGCGTGAAAGTGACAACTTTCAGTATCTTGTGCAGAGCATGAAGCAAAGGACTTTATTGAAAGTTATCCAATGTCTGCGAAAAATTATCCGAAAGCTATTAAGGAATGTTTTAGGAAACATGATTTATTAACTGAGGTATACGTGTGAGCTTATAATTAGTTTTAAAGTCAAATACAGAAAGAAAAATATAAAAATAAAAATTGGGTTTGCGAAAGCAGAGAAGTGAAAAAAACATACGAAAATTAATATTACTTTTTAGAAATAAATAAAGTGAAAAATGTAAAAAACACTTTTTTTAAATAGAAAGCGAAAAGAAAAATAATTAAACTTGTAAAATAAACATTACTTTTGTAAAATAAAAAATGTAAAAAAGGGAAAAGAACATTCGTAGAAACAGAAACATTCGTAGAAATAAAAATGTGAAACATTAATTTCCGAAAATTAAAAGTAAAACTTACATCTACAAAAGCAAAGCATATGGAACGAAAAAATTAATAAATTCAATTTAATAAGAATGAGCAGAAAAAAAAGGAAACAATAAAAACAGAAATTTAATATGAGGGAAGATCTTACAGCAAAGAATCTAAACAGCAAAGAATAAAGTAATGATTTAGAAAGACAAATTAAAATCTATGTCTATTTCAAGAATCAAAAACATGCTCATTGGTAGAAACAGGAAGGGTATTCTTACGGAAAGTCTGATTAGTCATTCAGATTGCATACGTTCGTCGTAGTGGTGTGAAACAGAAAGGTGTAAAGTGTTGTGCATGTCGGAATAAACTTGCGCATGCGCAATCCTTCAGCATTGTGACATGGTCAAATAACAGGATCCAAAGAACAAAAGCTTGGCGTCACGATTAACATGCGCGTCTTCCATGCCAGAGGCGGCAGGTTCGATCTCAGCTTTTTAAAACTCGTGCAATTACATAAAATTTGTTCATAAAAAATTACTGTATTAAATCAAATAATGGAATCAATTAAAAATAGTGAGAGATTAAATAATGACAAATTAAGAAATTAAAAATAATGATGGATTAAATAATTATAAATAATGACAAATTGAAATAATTAAAAATAATGATGGATTAAATGATTAAGAATAATAAAGGAAAATTTGTGCCATTCCAAACACTTGGTTTATGAAATCGTTGCCACAAAAGTAAAAACTTCGAAAAATACTGTCGTTGCCACAAAATATATAAAACTATACATTACTTCCGGTTTTCGCGTGATTCCAGACAGCGGCGGCAACGTCCTTTGCGTCGGCCGGATAGGGACGCTTATTACTGGTTTTGTTAGCACGCACGTTTAGCAGAGCAAGCAAGGGCTATCTGCCTAAAGGAAGAGATACCACCGTGAAGGATTTTCGGAGGGAAATTGACTTGCATTCACCTTACACATGAAGAAAATCACGAAAACTAACCATGCAATCTGCCCATTCGCATGGGCAAGTCGAACTTGGAGTATTCAGCGATCTTAATGCCATGTGTTTACGTCGTTTTCCTAATACATATATGAATATAAAAATATAAGCCTTATTTCTTTTAAGACATCAGTCGAAAAAGTATCATGCTTCAGCCCTTTGCGAAATTATGAAAATGTTAATTTGTTATTATGTAATTCTAAATTTATATCATACATTAAGTCGTAGCTAAAGATATTTTTTGCCAATTTTGTAGATGCTTCATTCAGTAGGGAACTGAAATGATTAACATGACTTAATGTACGCATACCTGTTGATTGCTATGCCTAAAAATTTATCAAATGGGAAATGCTTGCTTTTAAAAGAAATTACATGAGCATGCTGATTCATACTTTTGTAATGTATAATTCTTATGACTATACTGTTATTTTTAACTTTATCTGAATTTTTATATATCAGTAACACATTTCGATTAACTAAGAAAATAAATGATGAAACTAATATCATTTGAAAATGTTTCCATTTAAAACTTGATATATTTAGTTATATATTTCTTCTGTAATTTAATTTAATCTAAATTTTGCTAAGATCCTAAGATCTGATGTCATAACTTTAAACTTATTTTTGCTTCCTACCCGACGAGACCTGAAAACAACTTTGTTTCAAAACTGTTCTTTCCTTGGAAAATCTCCTCTTTAAAAGAAAGAAAAAAAGACGTGGATGTCTTTTAATCTTTTACGAACTGATAGCAGCTGGGTCACACCGTTCCCAGGGATTTGAACCCCGGACCAAATTATCAGTGTTCAGTGACTTACCGCTCGGCCACTAGTTGGTGTGTTCGTTCCTGATTTAACAAATCTTATTTAAATAATTTAAAAGGAACATATATATGCTGTGACATATTGCGATCCATTATGACGTAACTAAGTAAAATATTTGTCATATTGATTTTTAACTTGAAAAAACGGCTTTTGATGTGCTTAATGTTGGACTTCATTTTTGTAGTAACATTTTCGAATGCATACGTTGAGTTCGATGGACACGTTAACATTTTCAGTTTTATTCAATGATATTGTAACTTCCCTTTTTCTCAAGGAACTCAGGGACATGAAGACAACTTCCTTGCCTTAGTTTCCCCATGTTTGGAATTTTCTTCGTAACAATCGGTCATATATTTTCGCTCTAGTGCGAACTTTGTGCAGACCCCAGAAAGGATCAGAAAGACCTCTCCTGGAAGCGAAGCATTCCCTATTTCACTTATCATATGCGTCGGATATTTGAGAAAACATTGGAAGAAGACGGACGTGGGCTTCTCCTCGCTCCGTTGCAGAAAAGATGCATTTTAAAATTTCTTAAATGTAACTACTGCACATAGTTTTATATACCATATATTCTGGCATGTAATGCGTACTTTTAATACAAAAACTAAAATAAAAATTTACATATCATTTTTACACCCGACGCGTTATACGCCGGGTGTAAAAATGATATATTAAAAATAAGGAAAACATCAGCATACAAAAATTAGATTTTTGCAAGTACGTAATGTTGTTTATTTAAAAGAAATATCATATGTTACGAATTCAAAAATTTTCATTATCGGATAAAATGAAAAATTCGTCATGTTCGTCTTCCGTTATATCTTCAGGCACATCATCGAATTCTGTGTTATCTTCAAGCACACTATCGAATTCTGTTTCATCTTCACCATCACCGTGACTCTGATCCATGAATACATATCTGTTCCATCTTTCCACAACACCAAACACCCTTGCTTGTAGCACGATTTCCATTTTCTTTCTCAAACTCAATTACACTCTATAACAATAAAAAAAATCGATGAACCAAGAAGAAATCATCTGATTGCTTTGAAATTTCGTATGCATAAATGTTTTGAACAAATATGCTTATGATTAAAATTTGGTGTTCAATAAATGAATAGTGCAACCTCCAGAGCATCGGAACTGCGCATCCAGCAGATGTATATAAGGAGCTGTTCTTGAAATGTTATTAAAAATTTCTGTTGCACCCCGACTTAGGATACCTTTCAGCGACTGAAAAAATGCGTCGCCGCAGAATTTGAGCTCATTACGAGCAACTATCAGAATTTGAAAGAGGTCGTATCATTGAACTTAAACAGGCAGTTTGGGCAAATCGAAGAATCGCTCGTCATGAGTCGAAGCGATTCGGTGATTAGAAGATGCTGGCAGGAATGAGTGGACAATGGCAAATTTCAGCGTCATGATGGTAGCGGTCGACCTAGGGCCATAAGAGATCGGAAGGACAGATTGATTGTCAGATCAACTGTAACAGCGCCTGATTCATTGCTATCAATCATTAGACGCGCGACTCGCACACGAGTGTCCACCATAATCATTTACAGAAGGCTGATAGAGCGAAATCTACGCTCCTATCTACCGTTAAGCTACCTGCTACTCACGCCTGCGCATTGACGAGGCAGTTACAGTGATGCTTGGCTCGATGAGATTGGAATGATGCTGACAGCGAACGTATAGTATTTAGCGACTAATCCCGCTTCCGCTGTGTCGTGGCCATCATCGAAGACGTGTCTGGAGACGCCTAGAGCTGCGTGCCGATGTTGCTTTCACAATTGCACGCTACACAGGTCCTCAGATAGGAGTTATGGTCTGGAGTGCCAATTCTCTTGATAGCAGGACTCCTTTGGTCATCATTAGAGGCACACTTACACCGCAGCGGTACATCGACGACATTTTGAGACCTGTTTTGCTACCGTTCCTTTTAAACTCTGGCCTTATTTTTCAGCAAGATAATGCCAGACCACATGCGGTACGTGTTGCTATGAACTGTCTTACAGCTTGTCAAACACTTCCTTGGCCAGCCAGGTATCTCTCCCATCGAGCATGTCTCGGATATAATGCGAAGGCGACTGCATCTACCAGGGAATGTTGATGACCTAGCCCGACAATTGGAGCAAATTTGGTAAGAAATACCGCAGGAGACCATCCGGGAACTTTAACAGTCTATGCCATGCGTGCGGCAGCGTTCATCCAGGTTAGAGGTGGGTCAACATCTTATTGAGCTCGTTATTTTGTAAGTATGTAACTCTGAAATAAATCATTCAATTCTTCTGAAATTTTAATCATTTTCTCTTCTGTACATAATCTTCCTGTCCACTAATTTTGTCTCCATCGGACAACTCCTTCTTAGGGCGTCGATTTTTTTTGTTATAGAGTGTATTTAAATTTGAAACCAGCAGCATTATGTTGTTTCATCTGGCAGAAGCCATGCGATCGGTGTTCACTTCAAAATTACAGCTTCAAATGATTACAAAAAGAGGAAACATCTGACCCGTAATTCCGCGAATTTATTCGGGTTGGAAGGGCATTCTTATCCCAAATTCTGTGCCCCTTTTTTCGAAATCCTTGCATAATATTCTTGTGCACACCTGCACTGAATGCAACCCACCCTCTTTGAAAAGGTATTCCCCCCACATGTATTGTTCTCCTTATCACTTTTCAATTCAATATACCATTCTTCGAACACCCGGGAAAAATCTTCCATTGAATGGTTTCAAAAGATTACAGCATCGGGCATGTATCTTTCAGGCTCGTTCGTAAAGCAAAGGGTATGCGTTATACGTCGAACATACCTAAAAATTAATAAATGTAGTCTGAAATTATAGGTGCGCGTTTTCCACTGGAATATACTGTAATTAAATTTATTTAAATTAGAAATGCAAATCCAGGCCTTGTTGGCTAAGTTAACGGTATTCTCCCTTGCATACGCATTTGATATAAGACATTATTTTGTTACTATGTGTTTAATTAATATTTCTTAAGTTATTTTAAAGCAAAGAGCTGTCCAGACGTCATGCCTAAGGATATTATGCTGTTTAAAAGTTTACTTATTTTCATTTCGCATATTAATTTTCACATAACGCAAATTTCTACTTAATGATTTTAAACTCTGTATCAGTTTTTAAATGATTCTAAAATTTAAATAATATTTTAAATAATATTTTTTTATAAATTAAATGAATTTTTCGCAGTGATATTTCGTATATATTTAGCTTCATTTGCATATATTTATTTTTACTAATTGCTTTTTTTCTTAAGTGCTGTCATCTAAGTTCAATGAATTTTTATACATGTTTAACCGATTTTTATATCTAATGAATTTTTCTTAATGATATTTTGTATATTTGATTTCACTAGTATGCAATTATTTTTAAGAGTTTTAATTTTTGCATTTAACGCATTTTTCTCAATGAGTGGATGATGGTCTTTGGTGCTCTAAAAGCACGTCTCCAATTCTCAGGTTCTACGAGAAGCTCTAAGGATAAAACTAATTAACAATTAAAACTGAATACACAGGAAAGGTAAGTATGGTCCTCATTATGTGAGGTAATTGCCAGTTATGAAAGTACCTATAGCGTTTAAGAGCGTTCTGGCATCTTGCTCTGTCGGAAACAGTTAACAGACTGAATTAGTCACGCCTTTTTATTTTTTCGGTTTATTTTACGTCTTCTGATTCGTTATAGTTGACGGCGATATAAAAGGGGTTAAAAAGTCATTGGTTCTTCGGCCCCCTGAATCCGAGAGGCTTTGATGACAGACACAGGGCAGATCACTAAAATCTCTTGACACTCGTGAAGTTATGACTCTTGTAATGCCAAGTGGTGACATTAGTGAACAAGTTATTTCTCATGGAGTGTCAAAGCATGCTGTCTCACACAACTTCGTAACAGCTCGAAGACTGCGCTTGTGGAAGGGATGGTTTACGTGAATTCCTCATCTTTGTGTGGTCAACTGCAATCATGTTCCTACATTTAGTTTCTGATGTATATATTTATTTTTTAAATTTATTTATTTTAATTGACATTTACGTTGTTAATTTTTGCTCTTAATGTAATTTATTTTCGCCCTTTAATTCAGGTTCCTTTAACAGTATAGCGTTATTTATTCGGTTTGCTGAAAATGTTACGGAAAACGTACATTAAGTTATGAATAAGTTATCTGCTTTAAATTTCTGAGGTACTGTGGTTGCAACGCTGGCGGTGAGGACAATCATGAAAAAAAAAATGGCATTCATATTAATTTTAGAACCTTTAAAAATGAGTAGACATTACGATGCAGTGCTTAGTCTAATACTATCTTATGAACTCCTTTTGTTACAGCTCTGAAATTCTATAAAACAAAATTTATTTAGTTACTTACTAAATCAAAAAGCGAAAACTTCGTACTACTTTTACGTTTGCTGGCTGCGGTCTGTGCTTCCATTCTTAACTTACGAATATCACCTAAGTGCTAATCCGCAATCCGTCTCCTGCACATAAATCTCTCTTTTCATACTATTTCTCGCATCTATGACATTAAATTTTATAGTTTTTAGATTTTAATACTTTTTTTGTCCAAGTAACAGGTAGAAAAGAAAGAGTTTTAGCTTCACAAGTTAGCAACTGATTAAAACGTTGTCTGACTTTTCTCCAGAGTGTGCTATTGTGGAAACTATCGGTTATTGATAATGATAGCATATACGAGAGTCAACGACAGTCTGGTACCTTTTTTCTGTTATTATGACGTATCAGGATTTCTTTCCAACATGATGCATACTGCAGTTAGAAATTTCATCTGGCGACTTTCTAAAAAGGCTGGCAATTGAACCCGACACTTCAAATACATCGAAATTTAAAATGGCACGATGGTTATTGAAGATAAATGGAAATTCCAAAGAGAATATTCTCATTAAATATGAGACTAAAGGGTCTAAAATTAATATTAAAACTTCATATTACGTATACTGTCGTATTTCTGCTTCAAAGTAAATGTTTAAAAGTAAATGTTTCTCCAACAACAAAATGTTTAAGTAAAAGCGTCAAAAAGTAGAAAAATTTAATATAAAAATAAAAATTACAAAAATTAAAATGCATTTAAAGATTTGAAATGTTATTTATTGATAATGCAATTTCTAATTCAATTCTCAGTCATTAAAATCTAATTCTTTAAATTTGAAAATTTTGTTTTCTGTTATGGTTGAGTTTCATTATTTCTTCAATTTTTTCTTACCACTGCGAGGTTTTTATTAAAGTATATTACATATTCTAATTCGTCAGTTATTTTCCAAAAATTTAATACTCTATTTATGAATTAATAACATATATTTTAACAATATAAAGAAAGCATTGCAAAATTTACAAATTTTCTTTATTTCCATAAGATATTAAATATTATTTAATGCTACCAAAAGTTATGTTAATTTAGCATTCTTTATTAGTTTTCAAGTCAGTTTTTTACCACATATTAATAGAAAATTCTACTAGTAAAATAAAAGTCTAACGTATAAAATTGGGTAAATTCTGTTCAGCTACTGAAGAAAGAATGAATGGGTGAAGGATAATAAATTGCAATAACTTCGAAGATCTCCGTTTCTTAGATTGTTCTTTGAGAACCTAATTAATCCTTCAAAAACACATAAAAATTAATTGTACGAGATAGAAATTAACATATTCACTTCACATCTTAAACTTCATTTTTACATGTGTGTGTGGATAAGAGAAGCAGTTAGTTGGGAGGTAAAATTAATTCTTTCGTGTTTTAATTTCAATATTTTTTACATCATGCTTATTTACTTTCCTATTCATTATTAATTCATTATCTTCATTATTATTTTTATCATACAATTATCTTTTCAATTATTTTTATCCATATTCAAAATTGTATAATTCTTTATAATTACAAACTATATTTTTCATATTCAATGCAACAATTTTTAAAATGATTGACACTTTTTTGCTCTTATTTTCATCAGTTACATTTCAAATGTTTGCTCGTTCTTAGAGTAATATTTTAAATGCTATAAAATATTAACAATTATGACAAATTTAATAACTTTCCGAGTAGGCGCTCTAAAATATAAATAAAATTTTCAAAATCAAGATTTAATTTTTCCAGCTCAGTATTTAGAAAAATCTGTATTACAAACATAAGCGGTCGTATTTTTTGTAATATTGCATATTTTATAAAAGCAACATTACATGCTTAAATTAGATACATAAGAAGAAATCTCTGTTCATAACTATTCTAGCATAATGTTAACTTTACGAAATAAAAATTCCACATTCAAAAATAAATATTTGCTAAAATAATTACATTATTTAACTTTTAAAAGAAATGTGTTTTATGTGTTAGCTATAAAAGTGATTTACAGCTTTGTAAATTTAATTGCTCTTTTACTGCAAGGTCTTTATTAAAACATATCAAATATTATGATTCCATGTATTTCTCGAAGTATTAAAGCTAAATTTATAATATTCTCACCCAAAAGCAATAATATTTAAAGTCAAAATTAAAAGCTTTCGTTCATTAATATCAACAATCGAAAACAAAGTAATAAAGGCAAAAATTTAATAAATTGAATTAAACTAATTCCCACTTAAACTCAGCTAAAAGTTTTAAATTATAAAAAACTACTTCTGTATGTACATTTTAAAGATAGCATAATCAAAGAAAAATATACATAACCGAAAATTTAGTTAAAAAAGTTTTTTAATATTTATTCAGACAGTCATAAGTAAAAAAAAATTCACCTTTTTCAGCAAATTATCACAAAAAATCAGTGTAAGGCTCCATGTAAAATACTTGGCATAGGTTATAAGGTATTTCTCCCGCCTTCTTCGCACGCCTTCGTGGTGTAGTGGTCTGCATGCTCGACGCGTAACGGAGAGGTCCGTGGTTCGATTCCCGGCGAAGGCGTTGCTAATTTTTCATCTCACCCTGATTCCAAAATAACCTAATGTCTCTTACCACAACTAGAGTAATGATTTTATCTAGGAAAAAAAGGGCTAAATTTGCCTAATGAAATCGAGGAATATATCTTAAATCTTTCCAAAATTTAGTAGCCAAGAAGCCGTATTATTTTTTTCGAAAAGTCTGAAATAATCGAAGTACTTGCACAAGTAAATAATACAAAAATTACAATCATTATATATTTCTTAGACTTATAAGTCAGTTACATCCCAGAAAATAATGAGATCAGGTTTTCCATTAAAATGAATATTTTGTTTCTAATAAATAAATATTTTATATGCTTTATATATTTGCTTTAAAATAACAAGTTTTCTAGCCTTTGTAAATTAAAAAAAGATGTCAGAAAATGATACCACTATTGTTTAAGAGAACCAACCAACAAGCATCAGATGTCAACTTTTCCTAGTTTAGAAAAGAGAAGACTTTATGTATTCGAGAAGTTCAGTCAATTTTCCTAATATGCAGTTCTTTTGTACTTAGTTTATATGGAATTAATTTACATTCTGGTAACATTGCTGAACTTTGGAATGCAGGGCAAAAACAAACAAATCTTCATTGCCGTCTAAACTGAAACTGATCGACATTAAACATGCCACACGCTTTGAAGGGGCTTGCAGTTGCTTTACTAGACACACGTTTTTATTTTCAAAAACCGTGTTTACTCGCATATTTTCCCTCTTTTTTGTTTTATGAATTTTATCGTAAGAAATTTGAGAGGGGAAAATTATGCAAATATATAATTTCTGAAGGATGTGCTTACTCTAAGAACGTATCAAATGAAAAATACTCATGGATAAACTGCCAGTAATTATTACGATACTATTTATTTAGAAAGAATTTATATTGCAGTTTAGTTTAATTGATTATGATAAAGCTTAGTAGGACTATCCGCCTAAGGGAAAGGATGCCTTCGTGGAAGACATTCTAAGGAAATTGGCTTGTGTACACTTTACACATAGGGAAAACCATGAAAACGCCAATGAAACCAGCCCTTTCGCCTGGAATCCAACCCATGTCGGAAGTGCCAGTGTTCAGCGATTCTACTGCTCCGCATGTTTGGGCCCAGACTTATATTCCAATAAGAATACGTAGTAATATTAACATTACGACATCAAATAAGGTATCTTCATTTCTATTTGTCTGTATTTTAAATCTAGTCAGCTCTTACTGTTTTTACTCCCTAGGCCTCAAATCAAAAGTCCTGCTGGAACTGTGCTGTCTGCGACAGATTACAGGACTTCGCCTTTGACACTGTTGTCATCATAGTTCAGTTTGTCTCACTTTGGGTAATGATTTTCAGAACCACTTATTTGACAATCATGATAAATTTGGTATTTATCGAAATCTCAAAAATTCTCGTAAAATCCTTAATACTCATAAATATACCAGGTTCTAGATGATTTTGTTTAAATTCGTGTTACAGGACACCAGACACTGATATTGTTGTTTATTTTTTGATGATATTGAGAGAACCTGTGTAGTGTGAAACATGGTTGCCTAACCAAAGAGGCATACTTGATACAAGTGAAAGAAAAAGATTTTAATTGGTGCTTTCTTTGAGTTTTATAAATTGAATAGAGAATATCAATTTATGACATGCGAAAAAAAGCATAAGATGGATACCAGGGGGAATACTTGACTGATATAAACTTGACAATGATAACCGCTACGTTATATCATCACAATTTACTCTGTATTTCATTAGTTCATAAGGCACTTGACTATGAGTTGATGCGTTGCTTTATAGCAAATGCCGTCCCTGTCATTCAGTTCAATTCTTGTTCTCGCTGCTGGCTTCGATAGCTGTATTCCATATCAGAATTTGTGCATCACATCTCCGCACTACGCTGGAGAGAACCGTGACTACCGACCACGTTGATAACCAGGACGACATCCATCCTGAATAGGCACATCAGGAAGACACATATTCACGGCTTCTACCACGTTTTCTTCAGCACTGTACAGAAGCAAGGGATATGTAAATTTCCTAACAGAGATTAAACAGGGAATCTCTGTAACCAGCTTCAAAATAGCCCAAGACTAGCTCGACAAAATAGTCTCGAAAAAAAGGCTAAATAGCATTTACTTAAAAGTGCCCGAACCAAACAACCCAACTAGAAATTCTGAATATTTATTAAAAACATATTCTAAAAATACTATATACAATACATTAAAATTCAAGATTTCACGATTTTGTGAAATACCACGACAAAAACGAAGAGAGTCCACCGTATGTTCCATGCACAATATGATTTCTCACGATATTTTTAATTTTAATCGAAACCTTGGCCTCATGTATGATATTGATAGCATTGGTAGGATATGACTAGTATAAAATGTTAGTTGATATCAATTTAAGAAAGGTTCAACGATTATTATTTATATACTCATTATTTGTATTAGCTTCTGAAATATGAGCCTAATTCTTCGGCCAGGAAAATTTGGAAAAATTATTAGTGAACCATAAATTATTAGCAAAAAGCTAGGCAGCGAAATTTTCGTATATTTTCATAATTTCTGTCCTACAAATCTTACTTTCTTTATATACAATAAAATCACTATCCCTATTATCATGAGTAGTTATACTCAGGTGCAGTTCTCATCAGCCATATTTAAAGGTACAGAGGTGAAAACGAAATTAAGAATTATATCAATATTTATATCTATATTCAGGTCTACATAAATATAAAAAGTTATTACTTTTACCTATTTAAATAAAAACCTCTAGCACATAATAGTTTTCAAATTGTGGTATCAGATTGAAGTATTTCAAATAAAGCAGTTTCGAACGGGAGCAAAACGCATCATATTTTAGTTTAACATCAGTTTAATTTTAATTTGTTTATTTTAAATACACTTTGAAACTCGTACCTTAATATGCAGTTTTACTACATGAAATAATACTTTCATTATGGAACACGGCTAGAAAAAATTAGTGCCTTGTTATTTAAATGCCAGTAATATCGAGTTACATTTAAGATGGAATACAAATATGTTATACAAAACTTTTTTTTTATTTGTTATGGATCGATTTCATACTGACCTAACATTCAGCCAAAAATGCAGTACGCCGTTATAATACAAAGCTTAGTTTCACTGATTTAGAAATGTCCTCAGAGGGTAAGTATAAGAGTGAAAGCGAGGTAATGCTGCCCTCCCCCCCAACCCGACGAATTATGATCTCTGTTGAAACTACTGCAGAAAAAAAATCTAAATTATGAAAAAAAAGGGGGGGACCTAAGAGACCAGAAATCAAAACAAATCGAGATATCTTCCTTTTCACAAAATATCACTGCATATTTATTTCTGAGACTGAAACTACATGAAAAGAATTTGGATGAAAGAGACCTCCAAAGCATCTAGAAAAGTTCTAAACATAATGAGTATTTATGTACTATCTAAAACTAAATATGTCACTAGTAAAACGCACCAGTGATTTTCTTTAGAACAACAGCATTACAGTAAAATGAAAGCATAAACAATAACATTACAATTAAATGAATACCATTGCATTTCCCATAGGCAGTGGCCAAATACGATGGCGTTTCAATTCAAGGAATTGTAAACCGACGTTTAAATCTCATTTCTGCCTAATCAGAAGCATTTTATTATCACATTTGTAAGAAAACAGCTCTTTTGTAGTCTGGATATTTAGCTTTAAACAGATATATTTGATCTCCGTTAGAATCTGAAAACATACATCACCAACACTGCTTAATTTATGCTCAATCAACTTCTTTATTTAGTTCTTATGTTGCATTTTTAAATCCAATGGGCAATCTTATTTGATTATGTAATAATTTCACATTTTTGTGGTATTACCAATACTATTATAATGGGAGAGTTTCGGTGATTTTGATGCAATCTGAACGTTTAATTTCAAATACTAAGCTTCGAATTTTTGTTCAAAATACATGCAGATTAATGTAATTTTTTTCAATTTCTAATAGCTTAAATATTATTAATATTTCAGAATTGTATTAATGAAAACTCCGTTGGAAACATTAATCATTACTCTTAACGCGCATCAACAACTTTAGCCTTTATCGGAAGCTTTTAGAAATTATCACAGGCATTTGTGAATGGCTGTCGATTTCAGCAATCTGAATATACGCCCTCTCAATTATTTACTTTAATTATGTGAGTTAGAATTTAATTGGAGTAGTGGGCTTAAATAATTTACTAGCCTCGGTTCAGAATTTCGGAGTAAGTGCTTTGGCATTCGGTGAAAAGATTTGCTATGTAACTGAAACAAAGTCTGATACCTTTTAATTTTCAAACTTTACGAATTTAGCTAGTTACTGATTCTTATTTCAAGGTATGCAGTATTTGACATACATTTACTATGCAAAATGCCGTTAAAGGTTTTCGCTTTTTTTAGCCATAACTAATAGCAAGTTTAAGAAGTAAGGAACCTACTTCCCTGAACTTTTGAGAACTATTGTTTTCACATTTATCTGATTGAGAGGATATTGAATCCAAAAGAGAGTGATCTCAGAGCTCTTTGAAGGGCGAAGTTCCTCCTGTCCCATAAATCCGATCTGGTTGAAGCCGAAAAATAGTTTGATATTATGCCCAAAACCCGCGGTGAGAAGTCAACAGATGAACGCTTTGAAAGGTTGAAGTGGCTGAGTCTGTTTAGATTAAAACCACCAAATTCTAAACTTAAAAATGTTTATGTCCATTCTTCATACCAAAGATATTATTATAACAAGCCCATGCCTTCTGGAGTGGGGATCTATGTTAAGTGGCCTTACCCAGAAAGCTTCGCTAACCATTCTAGAATTGATGGAGAGATGGTAAAATGGTAGCAATGCGTATATAATTTATGGTATGCAAAGAATGAGTATACGAATTAATTGAAGAGCATCAGAACATGTTTCTTAATGTTTGGAAAGCTGTAAGATCTAGTTTCCTTGGCTGACATAAGCTGCTATTACACCTACTTCAAAATATGGTAGCTACTTGTCGCTAAGATTAGAAAATAAATACAACAAGGGAAGGCTGTAAAAGACCCTTTTATTGAACTCAATTATTTACAGACGGCACAGTCTTTGTGCTTACGAATCCACCATCCACCTGTGGTGTAAAAGCTAAAATGGTAAACTAAACTAAATTTAAAGTTAGTAATTCAAGACTACACAAATTAATTTAAACTTAGCAAGTGGACTCAGAAATCTACATCTACATGATATTAATTTCGGAAGCAAGCATGCAAAGCCGAGATTCAGAATTCAAAGAGCTAGTAGTAGAAACAACAACGCGCGCTCTCACTTGGCAAACACGCTGTGACTAACCTTTCCGCTGCTTTCAGTTTAAATACACTCTCGTTCACCTTAATTCATTTACATCCGAGCGAGAAAACGCGAGAGAAACAAGAGATAACAGAAAAGGCTAACAAATTAAAATAACTATGAGTAAAAATAATGTACACCTCACAAAGCTTTAATACAGTTTATAGAAGTTACTCTAGTTTGCTTAGATGTATTTTATGGGCATATGGATTTGCATCTTTATGCATCTGTTTGACCGATTTTTCGGCTGAAACGCAGGGTTAAAGAGGGTGTCTTGGAAGTCCTGACTTAAATCGAAGCTTTTATTTTACTCAGCTACACAGCAGAAGCAGACTGCTTTGGAGATGCGCTTTTTTTAACCCTTAAGATTTTGACTTCCTTAGGAAACATACAGGGCAAATTTTATAACTCACTTTCCATTGAAATACGTATTTCAATATTCGTTTCGTTTTTATCCTGTTGGATTCGAGTGACAATATACGTGGTTCAATGAAATGTTAGTCTAATACTTTTCACATAACGGTGATACAAATCGTTATTTTATAACAAGTAATTACTATTTTTGAGTCACTGCGATATTTCCGTCAAGTGAGTGGCATGTTGTGTTGCTAACAGTTTCTGTATTGAAAAAGAATCACAATAATACCGCGAAGTGAATTATCTAAATGACTGTCGTTTCTTTCTGTAATCACAGATCATTTTGAATCTTAGTGCCAAGCCTTTTATCCAAACGGCTGAGATTATTCACTTCGGATGAAATTTCATTTTGGGAAACCTATGATAAGGATAGTTTTCATAAAGGATGTAAATGGTTCATCTTAATAAAACATTTATTTTGCTAGTAATATTAAATAATACAAACTTCAAATATTTCCATACTGATCTTTTTTTTCTTTCAATAACAGAAAGGGAAAAAATACTTATTTTTTTCTATAAAACACAAATTTTTGTTTTTGCTATAAAATACAATTTCTAATGTGTGCCTTGGTTAAGGGGCAAACAAACTGAAAAGTAGTATTTTCGACAAATATTTCTCTCAGATGGCAGTACTTTTCATTTTGGTATGACAAGAATCGCGCTTATTGGGAACAAGAAGCATACCTTCAATTCGTGATTCGGTCACGCATCGAAGAGGTTGCTTCAGCTGTAGGCTGTTTCAATAAACTACAATATCTAAAATGCTGAATGTTGAAGTGCTGGTATATTTATCTCTTGTAAAATCAAAACTAAATACAGAAATTTTGAGATTATACTGGCAGTTTTTGCCTTTACTCGGATTTCTCAAATCCAGTTTTTGGAAGCCCCAAAAGAAATCTTCAGTTAGAAAAGAGAACTTTGTAAAAATAGCAGTAACACTGAGTTATCAAGACGATAAACTACGACAGTAGAAAATATTTTTCATATATAACTAAATGTAGGTTATAAAGCCTACGAAATCTGCCGATTTTATGGGACCTCCGGACTCACATATTTCTGTAAAAACTAATGAAGCTTGCTAATGACTGTAAACTTTTCACTTCACCGCTACATAAAAAGGTCAAGACGTAACCTTGTTAAGCCTTTCTCGAGATTTGATAAAGTTATGGAATTTAAAAATACAGAGTGGTCCCACATTATTGAGAGCGTTTCATGTTTGAGAAAAAAAGTGAACAAAATGAGGTACCTATATGTTCATTGTTTTCTGGAAAGACAATTTAAAACAATTTGCACAACAAAATTTTCACGAAATCAACATCAAATGTTAGTGTTCTTATTTACTTTACCACTGTATCCTTTCTGAGGGATTAAACTGTAATATGAAGATTTTAGATTTCACAGATTTTTTCACTTTAATACTTGACGCTAAAATTTATTCAATACGACGAGTTACAAAGAAAAATGTCTACTTTTCCGGAAATAAAGCTCATACTTTGCTACAAGTATTACGGTTTTTGATTTAAATAAAGGTGCAAATTAAAAAAATCGTAAGATGTAATTTTAGGCCAAATTGTTTTACCAAATAAGGTTAGATGAAAAGCAATATCACTTGAAGAAAGAGTTGTCAAGAAAAATAATTTGAATTAGTAGATATATATGTTTGCAACGCAACTTAATTAGAAGATATCTTTTAATATTTTGTTGAAAAGGCGCATCTGAAAAGCAGAAAATACTCTTGGAGAAATATAATACAACGTAACTTCAGCTTCTAATTCAGCTTATCACAGAACTTCTGCTTTATTAAATTTCAAAAATTGTGCAGTATTTTATTTATGACATTTTATAAGTCAACAATGGATAGTGACGAACTCAGAAGTTCATTATTTAAGTTTATTATAACAGGACTATTTCTAAATATTATAAAATTTATTGACGTTTTGGGCAGTAAAGCTGAGTGAGTATATTTCAGAGTGACATTTTGTACAGTAAATATGAAGAAAAGAAAGGCCAAAATACTTAACGCAAATAATGGGTTCCAACTGCCTTTTGGGAAAATTCAGTGTCATACTCAAAATACGCTGGGAATTCAATTTCATGCGTCATCAATTTATCTACAATTCAAGTAAAGCAGAACTATCAGAAAGCAACTTAACAGTTGTAGTACAGCAAAATTCAATCTTTTTTGGCTTCAATTTCAACAAAAAAGGATTCAAAGCATTTTAGCCAGCAAAGCATTCCTTTGAAAAACGTTGAGTCCTTCTTTTGTTAAAATTATAGCGATAAAAGTCTGAATTTTTCTTTAAGTAAAGCTTATTTTGATGCACATTTCGAGAATTTAATAACATATGTATTGATTTTTAAGACTTTTAGAATTCTAAAGTTTTTGTTTACTTTGCAACTAATAATAAAATCTTTCTCTGTACGTGTGCTCGATAATTTTGCTCTTTTTTAATTCTTGCGTGTACTTTTAAAGTATACATAATTTCACTGATTATTCATCATGCCGATAAGTGACTGAAATTATTGAATATCACTTGCCAAAGGATATTTTTTTATATCTCTCGCATCAAAAATAAGAAATTGAAAAAAGAAATAAGTCAAATCTGAAAGCTTATGTTACGTCCAAATAGGAGGTTTTTTTCATTTACTGATACATACAGGTTTCGAGAGCATTTTAGCTAACACCACTTCGCGCTAAAAATATTTAAAAACAGCCTATCTTCAGAGTTTTCGAAAGACGGTCTCGAACGCTGGAGATAAAAATGTTTTATTCCCTACAGTGTTGCCTCTGCTTGTTTTGAAATTGTTGAGTTTTCAATCAAAAATCTGTTTATCGAAGAGCTTTACAAAGTATGAAATAGACAATAAAAGAAATTCGAAATTTCAAATTCGGGGTTCCAGAAGGCCATGTTCGGTTGGAGAACTACGTTATTTAAAGGAAGAACTGCGTTGGTTCTACTAAGGTTGGAGAACTACGTTATTATTATTCAATAAATATTACTTTAGGTACCCTTGTTTTTTCCCATGCATACATTCATGCAGACTATTCATTATATAGTTTCTTTAAATATAATATAGGGTGGTAATATTTGGTGGCAACAATTTAAAAAGTGATACATCGTATTTAAGTGATTCGATGCAAAACGGCGTTTCGAGATTAATATCCCTTCTGGGCTTCCACCCCTTTGGATTAATAATAACTGCAATAATCCATCTGTTTCGTAATGCCGTGAAAGGCCACTTATCATAATATTCTAATAAAATCCTAAATTTTAGGTCAAATAATGCTATAAAGAAATGTTCTGTTAATTTAAGAGTATTCCTACATAAAATATGGAAGAGCATTTTGTACTATAAATTTATATTCTCTTAATAAGTGTAATAATTATTTTTATGTTCTATTCTTCTTTCTTTGAAAGATCCAATAGCTTGTAATTAATAGTTAACTGTGTAAAAATAATGCTAGGAATGAACGCGAAATAAATTATTTTTATTTTCAGCCGTCAATGTCTTATTTCCAGAAAATAATTTGTATCTAAACGAAAATTATAATTTTAAAAACCTATTTTCGATTGCAAACTTTTGAAAACACAACAAATATTCAATTAAAAAAGATCATCAAATGAGAAATAAATATTTCATTAGAATGATAATACGTTTCTCTTTTAAGTATACTTCCGTTTAATTCATGATTAATAAAAATCTTATCTTTTATAGTCTAATAATAATAATAGTAACAGTGGAAGTATCTAATATTTGGTTTAATGAACCATTACTTTCTAGGATACCGGAGAATGTAACTCAGAAATATTGTTTTTACCCTGCATAAGCGTGAATAAATTATGCGCAGTATACTTTTAATTTTTAAATAAAAATTTTGATCCTTCATAAAAGGAATATTTTATACCACTTCTGTTTATCAAAATTTCTAACATAATAACATTCTGACATAACATAATAACTTGTTGTTCAAAGATGACGAAAATAATTGCTTTCGTAATAATACGCATTTTTTGCTTTTTCCCCCTTTATAATTATTTCTTTTTAAAATTAGATAATGATAAATATTTTAGTATGCTTAGAAAGTGAACATGAAATTAAGTGAATCTATTTAATTATATTGTAATATTTCTTTTTTATATATTTTTTTTGCTTCCCTTAAATGCTCATTCTATTTTCGAAAATTATTGGAGCTCTCTTAATTAATTATAGATCTGCTAACGTTTCTTTTTCTTTATATTCTTTTTCTTATTTTGTCGAAGAGAATCTTAGCAGTTAGAACCAAATATGAAAGTTCAATAAATATTACTTTAAAGCATATGACATTAAGTAGAAGGTCTGTTTATTAATAAAGATATGATTAGACTAGAAGGATGATATTCCAAGCCTTCTAAAAATTTAATTTCTCTAAATAAAATTTTTAAGGCCTTTATATATGAAATGGACTAATTGGTAGGAACTTGTAGATATTCTTTGTCTACTGAGATGTAATAATTATATAAGTTTCCTTTGTACTTAATTCAGCATTAAGCAAAAGAAAATATGCATTAAAATACTCAGTGTTCAAAACTTGCATTTTTAGCGGACCAACATTTAATACTTACTGTTAGTTTGTTTAAAATACTAGTAAAAATCTTCAAACAAAATGTCAAGTCAAAGAAAAGTTTAAAAAATAATAAATTAGAGTAAATTTTCCATGAAGCTAAAGTAATATAAGTTATATTAATGATGAGAAGATTAACTGCAACTTAAAGTAATATCTACTGTGCTCAACACTGACATTGCAACAATAAGAAGACATAGAAGATTCTGCATATTACAGAGATTATAGATGCAGTTAAGACGCATAAACGATCCAACTTTTAAACGCCTGTATCCAATTAGCGACAAATGGGAGAGGCGTAAATGGTACAGAAGAACTTAACGTATTCTTTTCTGCCACACGAGTCTTGGGGTTTCATGAGCGATACCTCGAGTTTGACGAAATAGACTCTTTGACCCAAAACGAAAAAAGAAAAAAAATGCTTTTCTGTACATTAAATATGCGCAATTAAAGTTTAAAACCTTCAGACAGACGGCTTGTAATGAAATAAAGGAATTCTACTTTTCACTGCAGTGATAGAAATCTTCACTTAGCCTTCAAACCAAAGATTCTTTGTTCAAATTCTTTCGCCGCATCTGCCGGGACATTTTGTCTGCTCCAAAATGATGCTCTTTGAGGTGGATTTCAAACTCTGGAACGTAGTGAGGCAGGCCGAGGAAATTGGCAGCAATAGGGAGAACTTTATGATTTTTCTTCCGAAAAAATGGAGAATAATTCTCATAAGCAACAAATCATAGGAGTATTGAAGGGGAAATGTCTGTTGATATTTCTAATTTGCATATTAGTTAGATTTATAGGTTCTTAAAATTTAATTTGTGCTTTATGTTAACAAGTAATGTGTAATCTACACTGGTGTGCAAAAATTAAGGACGAGACGGTTTTTTCAATATAACTTTGTACAAATGCTTTCCAAATCAACACATTTAATACCGTAAGATACCCAATACGTAAGGACATGAGTAACGTAAGCAACATTTACTAAAACAGAAACCAAAGGGATAAAAAGAAGCTTTATTGAAAAAGTAGCATGGAGCGCAATGCGACTGAAGGCCGAAACATCCCTGTGATGGGTGTCCAGCAAGAAACATCCGGTCTTTAATAGGGGATATCATCTCCCCTGACTGCTAGGCAGGTTTCACATCATTTGTGCATGCTGGATATGTGGTTGTTAATGAGCTGTTGAGACACTGCTGCTCGTTCCTCTTGTAGCACCAATCGCAGTTTCGGAATCGTTACTGGCGATAAGTTACGTGCTGCCACGGGTCTCCCTAGTAAGTTCCGTACATGCTTGACGGGATTTAGATCCAGAGACCTTGCCGACCAATCCATGTGTTCAATATATTCATTCTCCAACAGCTCTTCGACAGTAACTGTGCGATGAGGTGGAGCGTTGTCGTCCATGAAGAGGAACTGAGGACCCATAGCCCTTTTGAAAAGACGCATGTAAGGAAGAAGAACCTCGTTACAATAGCAGTCCCAGGTGACGAACCTCCTTGGGAGATATGAAGGTCGGTCCGGCTACCAAGCATTATGTCTGCTCGAACGAGAACTCCGCGACCTCCAAAACAGTCCCTTTTGATGATGTTGAAGGGGTTATTGCGTTATCCCCGCTCTGTCCAGATGTGTATGTGTCTAGAATCGCAACTCAGACTAAATCTGCTCTCATCTGTAAAGAGTACTCGTCCCCATTCATTGTCTCTCCAATTCCGGTGTTCCCGGCACTACAGAGAATGCCTTCTCCGATGGGCAGGCGTTAGAGGTACACACCTTACAGGGCGTCGTGCAAACAGACCACCACCGTGCAGTCTTCTGGCCACGTAAAACGCGATATTGGTCGTTGAGTCGCCTGTGTCGTGTGTCTAGCGATTTCTCCCGCTGTCTGCCGCCTGTTTCTTCTGGCCTGTAAGGCAATATACCGGTCATCTGCGGGTGTGGTTCTTCGTGGACGACCACTACTAATCCCCCGGATAGCTGTTCCTGTAGTTTGAAGTTGTCTCCAAAGTCGTGAAACGATGCTGTGAGCAATTCCGAACTCTGCAGCCACACTTGTCACACTGCGGCCTTCCACCAACTTCCTAATGATTCGACCTCGGGTAAAAAGATCCAGATGTCGTCTAACAGATTGATTATTCGCCATTTCTCGCTGAGGCAGCAACTCGGTGTGATTTTAACTGCTATACGGCGTGCAATCTCTTTGCCAGAAATACTGATCTTACACCGACAACATGCTTTATACTACTCAGACACTCCCACATTACGTCTACCTGCATATCTGCGAATGTGCTGCCGTACATCACCTTACTTAATCTTCTGATTGGTCTTTCTGTCCGCTCTGCCTCTTCGTTCAGCTGATATGCTAATTTTTCGACTTCGTTCTTAATTTTTGCACACCAGTGTAGTGCAATCAATGTAATGTGCAATCTAATGCTCTGAATGTATAATAAATTCCAGTCATAAGAAATGAATAGCTGCAACAAAATTCCTACCAGTTAACAACAATTTCATACGTTTTAATAGCTGAAGGGTGAGAAGTCTTCTCTTTGGCAAAATGAAGTGCCGTGATGAAGAAACTGCTTGCAATTTCACGAAAGTTGTTCATAACGTTTGTCGTAAACAATGGAATACCTGTAGGCACTTACCTGTAACAGAAAAAAGACCTGAGCGCTTTTTATGCTCTTCGTCCGCTCATGAACGTGTTGCGTTGCTTGAAAACTTGAGCTGAAAATAAACTACACCAACGAATGCTATCCTTAACCATTGCACTATTTCATGTATATATTTATTACATAAGTCTGCTCAAAACTACTCTATAGTTCACCCGTAACAAGATACGTAAATTACTGCACATTTTACTGACAATCAAACTGCTTTAAAAGTTCAGAACTAAGGGAGATCAAATTGCATACCTGGATCCCTTCTCTATCAGCAGCTATTGTACTTCTCCTTCCGCTTCAATCCACGCAGGGAATGAAGGGAAAAAACTTTAGACTTCCTACTTTGGAACAGGTTGCCTGAATACAGATTTACGTTAAAATAAAACTCAAAATAAATGATGAATAATATTAAATATATAAAAATTAAAACATTATAAAGCAAAATAGCTAAAACTCAGTGTACCCCACATTCCCGACAAATATAAACTAATAAAAATATGTGTACATAAAATTACACCCACCATCATTATATCAAAAATTACTATTATACGAATGTATTTAAAGGAGAAACGTATTCAGTGACCCGCCATTGCTTTATTAACTATTAATTTCAATGCATAATTTCATTAACAAGAGTTTAGGAAGCTTAGAAACATTTTCTCTGTCAAGTAAGACGAATGCTCATTGCTGCAGGAGATATCACTGTCGAATTCTCTGGCTAGAATTTATTTACACACACATGGCAATAACAGCGAGTGAATATGCAAACCAGCAGGACACAAACTGCTCCAGGTTATCTTGGTAACAAGCTTTTAGTTTGCTTTAAATAACTTTCAAAATTATAAAGTTATTGTCTATAGAATGCATCTAATGGGAATTTACTTTCCTGTTTCATTAATTATTTATATATTACTAAAATTTTAAAGAAAGGGAGTCCCGAAATTGCGTTCTTAACAAATAGCATAATATAATTCTTAACAAATATTCAAGACATATTAAACACGTGCAGTAATTGAACATTCTTTATAAATATTAAACGAGTTGTAATTTCTTGTATGCATCCAAAGTGCTTAGGATTACAAATAACATTGAATTTATTGCATAATATTTTACAATGTGTCAAGTTTTATACTAATTGTTATACAGTTTCGGTTTTATTCTAAACTAATATTGTAAAATGTTTTCATTTAATTCTTGGAAATTTTACATTGTTAACTTAACGGCGTTTTCAAATTATTTATAAAATCTCTCATGTTAACAAAATAATTTAACACAAATTTTTAATTTACTATTAAGTGAATCTGCTAACTAAGATTATAATTAAAAATCAGGAAACTCTATAAGATAATTTAATTAGATTCGGCTTTTCTTTACAGCACCAATAAATACAGAGATCTCAAAGTTAAATGAAAAATCAAAATCAAATCTTTATATTCTTTTCAGTATTTAAAATGTAATAAGAAAAGCAGCTGAGTTAAAAAATTTTACTATGATCTTCTGAAGTAATATTTAGGACTTTTTTGTTTTATATTACCCATAAAATAGGAAAGTAAGAATATTCATGATTAACAGGTTATATTATTTCTCCAAACAAGTACAGTTATTTTTCAGGTTTGAAATTTCGAACAACCTCTTAACATCATGGTAGAAAGCTTACATCTCTTTAGAATGTTGTTTCCTGGAGAGAGAAAATAAAAACAAAATTAGATTATTAAAATATGAAAAAGAGAAACTGAAGATACCTGCACTTCACATATGATTACTCATGCAAAACCCGATTCCTTTTCATACTATACTCGCAATTTGGAGACACAGTTCATTTTATCAACTATTCCGTATTCTTCAGACCTTGGCAAAAGTATCTTCACCCAGATATCATTCTTTCAAACTACTCTACGACAAACGGCATGCATAGTTTGAATTCTCGTTTCTAAGATCAAATATTTCTTGGAAAGAAATAGGTGTATATAAAGGTGAAATGGCATCACTGAAAGGAGTTCAGCATTCTCCAGTGGATCAGATGGCTGTTAAGTTTAGGTTTGCTCTTTTTGTAACAATTCTGATTGCCTTAGCAACATCCAGTCCTATACCAGAGCAAGTTTCTCAACTACTTTCTGAACAAGATATATTGGAACTACCAAGGCCTTACGAATTTGGAGACGGAAATGGTATGACATAACATCAAAGCGAATCAGCTGAGGGAAATGGACTAGTACAAGGTAATTATGGGTACACTGATCAGAATGGCGTTTACAGGAATGTGGAATATAAAGCTGATTCTGAAGGATACAGGGCCATCGTAAGAAGCAACAAACCTGGACTTGCTATTTAAAATGCTGTGGATACTACTTTTATTATCGAAACTCCACCACTCGGAATCATTGCTCAAGCAGCTTTAGCTGAAATTCCTGATCATATTTATTTTAAGCTAATTTTCCTGAAATTTGATGTATGTATGCCAATAGTTCTTCCGAGTTCTCATTTAGTTAAAATATAAGAATATAAGATAGAATAGAATCTGTTTTTCCTATTCTCTGTGCAGTGTTAGCTGTTCATTGTCCCTGTGTTTTGAAAAGTAAGTAAAGTAATGTAAAGGATATAACATACGATAGTTAATCAATAATACTTATAATTATGGAAGTTTTAATTATCTGTCATTATTTTACATCCTAAAGGTTTTAAAAGGATAAATATAATGCATTATTATTTTGGACTTTAATATTTAGGTTTCGATATCTGATTTTGCAGTTTTTTCATTTATTTAATGAAACAGAAGAATTAATAAAAGAAAATTTATTATGAAACTTACTAAACAAAATGTATTTTTGTTTTGATTTTATCACTTAAATATATTTGTACAAGGCAAAAGTAAAAATTATTGTAATAATACAATTGAATCAATTTCATTCTTCATTTTGTTAAACGGTATTGACTGCAGCAATTCATTTTTAGGCTGAAGTCCTCAATGTAAATCATAATTATTGCCTTCGTGATCACAATCTAATGTAAACTTACAGCAGAACTGATTATGTGTAGCTACTAAAAGACAACCTAAAACTGAAAGGATAGCTACGTAAATTAGCTTTTTGCGTGAGTGAAAATATAATATATACGTAATAGAGCTTTAACCTTTCGTGAACTTAAATAATATTTGTTAAACACTTAAGATTAGGGAATAATAAGATAGTCAATTAATTTTCATTACAAGATTTAAATTAGATTTTCAAGTATTAACACTTTAAGGATAATGGAATACAAAGCAAAGTTTTAACACAGTATTATGAATTTTAGAGCAACCTTTATTCTTTCCGATGTATGATGTTGAAAAAATAGCCGACATTAACTATTTAGATCAATTTTCAAGATGTTGGTTCGTCAGAGATTGACAGAACATGTGATTTACAGAACACAGAACAAAATGTATGTTAAAACAAATGTAGCAAAATGTAACAAAAACAATATAACAAAACTTATCTCAAAAATTTAATTACGTGTACGCATTTGTAATTCAGAAATTCACAATTCCATTTAAAATTAATTCAAGAAATATGGGTTGAAAAATTACACCTCTTATTTCGGGTCTAGAAAGGTAAAAATAACATGAATATTATATTACATGAACTTATAAAGATAACATGAATAATGAACCAACATTATAGCGGATGCTTAGTTTTGAAGTTTCGAAAATATTCAGAAAAGTTTTAAAATATGGAAACTTAATTTAAATTCATAAGAAACCCTTTGAAGAAAATGAAATTTTCCCGATGTTTTATACAAATATTAGATAATAAATGAGATATAATATATTTACTGCATACTACATTATTTAGACCAAAATGTTTTGAGATATACTAAGGTTTTATAGTAACAATAAATTATTTTCAAGTTTTTACGCTATTAAATGTACACTGAATATAATTGCCTGCAATCCTGACCATCGGTCTCACTCAAGCATTAATTTACTTCAAGCGCTCATTGTAGCATCCAAATCATGAACAGCCGAAATAAAATTTGCGATCTTGCAAGTTAATATTCAGTACGCAGTGGAACTTAAAGCTGAATATAAATTTTGAGCTTCCCACAGCAATTTAAATTGAAATGTAAAATTAAGCTAACCCAAGAAGTATATTTCTACACTTTTCTCTTTATTCACCTTACTTACATTAATATAATACCGACAAAGTAAATAGACTTATTTATTTTAATGTATGAGCCTAAATAAATTTCATATTCACAGGAATAAAGAAACTGTAAAAAATATAAATAATGTTCAAAATATAAATTTTTTATGGTAAAATAGGCTATAAACTTATGAACAAAATTTAGAAAATACTTATTTTTAAATATATAACTGCCTTCTAAATTAAAAAAAAGTTAGGAACTTAAATTATTCTACATATACTTTCAAACAAAAATATTATAATCATACTAATTAATGGTTATCTAGCTGAAATAATTTAAAAGTCAATCCAACTGGAACTATATTCGAATGAGGACAGAAACTAAGTTCCTGGTGACATAGTTACACAGAAAAGTATAATAATAAATTCAGTTCTTCGATGCGGGGGGTGGGGAAACTCAGTTTCTTTATTATAAGCGGGTGCTCTATCTGATGGTAAGACGTGAACAAAAGAGATACAAAATATTGGCAACGTAGATGTTTATCCTTTTGTTGTAATCTTAAGAATTAAGTTCATTTTTTAGAACAGCAATAAGTTATAGTCTAGTAAAGAGGCCTAATGTACGATCAGTGAAATTCTCTGCTTTTCATAAAATCCAAACATGTTCGTCACTCTTGAAAATCACTTTCTTAAAAATAAGTAACAAGGTGTTCGAAATAAGTAGTAAAATTATTTAAAATAAATATTTTCCTGTTAGATAAAAAACGACTGATGTTAAAGTTGTACTAGAACTCAGTCAAGACTACTTGAAAGTCTAGTTCACGAAGTGTTTTCAAGTTTTATTATTAAAGTTTCAAGAAACATCGATAATTTTTTTTTTACATAGCACAAAAATGAATTTTATATTTTACAAAACAGGCATCTATTATATGCGCTTGTGTATACTGTCTGCATTATGATCTTCTGGAAAGAATTTAAGGAAAAAAGCATTGAATTCTATAGTAATGTGGCTTCGTTGAGAAGACATAAACAGTAACTCTTTTATACAGTTTGTTTTCTAGTGTTTTCGAATTGCTCTAAATCTTAAAAAATGTTTGATATTTTACTGGAAAAAAATTATAGGCAAACCCGATCAGCTCACACCAGCGAAATTCGAGGATCTGTCGTGTAGTATTTTCATTTTCCCTCTTTTTCTTTTTTGTAATTCCAAAAGGAGATCTTAGAGATAATTTATGTAGAGAAATTAAATTTTCCGAAAATAAAAGTTGATGTGTGTGTGTATAAATATTTCTTTTCCCTAGAATATTCGTCTCTCCTTAAAAAAACCATTTTAATTCTTTCGACAGAATTACATATAAATTAATAGTCACCAATTATATATAAAGCCCTTCAAATTTTCTAAAATGCATCTCAGAATGTGTTAAACATAAGCATATATTTTCTTTAAATTTTGTACAGCAGTATTTTAGAAATAAAAAAAATATATATATCACAACAGGACACTTCAAATTACAAGCAAAGCGGTTCCTTGTAATAAATTTCAGAAGCTAACTTATAAGACCATCTAAAAATATTTGGGTAATTTAAAAAAAGTAAATCCCTTCCATTCAAATATTATTTCTTTTTTCATAATGAAAGAAAGAATTCGATTTGAAAACTGAATATGTAATTGCCTTCAATATTAAACTGATTAATATCGAATACTTGGATGAAATTCGTAGGGAAGTATAATATGCATACGGATTCCACGCCAAGATACTTTCATTTCGGAGGAAAATCAGTTATTAAAATTTACTGTCATCTTGAACACCAAATATATAACAGCAAATATATTCTTTTTGCTTTTCATGCTTTATGTAACGTGTAAGTCAAATCTGTATCAAATTGCTTATATTCTCGGTTTTCACTCTTGAATTTATATGCATTAGATAGCAACAAAATTTGCAATTCCCGTATTCAGTTTATGAAATGCATACTGATGAGAGGAATGTAAACAGTCTTGGAAAATTGAAATTGAATTTCATGTAATCACGTTGAAAGTAAATATAGCTTATAAATATCTGATCCAATCCTTAATCTTGTATACACGCGGAGTTATCTCAGCGTCTTTCAAACGTTTCCGATTCATTTCGAGAAAGTTATTTCATATAAATAATGTACTCTTGTGTTTAAATTGTCATACTTATTCGATTTATACCCGTTTTAATAAAGGTATACTCCAAATAAAATTGAAAATATAATGGGGAACATAGTAATAACATTCTTTCAACTTTTCTGTTCGAGTGGTTCTCGTACATTAATTTCCTTTCACTTTTCTAATTATTGCAGTTTGGATATGTTTTAATAAGGATTAATAACGGTAAAAAGATGCGTAGTAATAAGGATTGCTACTGAAAGGTTTAGTAGGTCAGTTAAAATTAATTAGAATACTGCTGCACAGAATTCCCTCCCCAAAAAATGTATATGTTAACAGAAATTTATATAAAACATTTGATACTTCACTATCTGTTTAAGTTTAATCGGTTAAATAGTCACTTAAATATGGCCATTCCTAGTACATCAACTGTACATTAATGTGCCGTTCAATTTTTAACGCATGAAAGCTTAACAATAAATATTAATTTTGATTTTGTATTTTATATTTTTGATTGCAGTTCCTCTCAGTTGTAATTAATTAAATCAAGAATGAAATTGAAAAATTATTCTTTTAATAATTGAAGATATTTCATTTTGTGTGTAGATCCGTAACTCTGCAGAAGAAAATTAGAAAAATTAACTTTCCAACATTCAGCATTGTTAAGTTCTTTATTCAGTACAGCTCTCATTTGGATTCAAATTAAACCCAAGGTATTTATTTTCCATTTCTCTATGCATATTCATATATCCACAACATCGAATATATTACTGTAAATGTGCAACTAAAAGTTTGTGTTTTAATTTATGTTCATCTTAAATCAATATAACGTATTTCTCGCGGCTTTCCTTCATCGTACATTAAGTCTGTAGATTGGATATGCATTATCTAATAAACAAGGTTATGATTAAATAGCAAGGTGCACAACAAGTTCGAATGCTATTTTTTACAGCATTCTGGAAATGATATTTCGGTTTTTAAAATTGCATTTAAACAATTCAGTTCCAGTCTTGAAATTTTACAATATTATTCCCGATTAGTAAATAAGAAAATAATACTCTTAAAAGTACTCTGTATTTAAATAAAATGACAGTGCTGTGTAAAGAACTGTTCATGAAAGTATTCTATAATAAGGAAGAAATTCTTCATAAGCATTTAGCTGGAAAACATTCGGACAATATATTTCCATCTTTACTCCAAATGAACAGAAATAAGGCAAGTGAAAGTAAAGAAATTGTTTCCATGGGTGTCATCGAATAAAATCTCAATTTATTCTTGAAGTTCAGACTTTTAATGTGAATTTACGATTTTTATACAGTTTTAAGATTACTTTCTTTTTCTAAATACCAGACGAATACCTCACATAAAAAGCAGGATTTTGTCCCCTTCGTGTTACGTATGTAAATATAAATGCAAATTAATCCATATGTATATTTTCAAATGATATTGTAAAGAAACAATTTCTTTCAGATAAAATATACGAACCTAATATATATCGAATTTTTTTCAGTTAAATCCCTTTATTACGAATAAAACTTGATAATTTTGGGAGTTAAGGAACTTTTTGTTGTGATAGTTAACTGGATAAATTATAAAGATTTTGATACTTTATTTAAATCATTTAGTTCTATATGATACTTTGAAATAACGGAGGAAAAGCTTTAATGTCAAATAGAAATAAAAGATTTGGTATCAGAAATGATCTGAATCAATCTTTCTTTCATATACGCAAAACTTTTAGATTAACATCAACGTTAAAAAATAACTTGTTTAGGTACAGCAAAATAATGCTTACATCTCAGTTGCGAAAATATAAAACAAAAGCAATACATGCATATTAAGACGTTCTTATAGTGCTCCTATAGATTAACACGTCTTGAAAACTAAGGAAAATTACTCTCTTAATATAGCATTCCTACAACTTTTTTCACTTACACACGATTCGACAGAGAACTTTTAAAAAATTATCGATATCTTAATATTATATTGTATTTAAATACCACTTAATTAAGAAAAATTATCTTCGAAGCAAAATTTAAAGTCAAAAACGAAAGAAGAAAAAAAGAATTACTTGTGTCTAACTTAACCGAACAAATGGAGTTAAATAAATGAAGATTCTTTTGAAAGAAGCAAAATATTTAAGATAGTACTTCCTTAGTTCCTTGCGACGAAATTAACATCTCTTAGGTAAAAGCAAACAATAAAAAAATAACAGTTTGTGTTTCTTTTTTTTTGGGGGGGGGGCGTTATTAAAACGCAGAACACCGAAGTCAAGATTCTTGCGAAGAGAGCTTAGAAAATGAGGGTATTTTGATTTAAAGAAGAAAATTAAAAATGACCTCGTTTAGCGGTGATCAATAACAATTACGAAGAAAATATTATATATTATTAATACCTAACATACAACCCAACCGGGATTGTTGTTAATGAATCTAACTGTGGTACCGAATGGCCCTGGTTCGAATACCGAAGAAGGCATGGATGTTTGCAAATGTATATAGTCTGTGCTGCCTGGGAGCATTCTAAATAAACGGCGAGCCGAAAGTTCTCTCCAGAGGTTGGCGGCAGGGAAAAAAAGGGTGAGATCCGTATTCTCGGTGTACTGTTTCTCAAAACTAGGGTCGGAACTGAACTAAAGTCGAGTTGTCCCCTATATGATGCTCAAAGGCTGTTGACAACGACAGGTGCATTTGACCGCTTGTCCTGATGAATCTCTTGGGTTTGTGCTGACCTTTGACAGACATGTGAGATTAGTAACAGCAGAACACTTAACAGTAACAGTAAATGAAGTAACAGATTAGTAACAGTATTTAATATTTTTCATCTATTATTGTTTTAATAAATCTATTATTGTTTTAATAAACATTATTAGCATTTTTATTTGTTTTAATAAGTATTAAAACAACAATAATAAAGATAATTAAAACAATAATTAACTGTTATTTACAAAATAAGAAAAGTGTTCTCTTTTCATTTGTAAAATGTATAAAATTTAAAAAAGAAGCTAAATCAATTTATTCTTATTACTTTTGAAACTAACAAGAAATTATCAAACTTCCTCATGCTTGCTGTCGTGGTGCAAATGGTAACATGTCTAGCTAGAAAATGGAAGATCCATGGTTTGAATCTTCCTCTTTCTAGCTGGTATAGTTAATTTTTCATTTATATTTTTCTTGATTTCGAAAAACCTAATAATATCTATAAGCTAACATTATTTTTTAAATTAATTCATATAATACGAATTCACATAGCACAATGGTTTAGATTGTTAGTAACATTAAAGAACTTGTTGTCAGGAAGTTGCCTTTATTTCTGTTTCTTTCACTTTTATGAAATAAACAGTAATCGGTTTTGTTGCAAATTTATAAATTTCACGAATTAATAAAATATATCTTTGTTAGTTTCAAGTTCTTTACCAAGAGGTGCAAGTTCAAATGAATGAATAAGACAAAAATTCTGATGCATTTCTTTAGAGCAGTTTCAAATAAGATTTATTTCAAGAAGGGTAAAAAGCAAAACGGGATTAGATTTTAAAGCTTTCTTCTAGAGCATCCTTCCGGTAACAAAGGAAAAATGTATGAGTTCACAAATGCAGTGCTGCTGGGAGAAACACAGTTTTCGTAACCTGAAGTAAAAAATGAAACGTTTTTTCACACGTAACCCAAATGTGAATTTTCGCGAATCACACACACACATATACACTACTAATATGTACAGGCCCGTTTTTAATGACTTGCCAGAGAAGTTAAAATGTCAGTTATTTTTAACATGGAAGACTAGTTTATAAATTATAATTTTTTATTATTCTCATTAAGATAATCACTATCATTGCTTATTACATTGTTTTTAAAAACACATTAGTGGTTTAATTACTTATTATTATATCTTTAATAATTAAATGTTCATCATTAAGCCGTTAAATAATTTATAGGAAGGGTTTACACAATTTTTGAAAATATTAATCTTTTTTTCGACATTCACTGTCAGCTTTCTCTGAAAGCAAAATGCTTTCGCATAACTTTTATTTCAAAAGAGTTCTCCTGGCTATGACTTATGAAATTAAATATAATTAAAAATCCACCTAAGAACTTTAAACTGGAGTAAGTGAGAACACTTTTTATTCCCCCATAATGTTTCTTGGACGTAGATTTCTTTTAATTTTCTAGCAGAACATTTGGAAGCAAATACGTTGGTTCAACAAAAATAAAATAGTATTAGAAAAGGATAAAAGCTATTTAAAACTAAGAAGGATTTAAGTTTAGGTTGGTGTTAGTTTTCATTCAGCTTTGTGCATGTAATTGTATGGAATAGCATAGAAAAGCTTTATGCAAATATTTGAATAAATTAAGTGGAAAAATCTAAGATTCATTTATTAAGAAGTACCTCATAAACTAACAACCTGAGATACCTTTAGAATTTGCATGTTGTATCTAACCTAAGAATGGTATTTGTAGCTTATAAGCAACAGAGGCACAACTTCATGATTTCTTCAATAGGTAGGTTCCGCTTAGAATAAAATTTGCAAATTTATATTCTAAGCTGCAAAAACTTATGCACGAATTGTTTTATATTTCACGCGTTTAGTACACTTTAAGCTGCTTTATTTTAAACGGAAGACCAAGATTAATAACTTTTAGATCTGCGAAAGAAATTCTATGAGAATTTTCTTTTTACGAGAAAATCAAAAGAGCGGAAATACTACTCATGCAGTATTTAAAGAAAAGCATGGCTTTAATATAAGAAAAATGTTGGTTTAGGGCAGATTTTCAGATTGTTGTGATGCTTATATGACACAAAAAAGTGCGTTATTTTAAGCCGTTAAACATGCTGTTTCTATTTCAAAACTTTCACATCAGCCATAGCCGATGATAAAAATTCAATTTTCGATACTAGAACAAAGCTATTGACTAGACGCTTGAAGGATATAATCATGATTTTCTGTTTCATTATCGTCTTTTGCACAGAGAATCTTCTACGACTCAGCTAAATGTACCAATCGTCAGTACGATCAATTCTAAACCTCTTAATGTGATCGGTGGTTTCCTAATTTTTGAAGGTGAAACTGCACTGTATTATGTTATTTCTATTTATTTTCATGGTGCACACATCATTTTAAAAACCTGTATCGAATTTTAATTTCAGTGGATATTTTTGCATCAGAATATTCTTATTTTCTTTCATTGCTCCAAAGAAATTTTCTCTTGTTGGTGTATGATTTTCACATGAAACAGGCAGCATGAAGTATCGATTTTGTAATCTTCACATGATTCACAGGAAATGGAAGTGCAATCTTTTTTAAGGCGAAGTGGGACTGAAGACAAGAACATTATTATAAATATTAATAAAATTTACACCCTAAAGGCAATGACTGAGTCCGAAAACAAAGATTCTTTGAAAAACCAGGATAGCATTCAAAGAAACAATTGCTCCCCACACATTGTGGGATACAGAAGAGATGATTTATTTTGAGCCTTTAGAAAATAACCGAACTATTAATGTAAACGTCTATTGAGTTAGTTACATAATATGAAACGAACTTTAATTTCAAACAATCTTAGATGTATCAACAGACTTGACGTAATTCTTCAGGACTATAGTAGGATAAAAAAAAGAGATTAGAAAGCTGTCTGGAAAATTGGTAGATGCCGTAAAAATTATGGATACTACATAAATAATATAAATTATAAAAAAAGTATTTCTTTTCCTTGAAGTTGTTTGTGTCAATCCTGCATTAACTTAAACTCACTAAAAGAATGCACGACAAGTTTTCTTAATTTTCATTCTAACATTTCCGGGAATAAGCAAAATTCCTTGGAAATTCCAAGAAAGAAAGGAAAGGACACTCATAGATTACATGCACAGAATAGGTATAATACATTGGGCGTCATTCATGTAGTGAAGCAATAGAGAGCACTTTCCAATGAAAGCTGGTTTCTTCACTTTTCCTCATTTACGCCACTGAATTTTAAGAAGGCTGAATTGCTCCAAGAATCGGAGGCATATGGAGCTTTATGTATGGAGATGTGGATAAAATACGAAGGAAGGCCGAAGGCTGCTCCGGAATATTTTTCGACAACAAACTCCAGTTCGTAAAATCTTTAAACGATAACCAATATCTGAAGGAAAGGAGCATCTTTGACAACACCTTGCAGAAAACAAGACAGTTAAGGGGCTTTAAGGACACCAAATGTCACAAGGAAGTTCTGTGTGTGATAAGACATTGTTCCAAATGTAGCACTTAATAAATTGCTGTAACATGCTGTAAAATGCTGTAACATGCTGTAACATGCTGTAAATGTTCCTCAGCCAACGATCGAACGACTACATTCCTGCCACACATGCCAGGTGCAAGTTTTGACATATGCTGATTATCAGTCCCGCATCAATTTTGCACACCGGTTCATTCACCAGGCTACAGATCAGCAGAATTTTACAGCACATACCTAATTCTTTGATAAATGCAAGCAGGGAATTTTAAATCACTATGAATTGTGATACATGGTCAATCACTAATTCGGATACATCACGTTCATATTTATACCATAAATACTTTTCAATAAATATTTAAACTTGGCCCAAATATCTTCTACCAGAACGACTGGAAGGGAGAACGTACCTAGGTTACTACAAGAAATCTTGCAAGATTTCTGAATTCTGTTCCATCGGCATAAGCAAGTACGTATGTGAGTACAATAAGATGGAGTGTTCTTTCATTTCAACGTAGACGTGTGGAACAGTTTAGATGGAAAATTCCCATGGTCTGGTCAAGGTGGTTTCCGTCTCCTATTGTAAGTTTTCTGGTTGAGTCATTTGCAAGCATCATCTACAATAGTCCCTTCGATACCAGTGAAGACCTAGTGCCAGAGTTTCTGTTGCTGCTGTGGCTGTTTCAAAAATGCCTGGTGTTTTTCCCAATGTATTACGATGATTAAAATGAATAAATCTGCATTTATCGGTTGTTCGATGGTGGTAGTTCTTTTAAAAAGCTTCTGTTATTTACTTCCAAAAATTGGTTCTGTAATTTGCTCCGTTTCTTAATTCCAACTCTGTTGTGCTTCCGTTAGTTAATCCCTATTACATTACCACTCGTATTAAGCTCATGCATTGTATTAACGAGGTCTTTTTCAGGCGTGTTATATTAGCCCTCAATGTTTAGGCCAAGTGTTTTGAGTAACCCTGCATGTGTCATTTCTGCTTTATGAAAACTTTTTCTTCTTGTAAGTAAAGTTATTTTTCTCAGTGAATAACATGTATATTTGACATGTAAAATCATTATCTATAAACTTTTTATCAAAGTTATTCGTCACGAATAATACCGTGAATATATGAAGTAATATGAATTAAATATATGAAGTAATTGTTTGTCTTCTTTCTAATGCGTAAATTTATTTGTGATCTATCTTTTCTCAACCCTTTAACTATATAACCCTATAACCAACTGAACTGGAAATTCGAAATTGAGCTAAACTCTTTACAGTCGCAATTTTTTAAACAATTCGTGTAAATGATTATTAAATAACGTAGTTTAAAGTCACAAATCTTAGGCAGTTTTATGTTTCCAAATTACTTTATAAATTATTTTAGCCATGTTTATTGAAAATAAATGGATTTTTTTTAATATTGTTAAGAATGTTTTACATAGATAGATGATTTTAGTGAAATTATATGTGAATTTATTGTATTTTTCTGTGTAATGTAACATGAAAACTCTAAAGAGAGAAACTATGGCGGAAAAGTAAGAATGCATGGGCAAGTAGATTTAACATTGAGTAAATGGGTATCTCTGTAATTTGGCGAAGATATCGCCAAGCTCACAACGGTTTTGGTGACTTACTTTGTCGACAAATTTTGCGAGAAATTGCCAAAAGACAACAAACTTCGCGAACATTTGGCGACACTTTGATCCGGTCCTTGTATCACCATAATAGGTATTGTAATTGAATAGATGTAATTGATCACTATATTAGCCGTAACCGTAACTGAATTTTCATATTGCTTTTCAGTCATTTCGAAAAGCAGAAAGTACTAGAAATATTTCGGTGGCCGGTTGAAAACTGTATAAGACCGGAGAGAGGGCATCTGCTCTCAGTTTTGTTATTGTTGCAAGTTGTTAGTTCAGAATTAGAGATACTTCCGTGTTAGCTTTATCTCTAGATACGCTTTGCATTTAAATCTGAAGTTCATAAACTGCTGCACTGTATAATCCTGAAAGTGTATACTAACGTAAATCCGAAAAAAAAGTCATGTACAGTACAGGGGATGTATAAACTCAGGGCTCAGAATTTAATTTCGTTAAATTAAAAAACTCGAAATTCCGAAAAAAATTTTTTAAAAAATTACCAGCAATTGACAAAGTTTATATTAATAATGCTTGTTAATATGTTTTTCTTAATTTAAAAAAATCAGAGCATAAAATAATTCTCGTTAAAGTTAGTAACAGAGAAAAAATAGTATAATTAAAATTTCATTACGTGTGCGTGTGTGAATATATAATTCGAAATTTGGCTTCAGGGTATTTCAAAATTAATTTAATATCTAGATTTTAAAAAAGAGGAACCTAAAACGTAAAACAGAAAAAAAAGGTTTCTATTTTAGAAAAAATGGAGATTTACCTTATTATTTCTAGCAATTTTTTATTAGATATAAAAAATGAATTGTATCACTTTATTTCTCAAAGCTCGTAAAGTAGCTGAATTATAAATTAATGCAACTGAATATGTGACGAAAGAAAATGATTTTGTATTATTAAAATTGAATGCTGTAGTTTTAACATTGCACATTTTAATGAAATGGAAATTTTAACAATCTGATGGCACTTTTATGATTCGATTTTTTATCTATGCATCAGTTCACTTCTTGCATTTTAAATGAGACACTGGAAAGAATTAGCTTATATGTGCATTTTCAAAATTTAATTATTTTGCCTGCATCGAATTTTATAAAAATAGTTCAGGTAATATATTTCCTTTTCGAAGCCAGCTATTTAAACGGAATTAAAATGATCTTATGAATTTCATCAAAAGAATCTATTTACATTGTTATTATAAGACTTTAGTACTGTTATTTGTTGATAAAATTAAAACTGATATAATTATGAAAACTATTTAATTAACAACTTATTATGGATTAATTAGTATATGTAACTTCTGTCCAATTAGCACGCAATTTTGTAAACTTGGGACGAAAAGTAAATTCATCATCACTATGAAAACTTTCAATTAATACATTATTTCGTGTCATATTTAAGCTTAATTTTGTTTTCTCAATTCAAAACATGTAGAGCTAGAAACAAGCGATTATCACTTGTTTCTAGCTTTATTAATTCTAATTTCAAGTTAAATTCAGGTGTATGAGGAAGAATTTCAGCAAAACCTCTGCCTGATCTTTACTACGATAGATAACTGTTTTTATACCCGGGGGGTGGGGAAGGATTTTTTCCCTATTCGCTGAAATTGAACTATTTTTCTCTATTTTAACATCCACTTGTCAAATACAAGAGATATTAAAGGCAATGCTCTGACCAAGCATCCAACTACTATATTATACTATAGTCAGATTAAGAAAAATTTCTTTCACTCAGAGATAATCAGTCTAAATTAGGAAGTTCTTTTCATGAAATAAGCATTTACTGATTTCCTTTTAAATCATTACACGAACTGGGCCAAAATGTTGAAACTGTTAATTCTAGAAGAGCGAGCAGCATGTAGGGGGTATGTTGCAAATTTAACTTCACCGATTTAGGTGGAATCCATTGTCCAATTTCTGAAAGATACCTCTTGGTTTTCCTATTATAAGGTATTTTTGTATGATCTAAGTATATACTTTCCTCTACGTCCTTCCAGCACTTAAAAGTGAACACCTCTTGAATGCCCTTCATTTTCGAGATAACAGTTTGTCAAAGATTTGATAAATGTCTTTGAATCTGCCTAGCATTTACAACATATAACATAACTGTACAGCAAAATTCTTTCACTGCTCTATTTATTATTTTGGACGTTCAAAGGATGCAGAATGATAAACGAACTCAGTTGGTTTCCAGATTTAGACACAGTTTGTAAAAATAAATGATAAATAAATAAATGTAAATTCCAGAAAAGATTCAGCTAAATTAAGAAGAGATTATTAAAGATAATATTCAGCTGAATTAATAGAGCAATCAAAATAAGATTTAATTAACAAAAGTCCAATAATCCGGTACGTTCGAGACTTTAGCTACGGCGGATTATAATATGTGCTGGATTATCGTACTAAACTTTATATAATGCCCTAAAACTATAATTTTTTAAATACTGAAGGCATTAAGGAAAAACATTAGCACTTAGTAATTCTGAAAACATATTTAGAATGTAAAATTATTATTAAACAAATTTATTCGTGGTTTATTTATATGTAATCAATTTCTTAAACAAAATCCACAGCGAACAATTGTCTTTGAACAAATTCATTTTTGGTGAAATTTCTTAGTTTTTCTATCGGCTTAACGCCTGCTGTAGGTTTACCTTCAGATTTCTTTGCGCTTTGAAGATCCAATTGAAATTTTGAAATTCTTTCATCATCATAATATTCCTTTTCTCCCATTTACACATTCATTTATTCTGTTTTTAGTGGAATTTCCAGTTTTTCCGTTTAATTCACTTCTCAAAATCTTCATCAAATTCTGAAAGCATCTAAAATTAACAAATATAAGGAAACGAAACGATATGTTATCGTGAAATTTTAAGTAAAAGGATCAGTTAAGATGGCAGAAAGCTGCGAAACTGTCAAGGCTAAGCCTGAAATGCTAATTGCCCATCTTATGGCAGGAATGTCAGTGAAAGGAGTGTCGAATATTCAGGTGTGCTAAACTGTTGGATTTAGAATTACAGATCTTTTACTTTAGCTGTTTCTTGAAGATAAGTACATGAAATACAGCAATAATTGGGCAGGATTTTATATTTACAACAACATTTACATTAATTAAGACAAATCGTTACGTCAATTTATTAAAATTCAACTTTCTAGTTGACTCGCTGTTTTCTTGCCACTGTTTCGGTGCAGTGTACCATTAAATTCGTAAGCACTCACTAGACAAAGGATGTGTAGTATTCACTCTAATAGCAGAAGCTTAAATAATTAAGTACAGTTCTGTATTCACAGAACAGCAGTGAGAAATTCAGTTATATATATTGACACATTTTTTTTAAAATTTAAAGCATAATGCTGTACAAAAACATCATGTAAATTTTATTATCTTCTCGACAAATGATGATAATAATCACCACACTAAATCTGCTATACCAATTTCTTTAGTTTTGAATCTTCAGCTGTACAAATGTAGTTCAATATCTTTCATTTTCCAAGCAGTTAATTTCAGCAGTGGATATCATTACTTTCTACACCATCCTAACGTGCACACTTTTGTTTCTTGTGAGCAAGTGAGTTACATGCTTGGGCAAGAAAAATGGAGAAAGTACGTGTGGCAGAGCTAACGATGCCCCTGGGCGTTATTCGACGTTCTTTCATACTTCAGGAATTGTTGCGAAGATTGCAATATGCCTTGATGGCTATCCAATTAATTGCTCACATGCCTCTTTTATTTCATTTATGTCTACGTTGGAAGAAGCAAACAAAAAATAAATAAATAAAGATTTGTTGCTATTTTCTCTCTCATGGGCCTTGATGTCTTAGTTGGCAAAGAATAGTTCAGTTGAGTTTACGCATTAAATAAATATTTCAGGCATTTGAGTACATTTAAATACAAAACCCTTTTAATTCGGAACATTATCCAACATAATTTATGGTAACTCATTTATTTCTAGCATAAGATTAACAGTAATAACTGAAGTAAACAGCCTTGATGAGTTTTAATAAATGGGTAATGACTACACATGCAAAATTCGATTTTGGTAATTAGGTTATATTTTCTTTCTTTAAATATTCCGTTTATGTTATTCCTTAAGGAATCCTTAATTTCCGCATATAACTATTATTAATATTTCCAGTTTTTTTACAGATTGTTCTCAAGAAAAATTCGTTACTAATGGCATAGGAAATGATTTAGAGAATGTTCCTGAAAAGTTTATCTGATTAGAAATGATGGCGCTTCGAGTGCATTTTTGTTTTCTTTTTGTAAAAGTCGCTAGTTGATGTAAGGAGAGCAGAAAATGTAGTGTCATAACGTTTTCTAAGTACGATACCAAAAATTTGTTTTTAAAACAAATGTTACACAAAGAGTAATTTGGTAAATTCAATTACGAAATCTCGTTATGACGCGAAATATTAATAATGTACTGAAAAATTAACTTTATGGATGATTTCTGGACAATATGATTAAATTTCTTTTTAATGTAATGGGCAAGGAGCGCAAGTTTCCGATTTAATGACACAGGTGGGTGCTAGACATGCAAATCGGAATAATACCAGTAAACTGCGTATTATCTTGTGCAATTTTGTTTATAATTTTATTTTTACGCTAGCTTTATCTCATTCAAAGATTAAATTTTATTTATGTTACTTTCTGTAATATTTTTATTGACCATTATTAGCCAAGAAGAATGAAATAACCTTTTAAATTAGAATTACAATATCTGATATAGGCTGAATATTTCCAAAAAAAAACCTGTATTTTTAATAGAAGATTTGAAGCTAATTTTTCTGTTATCTCTATCACCTTTGAAATGTATCCATTCTTCAGTAGAAAATCACCAACATCTTTGCTCTTTAGTTTAGTTAAGTTATTTTTTTTAGTCTAAATTACATCACTTATTGTCAAGAGTGCTGGGAGAATTGAGAAAGTAATCAAAAGTTTCACTATAATTGCCACCGTTATTTTCCGTTGTTCTATAATTTCCTTTATTCATATTTTGGTGTAAAATGTTAAAATATGTGTAAAACAATGACTGAAATAACACTGGACGTAACGATTTATTCGTATTATTATAACGTAAGCATTCATATATAGAGGTAAGTAAAATGTTATTTCAGTTACCCGAACAGAGTGAATGTTACTGTTCACTTGCTACGAATTTTGTATTTAGTTAGATAATTTTAGTAGAATTATAATTAAAATTGTTGTATTTCCCCATATAATGCAGCGCAAGACAAATTTTAAGAGAAAGCTATGTCTGAAAAAGTAAGAATACAGGGGCACATGCATTTAACATTGAGTAAATGGTTATCTCGGTAAATTGTATTGAAATTGAATAAATGTAATTGACTGCTATGTTAGCTGTAACAGTAATTCCATCCTCTTATTGCCTTCCAGAAATCTCGAGAAGCAAATATTGCTAGAAATATCCTTCGACCTGTCGAAATCTATAAAAGGCCGGAGATACAGAGTTTTAGTTAGTTGCTTAGTTATTGTTGTGATTTGTTCTGTTCCACGTGAGCTGAGATATCTGAATTACCTTTCTCATTAGATAACGCTTTGCATTGCGCTGTGTTTTAACGTTTTTAGTAGTTTGAAGTATAATTACTGATTATACTACCTGATACTGTGAACACCTGTAGGAATATGTCTGAGGAAAATTCAAGCCTTCTGATATAGTATTCTTTTGATAAGAATAAATTTTATTAAACTATTATCGTACTTGTGCATTCAGTCTATTACGAACAAGTACGCAGGAAAATTCTTGTCAGGAATGCGGTTGAATGTCGGTGACAAGAGCGACAGAGAACAATTAAACAGTTGGTGACACCTTTGCTGCGTTCAACGAAAAGGTGCAAGCAGACTAGATGAAAGCCGTTCAAGAAAAGATGGAAGCTGGTCAAGAAGAGATGAAAGCTGGTCAAGAATCCGTTAAAGAGGAGATGAAAGTCGTTCCAAAAGAAGATTAAAGCAAATCACGAAGAAATAAAAGGAGATATTACCAGCATAACAGAAAACAAATTCGAGGCTATGGAAGGCAGAATAGACATCGTTGAAAATACAGTTGAACTAATTGAAGAAAGAGTTTATTCTGTCAAAGAACAAACAGAAGGCAGAGTCTCTGCCTTCAACAGCAAAGCGAACAACAAACTGATGACAGAGTTTCAGCCGTCGCCAAAGTAGTTGATACCTTGAAAAAATTCGTAGCAACGGCAGGGAGCAATAGTGACGGATTTAAACTTCTACCCGTGGCTGCTTATCCCTCTCAGAAGCTATCCACATAAGATGGGAAGACCTCTTCGCAAGTTTATAAGACAATTTTCTGTAGTGGCGTACGCGAATGGATGGGATTCTCAAGCTAAGGCCTGTCATCTCGTCACTTCTCTGAAAGCAGAAGCTGCGAGTATTCTTTTCCAGGAAACCAGAGACTGGACTTCGAAGCTCTATCCAACACGTTGGACCTGCTCTTTGGGAAATAATGCTTAAAAGAATACAGCGGGCTTCAATTAAGATCTCGTCAACAAAAACACTCCGGGAACTTGCCACGGATGTTGCAAGACTGTCTCATCTCGCCTTTTCAGAATGCCCTACAGAAACAAGGGAAATCCTGTCGCTGCAGTACTTCATCGACGACATCCGGGTTCCTGAAATACAGAAAGCTGTGCAAATGGCGGATGTCAAGGACTTAAAAAGCATTCTAGCGTACGCCATGAAATTCGAGGTAGCCCAACAAGCAACTCGTAGAGACCGCCACTCAATCAGAACTGTTTAAGTCCCCGTTCCAGTAGATCAAGTGATGTCTCGTTTAGAATGATTTACTTAGACAAGTCTATGCTCTGATACGGAGTGAGAACAAAAGGACTCTACAGTGTTGGAAATGTGGTACAGAAAGCGCCATGAATTACGGAATAACTGAACTACGGATCTGTGTACATCAGATTTCTTATTAATATGAATGAGAAGGATGAATTTGTGGATACAAGGAGATAGCAAAAATTTCACTCGTGAGGAATGAATTAAGAGATTTCATAACTAATATATCCAAATAAAGAAGAGGTGATTGAGTTTAACTTCAAAACTAAATTTGATGTTTCACCTCAAATACTCAACGTGGAGGAAAATTCAGGAGTTTATCAGTAAGCTTGTCCCAAAGAACAAATATATCATCTACATACTGTATCCAAAAGGGAAATCAAATTGAAAATTTAACGTAATAAGGATTAACATTTTTGTAAAATTCTGAACTTGAAAAACTGCATATAAATGTCACAGAGAAGGTGAAAGATTGGATTGCCCATGATAAGGTCTCTTGCTTGCGGGTAAAATTTCAGCTACTGGGCGCCTTTGATAAATTTATAAAGTTAATAGCTTATATTTTTGCAGTTTGATTATTAGATTTTGTTGTTTAAGCACTCATGCTTTTATTATTCGTAACATAAAATTTTAGCTGAGTTTTGTAAAAAGAATTATTTAATCTCTTTTTCCCATGAAATTGTATGATAAATTACTCTTCTCTTCTTAGTTCTTTAATTATATTATCAGTTTTAAATAAAAGCTCATTATGTAAAATCTTTTTAAGTTAATTAAATGTTTTTTGGCCCAAATAGCGGAAGTACGGATGCCAGTTAAGTTAGATTGAGAGCAATGTATCTAATAACAGAGAGAACGATACCGCTGTAATCCTTCTCTGATAATGATGCAAAAAATACGATTCATAGTCATACAGTTTTCACTCTGATACGATATGGAACCCACATAAAAAATAGAAAAATAAACTAATTCTATAGAAAAATAATTCCATAGAAAATATTCCATAGAAAAATAAACTAATTCTCTCTCATCATATTAGCAACAATAGCAAGCAGTTTTCAATGATTTCCGTCTTTCTAATCAAGGGTCGTAAAAGCTCAAGTTCCATCCAATATTTCACTTATATTCAATTTTAGTTGAAATGTTTCAAAAAATATCATAATTGATCAGAAATCAATAACGCCAGCAAACAAACGCACAAACAGACATTCTTTTCTCTATGTATAGATTTTGTAAAACTTACAAATTTTTGATTACAAACTCTACGATTTGAGAGCAAGCAGTAGCAACACTTTTCGAAATAAAGCATTTTTATCTCCGACGCACGAGACTGTTGCCGCTCGGAAAAGGAGTGCGAAAATTAGCGCTTTCAGAGTTTTTAATTAATATTTCGGCTGATTAAAGTCGTACGAAGATGGAAACAGTCGAAATGGCTTCCCACGAAGTGTTGGAATCGGGAATAATGTATTTGATGTTTAGCAATGGTATTTTTATTTCATCGTAAAACTTAGAAATTTTTTATTAACGAACTCTAGTATTTGAAAGCCAGCAGTGGCAATAACTTTCGTTTTTCGGATTTTTTAATTAATATCTCTGATTTTAGCTACTTTTTTTTGAAAAAGTGGATGTCGACCTTTTCCAGGACCCAGAAAAGAATTATAAAAAGTTCGGTGACGATAACTATAGCAGTGGCTGAGTTATTAGCAAACAAACACACACACAAACTTTCTTCTTTATGTATATAGATTACAGGCTATCAATGAAATTATTCAATAAAAAAAAGAATTTTACAGGTTTGAATAATCAATCTTTTCCTTGCGAAAATTATGTTATTATTTAAACATTATGACATGTTTCTAATTTAAATTAAAAATTTTCAATATTATCTGCCATGCCTTCGTGTATTTTATCTTAGACATCTTAGGTGATGTACTCACATTCTCTCTGCTTCCACTTGTAAAATGAAAAAAATTGAAAATGGTATGGCAGATTTCACCGCAAATAATTTTCAAATCTACTTTATCCTTCGTTTCTGTCGTTTTTGAGGTTAATAAAAGAAAATCAGTAGTAGATCACAATCTATGTCTATAAACAGAGGAAAAGAAATAGCATTTATAAAATGGCAGAAGATTTCTATTGTAAGCTTAATGTCTTTATAAGTACATGTTTCTAACATAGAAAATAAGATAAGTAAATACGTAATGTAAATATCATCTTAAAGAATGGAAATGTTTGAAAATAGAGAATAAAAAAAATCTAAGAGTTTCAGATTTTATATTATTTCCAAAGGCGTGTTGTTTTAATGTTTTGTGTGTTACCTTTATTTATTAAATATTACATTGTTCGCACTTAAACCACATAAAATTCAGTTCAACAGCAGTATCACAAAATATTTAAAAACAGCATGTCTTTAGAATTTTCGATAGACAATCTGGCGCACTGGAAATAAAAATGTTTGTTTTTTCCTGTTCAGTGTTCCCATTGCTCTCTTTCAAAACATTGAGTTTGTTAATCAAAAATTCGCTTAAGTTTTACAGGATGTGAAGTATATAATAAAACCAATTCGAAATTCAAAATTAGGGCTTCCGGATGCCCATATTACGGAAGAGGCTTACATTATTCAAAATATGATGACTCTAGATACTGTCGTTTTTTCACAATTCGAGAAACATACCTATATTCATGAACATCCTCGTTTATTTAATTTCTTTTAAAATAACACAGGAAGATAATATTTGGTGGCAAACAATTTGAAAAGCGATCCAGCCTTTTACAATGATTCAACGCAAAATCCCGTTTCGATACTAATAGCCCTTCTGAATTAGCCCTCCTTTGGGCTAATAAATAAAATCATTATTAAAGAAATGCCAGAAAAATAGTGTGACGTATAATGACGTAATAATTTCGAAACTGTTTCCAAGGCTATGAAATGCCTAAGGAAAAACGAAATCCTCCTTCTTACTGCAGCAGTAGTTCAAGTTATATCCCAGTATGCTTTAAAAATAATCCATTTAACACCTTTATATCGCTGTTGTTTTAGAAGAGGTGAAGTATTTTTTTACAATGTATGAAAATTTTGAAGCTTTAAAGCAGATATATTTTCAGATATTGAAATTTAAAAAAATGTACACGTGAAACTTTTTCAGCGTGTCAGCGTCATCAGCCAAATGTTATGGCCTGTGGTTTCTGCTGTTGATGATTGATTGCCTAATGCGCGAAATAACATCGAGAGGTGAATATTATTCCCAACTACTAGCAAAAATATGTAAAAAAATTAAGCGGAAACGAAAGCTGTGAAAAGAAATTCGTTACGGCAATGACATTGCACCGTTACATACTTCTAAGGCAACCACTTCCATAACTGCTTCGAATTCCAAATATTAGCTCGTCTTTCATATTCGCAAGGGTTTGCTCCGAGCACTTTTTCTGCTCATAAATTTGCTGCAAAAATTTGATCTTTCAAAAATGCATTTTGTGTTTGATGGTGATATAATGAATGCTGTCGATGATTGTTTTTAGAGAACAGTAAAAGTTTCTCCCAGGGTGATGTAACCATAAAAGTGCTGAGGGAAAGAATTGCCATAGAACAGGTTTATATTGAAAAAAAAAATACTTGATTTATCTAGCACTATCTCAGATTCCTTTTAAAATTTTTTGATCGACCCACTTAGCCATCTGTATAACCTCATGCATTTGGAGGGATAGGGTGGATGCCAGAAGCCCATTTCTATAAAATGAATGCGAATCCTTAAATGATTTTGTGAATAAATAGTAAGTTAATTTATTGTTCATTCAGTCCAAAGCAATGCTTTGTAAAACAAATTTCAAAGAACTAAACTCTAGACTGACATTTTCTAACAAAGCGCATTTATTTCGAAAGGCTTTTCACTATAAAAATGTTAGCTGCATCGAGGACCAAACTCAGAATTTGATCAATAAATTCGTAATGTTTTTCCAGTAACTTGGGACTCGTTTCCTTCCATCTTCGCTCCAGTAAACTAACAAGGTTTATCGAGCAAAAGAAGGAGTTTTATGCAAGATTTAATTTATTATATTTACTTTAATTTTATTTCTCTTGTTCTGTAGACCGGTACTTTGAAATGGAAATCCAATGGTGATTGACAGCTTTGTTGTAGCGAAAGGAGATTAATGCTTCGTAATATTTCTTCAGAAAAATTTTGATGTGGCTTGTGAAAAATTTTCTTTAACTTCTTACCTGTTCTCGCAGTGTAATAATTAGTTGTCATTTGAAGTTAAATGTTTAATTAGTTAAAAATTAATGAAAATATTTTTGGTAGCTGCGGGGTCGTGAAAGTCTCTTTAAATGGCCATTTCAAATGAAGAGGAAGAAATTGACAATCTGTTATAAATTAATAATGCCATACAACAAAATCAATAGCTGTATACAGCTGAAAGCGTAAATATTAAGTAATACCTGTTTACTAGGTAAGAAATAGCGTGAATTTCCCACTTCCCTTACAGACTCGCAGTTCGGTTAATTCTATTTGTACTTCAGTAATAACTAACTCATCAGTGCATCTTTATGAGGTGTTCCAAGGCTTTCTGGAAGCTTCCGGAAAAATCTGCCTTAGAGCTTCAAAAACGCGTTTTCCACAGGTTTACAGAAACTCGGCAAGTTGGCAAAGAATAGCCAGGCCGTCAGGAGGGCTTTTGTGCGCATCTCTGGTTTATGTTAAGTTAGTTAATTTAGTTTTAACAATTCAAATATTACTGGATTCAGAATTGAAATATATAAGATTTCGTACAAGGAATAAACGTTTATGTAATCAAAAGGGCTTAAATATTTACAGAAATTTAAAACAAAAGTTTAAATATATTCCTTTAATGGCTAAATTCGCGCTTGCACTATTACGGTAGAGTTCCACCATTTTACCCGCATCTTCATGTGAATTTTCACTCCGATTATGTGAGCAAATCTTTATCCTTGTAGACTTTCCTTCTTTGGGCTGAGAAATAGAAATATTAAAGTGCAAATTCTGATCTGTAGGGCGGATAGAAACAGCTATTTTGCTCGTTTGTTGATGGCGTGATTTGCAACCTAAGATGTATTGAGAGAATGCATTACAATGGCGAACGTGGATCATATTCAGGTTCTTATTTAGTGTGTATTTCTGAATGACTTTTAGAAACTTTTAAATGTGTTACTCTATCACTTACTTGTCCATGTTCGTTATTTCCGAAACATCAAGTAAAATGACCCTTAACACAATTCCCCTTTATCATGAACTTTTGTGTTGATTGCTAGCTCTTGAACATTGAAGGTCTTGCAGAAGAGCAATAATGCTGTTATTTAGACCGATTTTTCTGCTCTGGATCATAAAAGTATCATAACGTCCACGTTTCGTCTATATCCAAAAATTTATTTAGAGTACATCTTCATTAGTTTCAAAGGCTTCCTTTGGTCAGAGTGAATAACTGTCCTCTTCTTCACATCAGCCGTCAAGTGTGTGCTTAAATACCTGTTTTGAACACAAGTTAAAGGCAATCTAAGTTTTCTACTGCATCTTGTATTTCAATAGAACTTCAACACTCTTGAGCAAAAAGCTCACAGATCATTTGGATCAGTTTCCTAAAAATTGGTGTGCTTGGCTGCAGCTGAAGGCCTCCCACAGCTTAACTTTCCCCTTCTTTAAAACACCTTCACTCACCGGTTTACATTGCCCTTGTCAGCGGCGCTTTCTTTTTAAACACCCTATAACTTTCTACAGGTCTCAAGCAAACTGCAACTTCCTTTTGTCAGAAGCTCAATGATGGTTCGTTGCTTATTTACTCACTGTGAAGAAAATTATTATTACACGCTTGTATAGAGGAAGTGTCATTGTCTTAACGTCAGCTAATAAAAATATTAGACAAAATGTTTCATTACATCTGGCATGATCTCCAGTAGCATAGTTTCAGTTCAGAGATATCAAAGTTACAAGAAATCGAAAAAAAATGTTCATATCGTCACTCTTCTCAAAAATTGTGAACTAAGTTGTTTATTTGAATACGACAAAGCACTTGAGAGATATCTGTGCAATGTAAAGATTGCTTTCGTGGAGGGCTTTCTAAGGGAAATCGGTTAGTAGTCACATTACACATGGGAAAATCCTCGAAAGCACTCGTGAAGCCAAAGAGTTTTCCGGAATTTGATCTGAAAATAATAATGAAGGAATATAATGTCATCAGTCTTACTGACACGAGTTTTAAAATTATTTCATAAGCAATAAGAAATATTTATATTACAAGGAAATATTCTTTTTAACATTACTACTTAAATTTTATTCAGTTGTTCTTACAGTTCGTTTTAGAGCGGTAGTGCTAGGTAAACTTATAAGATTTCTCCTTCAATCTCTTGACTCTTTTCGTGAGCATAAACTGTGAAACCTTATGTGGAGGACAGTGAGCAGATCTAGGCTATGTCCTTTAGTGTTGAAGAACTACAAAGTCAGAAGGAGGGTTTAAAAGTGACCCTTTAATTCAAATATTTACAACTCTTCAAATTGAGAGTAAGCCACTACTTGGGCTGAACTAAAATAATATGAAAATAAAGTGTGTTAACAAATTCAATTCCCTGACTTAGCTTAAGTAGGACGGCGAGGGAAGCTTACTCTTAGTGAAATGCAATAATGCGAATTTCACTAGCAAACACTGGAAATTGCAAATGCCTATGAAGGCGAACTTTCAGTAGACAGAGGAAATCTTTGCGCGCACAGCCTTACGGCGATAAATCCAAGGCTCTGTCTTTCCC
>KK118415.1:243548-271637 GCA_000611955.2 Stegodyphus mimosarum
ACTCCTGTCTTTAACTGCTAACAGATATATGCGATTTGCATAAATATCTCACTCGCGCTAAATTCGGGCAGCAACTGAAACTTTGAGAATTCGATAGGAAAGTTCAAACTAAAAATAATTTGGTTAATTAAAATAATGAATGCTACAAACTGAGTAAAAAAAAAAAAAGACAGTTCCAATATCTCCCGTTGTACTGGGCCGATTGAGAAAATTCAAACTGCGTTTTTCATATCTCGAAAGCGCGACTTAGGATATGTATTAGATTTATATATAGCATTGTTCTATTATGGGTATTTTGACACAAAATTCGGACTTTTTCTGAAATGACATGCCACTTTATTTCCATATTTCGAGTCTACGACTCAAATTATGCCAACCTACCAAATTTTGTAAAATGTTTTTAAAAAATGAGCTCGTGTAGTTTTTAAAAAATGAGCTCTCAAAATTTTAGCTCCTCAATGTTAATTGAATTTAATATCCCTTTTCTTTCACATTTCGAAATTTAGGTTCATTCCAAATAAAATTCGCCCAATTTTATTCCCTTGTACTAAGTAAAAAGGATATTGTAATCGCAAAAAAAATTCGGGTTTCATATTTTAACGAAAATATCTATTTTGACCACTATCAAATTAAATTTAATGATGTTTTTTAGTGACATTCGAACGTAACAACAGAATAAAGGGCTCGTTTCCTCCCAAAAAATTATGAAACTGATTTAAAATGGATTCTGAAGAGACTTTTTCGAGGTGTCTGTGCGCACGTACGTATGTATGTATGTATTTGGCATAACTAAAAAACTATTAGCCTCAGAACGTTGAACGTTTGTAGATAGGACTGCTATAACATGTAAATGTGCACCTCTTATTTTGGTTGCAATCGACTGCACCAAAAGTATATAAATTTATGTATATATGTATCCACTCTGTTACTCGGCTCAGTGAGCCCAGTTTTTCATTCTTACATGTTGGTAAATTGTGCATTTTTTTGCTTTACAAATGATTGAATTATGTTGTGCTTATCTTCCGGTTAAGCTTTTTATGCCTTTTGGGAATTTCGTCAATCGGCCCAGTAGAACGGGAGATATAGAACTGTCCCATTTTTTTGCGCAGTGTACATATGAATATGAATATGATACGAATGTGAACTTTTATCATATAGTAGAGGATTCTTACTAATATCGATATGCTTTTTTGAACAGCATGAATTAGTGCATGCAAGATTTGTAAAATTATCAACAATTTAAAAGTTATTTAAGTGCGGCTAAGCCTAATAATTTTTCATGTGGCAGCCATATTTGTTTACATTTGAATCTTAGCAGAATAGTGGATTTGTTGCGAATTTAGAAAAACTAAGCTTCGCAACAACAAAGATAAAGCATTCTTTTATTACTGCGAATTAAATCGTTACTTAATCCATTCTTCAATTTATTCGAGGAAATAATTGTTTAAGCTTTACTTCGTAAGTTTTTACTATAGATATTTTGAGTGTTTATGTAATTTACCTTGTCGTGAAGTGAGAACTGAATTAATTGAATGAGAAATACTGAATCGTCTGTGCAAAACTGTTTTTTTTTCTGTTTAATTTCTTTCATACATGGTTTTAGATTTATCATAGTATTTGAATAGAACATGTGGCAACGATTAGATAATTCTTCAAAGGATATACATAATTTTTGTGAATTCTGAGCTATCAAATGAATGAGATGTAACGCTGTTAACTGAACCTAGCGCTAGAGTGTCGCTATGGTAAACTAACATAGTGAATTTTATATGTGTAAGGTTTTAGTTTAAACTAAGAAAGTTTTATGTTAATTTTTTCCCTGTAAGTTCTTACTTTAACTTTCCGTTAGAATGAGCGCACGTTTCAGCTTTATGCTAATTTGAAGTGCAGCCAAGTTTGTATTTAAAGGTTAGCGAGGAACTTCTCAGTGTGAGAGAGCTTTTAGTCTCAGATCACTGCGGCTCTGTTCGACGTCCACCTGACTAGCTAGTAGTTAAATTCTAAGCCTTAGCGCTGTTACGCTATTACTCATTGAAATAATTTAAGTGCGTTAGTATTAGCTAAATCTTGCTACGCACCATTGATCGTTTAGCATAACTTTATAGCTCTGAGAGCAACGGCTACTTAATTTCTACTCACTCTATTTTAAATTATTTGATTGTTCAGTTTAGACCCAAGTGCGGTCATTATTTTCTGTTATCCCTCCCGAGTTGGGAAGTGGCTGTAAATAATAGTGGTTTAATAAAAGAGGATTTTAAATCCTTCTTACGTGCAGTTATTCTACCACTTAACCACAGTATTCTACCACAGAACATAGCTGCATTCAGCTCCCTGTTCAAGATCAGAACTTTAACTACTTAACGAATATTTTCGCCAAAAGTATGCACAGAACACTCAGTCCTGACATATGTAGTAAATATATATATAATGAATACAGTGAATTGAAAATAAATATAGGGAACAAATATATTGAGTGCATTTATTCTATTGTGGTTTATGCACTATCGACGAGGTAGAAATAATTCAATCCAATAAGCTTAAATGAAATGCAAAATGCGTATAATTTAATAATCCGTACAAGGGCGTCATGTGGTGTATACAACAGATTTTTATGATTTATTTCTAAAATTTATATTTTTAAATAATTTTTATAAATGTTTCGAAAAAAATTTGAATTATAATCTATAAAATGTTTACCATCGTCTTAAAGTAGATGTATTGCTAAACACAGCTGCAAAAAGTTAAAGGTTTTTATTCCAGATTTTCTAAGATATACGTGAATTTATATATTTGCGCGCTTTGAAATGTGGCACATTTCTTAAAATTGATAATAACGCAAATGTGGTTTACGCACTTTGTTAAAATTATTTGAATGTATGAACGATAACTTTTTTCCGCCCGTCTGCAATGAAAAAAAGAAAAGGAAAATAGGTTGCTATAAATCATGAAGTTCGCCAAGTAAATTATTCTTGGCGAAAACTGAAAAAATACACCAAGATAAATTTTTGAATGCCTCCGTAAATTTCGCACCAAATTTTACAAAATTTAATATTTAGGCATAATTGGAGTCGTAGAATTGAAATATGGAAAACAATTGACATGTCGTTTCGGAAAAAGTCCGATTTTGTGCCAAAATACCTATGTTAGAATGTTGCTACATATAAATCTAATATGCATCCTAAGTCGCACTTTCAAGGCATGAAAAACGCAGTTTGAATTTCGTCAATCGGCCCAGTAGAACGGGAGATATAGAACTGTCCCATTTTTTTGCGCAGTGTACATATGAATATATGATACGAATCTGAATTTCTATCATATAGCAGAAGATTCTTACTAATATCGATATGCGTTTTTGAACAGCATGAATTAGTGTCATGCAATTAACGCTGCGAGTTCTCATGCACAGCCTCTGGACGCTTTTGTATCACTCACTAACCTCAAAGTCTGAAACTTCGAAAATTCAAATCAGAAACGAAAAACAGACGTAATTAGTGGTGCACATAAAATTTCAATAGAATGCAAAATCGGCTGGCAGGTTGTATACCATTGATCATTGGCCATGATGTGTAAATCAAATGTACCATTGCAATTTTAATATGTAGAGGTTATGCTGTTGTCCATTTTCAGTTAAATATGAAAAAAAGCAGATAGCTCTCGATAAACGAGGATCTAATTACAGTAGATGTTCGAGCTTGTAACGGAAATGAGGCAGAATTGTCAGGCAGACATGAGAGCTAAAATGCAAACTGATGCCTAAGTTGCACAGTAATAGAAGTAATAATTAATATACACAGTAATAGAAGTATTGAAATTAGACAAATAGCTTTGAGTAAATATAAACATAAATACACTAGGACAAAAAAATTAGCGCACCAAGAAATAATTGCGGGATCGTAACGAAACTTGCAATGAAGGTACATGTCGGGGAGATATGCAAATGATTCGAAATACAGCTTGATTGCGCATTAGTATAACCGGTAGAGGGCATTGAACGTCGTACTCTGTGGAGTATAAAACAGGTAACCAAAGCTTGTTTGAGTGTACTGAATCATTTACAAAGCAAGAGCTGAGGTAGACATGCCATTACGCCCTGTTCGAAGACAATATGAGCAGTTGTCGCAGTTTGAGAGGGGGAGAATCGTCGGGATGATAGAAGCTGGGTGGTCAGCTAGGCGAGTAGCTTGTCAATTATGCCGCTCTGATTGTGCTGTGAGGAGGTGTTGGGACCAGTGGACCCGAGAGATGTCATGTACACGAAGACCAGGCTCAGGACGCCCTCGACAGACTAGTCGTCGAGAAGACCGCCACATCGTAAGAAATGCACGTGTACAGCCAACTGCTTCATCGACCGCCATCCAAGCACAGGTAGTACCTTCATTAGTGGCCCCTGTGTCTTCTCGAACCATAAGAAGGCGCCTGGCTGAAGGACAGTTGGTAACGCGGCGCCCATTACGTGTGCTGCTTTTGATGCCCACCCATCGACGCCTTCGTTTGGAGTGGTATCGAGCACGAGGAAACTGGACTGCAGCGGAATGGAACCAGGTCGTCTTTAGCGACGAATCCAGATTCAATCTCGGCAGTGATGACACTCTTGTTCGTGTGTGGAGAGCCCGTGGTGAACGCCTCAATCCTGCCTTTGCTGTACTGCGACACATCGCTCCCACAGCTGGTGTGATGGTATAGGGTGCCATTGCTTACAATACACGGTCACCCCTAGTATTGTTCCGTGGCACCATGACAGCCCAGCGATATGTTCATGAAATCCTGCAACCACATGTGTTGCCACTCATGCAACGACTTCCAGGAGCCATTTTTCAACAAGACAATACTCGGCCTCATACGGCAAGGGTGTCACAAGACTGTCTCCGCACTGTTACTACCCTTCCTTGGCCTGCTCGATCCCCAGATTTGTCTCCAATCGAGCATATCCGGGATCATTTGGGACGACGAGTTGGGCATCCCAAGAGTTAGATCGAACTAGAGGCAAGGTTACAGCAAATATGGAACGAAATGTCTCAAGACATCATTCAGAACTTGTATTACTCAATGCCCGATCGTATCGAATCGTGCATTTGCGCTAGAGGGGGTCCAACGGAGTATTAACTCCTCCGTTCTTTTGCTTTTTTCTCTGAAATAAATTATCCTTTGTCTTTGATTTTCTTATCATTTACTTATATCAAAGTAGTCATTACGTATGTAAAATTTCGTTACATTTTGACGACTCCTTCTTGGTGCACTAATTTTTTTGTCCATGAGTGTAAATATAAATGCAAAATGCTAATATAGACGCAAACTTGCAACTTGAATTAATAACCGAGTTGTGTTTTTTAGATACAATATTGAAAGCTAAATACACCGCACTTGAGAATATTAAACCATTCTTGAATAATTACGTGCAGTCTTGTAAATACTTGATACACAGTCAGAGATTATTGATTTATTAAGAAGTATTGTGATGGATGGTTCAAGGCCGTTTGAACGAATGTTTGACCGTTGGATCGTAATCTAACAATTTGGCAATATACATATAATTTGACATACTAATTTGAGTGAAAAAAATATGAGAGCTTATCAGGATAAAGTCTTGAACATGTTGTTATGTTTAGATCTTCATGAGTTTGTTGGTTCCTTACAAACTACGGGGCGTTTAGAATCGTTTTTCAAAATCTATTACGAAAACCAACGATTTTGTTTCTTTAGATTTTTAGTGGAGTTGCCGAAATAGTGACAAGATTAGAAAAGTATTGAACGGCTAAAGCTAGATTAAATTCTCCTTTCCAGTTTTAAATGTAATTTTTATTTTTTACCGTATAAGACTATTAATGGGCATAAAAATAGCATTAGTTCGGTTTAAGTGTGATCAATTTGATCTCTGAAATCTTATGACTTGTCTAGAATTATACCAAGATGCTTAGTATAATCCACCACTGAAAGGATATGATTGTTGTTCCATATGTTAATGCTGATGGTTTCAGTTTCATTATGGCTTCTGAAAAGGATGGATGAGATTGCAAATACTGTCATTAAGCTTAACTTTCCAAAGGTCACATCAATGTGCGACAGTATTTGAGTTGCAAACTATCAAAAATCAACAGCCCGCTGTTGTTTTGTTGATTTTATCATAATAATGGTGTCCTCAGCATACCTGGTAATTCTACGGGGCTCCGGCAAGTCATTGACATGTTAAAGAGGAGCGGTCTTGAGACAGAACCTTTTCGAATTCCAGAGCGAATTAGTTTCCTTTGTGAGAGCGTATCTTTCACACGAACTTGAAATGTTCTACACTTCAGATAGGACTTGATTAGTTTTAACAGGTTTATAGTCACTGTGATCATGGTGAATATGTACAGCAGCCCGTGATACTATATTCGATCAAAGGCTTCTTCCTTGTCCAGAAAATAAGTCGAAACATAATTGTTTTCGTGAATATCTCAGCTATAGTTTTGAGCACATTTAGAATTGTGTAGCTGTGCTATGGCCTTGTATGAAGTCGAACTGATTACGTCTTATTACATGAATGTGAGCGAAGTGTTCATTCAATCTACGTTCAATCTGCGTCAATCCTCTCAAAAATTTTTACTAAACAGGAAAGGATGTTTATTGCTCGAAAATTTGCTATTTATGAACTTTATGGTAAATACATGCTTCCATTATTCTGGAAAATATATTAATCTCAATCATGAGTTTATGACGTTAGTGATTAGTACTGTTGTATTCTACGGGTACGTGGATTTAGAGTGATTGACGATAACACTTGATGAAGTATTAAAACACAATTTATTCGCCAATATTACACCGGGCAGTTTCAAAGGCACGTTTACAGTCGTTGAAAAACTATGATAAACACACTGAAACAATCAACAACACAACCTTCTGGCTGTAACGATAAAGACAGCTTCACTGCAAAGCACTAAAGTAAGGTTCCCGACTCGGTCGATCGCTGTCAAGCTAATCTCTGAACTCAAGACACTCCTACACTACTACTTAAGCTACTACTACTTCGCGTTCAGGCAGTTTATAGCTTTAACTTACCTTCGAGAATATTCCAGTAGAAAACACTAAGAATGCATTCAAGAATGTTTTCGTTCCGTCTATGGCATATCGCCAATTTTGGCGCCAGTTATCGCCAAATGAGTGATTTCGCGCCAAATCTGGCAACCGGGCCTTTCCCTGCCACTTTCTTGCAACCCTAACATCGCTTTGCGAGGGAACTATCTCACCGCAGCTGGGCATTTCGCATCAGTACAATGTATTTCCTTGGGACGTTTTTAATGGCTTTATTGAAAACGAGTCTTCTTTATGTCTAACTTTTTCATAAGGTATGAGATCTCATTCGGCACTTCATGTTGAATGTTCACTTTGTCGTTATGCAGATGTAAAATTGCATAACTTAAATTTCTCATGTTGTGGTGAATTAAGCAACTTCTGAGTGAAGGTCACTTCTGAAATCTTAACAAAGGGTGTTTACACATTTTTAGAATTAGAAAAAAAATTTAAAGGGCAAACTCTTTAGAATAGACATTTCTGGGAACACTCAAGACTCAAGGACTTTCTGAGAAGCGGACTCAAAACGAATACTTAAAAAGGTATGTATACTGTTTGTAATGTTTCTAAGGATAAATCGATGGTAACAAGAGAAAAATTATTGAGATAATTGGAAATACCATTGTGACCCTTGTTGAAACATGGGTTTACATAAGTGACTGCAACAAAAAAAGGGGCCATTTATTTAAAAAAAGAAACAGAAAAAACTCCAAAAACATGTTTTCGTCGATGCGAAGAAGATTAACGAAGCACGTTATGATTCTCGTAGGATTCTTTAACAGTACGAAATTTAAAGTAAGAAAAAATGCTGGAAAAAATGCATTTTATTACCTTCTATTATGGAAATCACGACGCAGACTTATAGTCCAGAAAAGAGATTATTATTTCGAACTTTTATAAAAGTAGTCTTTGCATTCTAAACATTAATTAAACGGCCCCGTATGCATTCTAAAAATCTGTAAACACTCTCTGTATTTAGGATTTCAGAAATTTCTATCCTGGCCTGCGATTTTTGAAAAAGTTATTCTATGCTTTTATACTTGGCCAAGAGCATTTTGGCTATACGTCCGGTTGCAGGATTTTATCTTGCTTATTTTAGCTTACCCATCCAAGATATCAATTAGTCTTTTCAATTTCTACCTTATTTTGACATCGTTAAAATTTTTCCATTCGGGATCCAAGTTCCGCTATTGTGAAAGTCATTTTAGAGTATCCTTTTTCTACGTGTTTGTGTTCTTAAATTGATTTGCTATCTGCCTTCGGTTTGGTTTTCTGGGCCGTACTGGGCACCCTACAACGACTTTCATTGATAGAAAGTAGGTGAGCTTGCATAACGTTTTCACTCTCTTTAAGGGCTTTCTACAAGAAACGTTCGGAAGGGAATGACTGAGCCATTTTTGAATTTAGAGAGTTATTTAATTCTGTAACAGGGAATGTTTCAAACCTTCTTTACGGTCTTCGTCGACATAGCAAACGGGTGTATTCGAGTCTAGTTTTTTATGAACCTAGTTTAGTTTTTTTTATGATTTTTATTTTATCTTCTGTAGGTTTATTAGATTTACAACTGTAAGTATGTAAAAGTAAGCCGTTATCGTTTAGACCTTTCATTCCTTCACTGTAATGACCTGCTTCTTGTAGTTTGATATTAAGGATTTCCCCCTTTTAATTTAACAATGAATTTTTTTAACAATGATATCAAGTTTTCTTTGAGCTTTTTCAGTCTGTTTCTTTCAAATATGAGTATGGGTGGAATTTTATTCGCACATGGAGTAAAATAGCTTTCATTTTGCGTATTCTCACTGTGTCTTCTCGTTTTAAATACTAGTTTCGTCACAAATTGCCTATTGCTTCATTTATTCTTCAATAAAAAAGGCTTCTGATCTGTTTTGCTTTTCGATATCGGACTGTGATGCTTGACTTTTATTGGATTCTTTTATAGGATATTTTGGGTTTTCATTTTTATCCTTTTGGTTTCCAGCAGTCTGTTGCATGGAATGGGATTATTTTACATTTTTTGTATTTACACGAAGTTTTTCGTTAGCTTTTAGAATATTTTTGGTTGCGTAATAAGTGTAGTTTCTTTGTAAGCTTTAAGAGTTTAATGGAAGCAATTACATTCATTGTTAGCTTCTTCCTTGACGATTTGTTTAACAGAACGTTAATCATCATGCTAGGCAACTGATAAACTTAATCTGATGTCAAGCTGTCAAAATCAGCCTTCGCAAAGAACTCCATGAGTTCGTAGCCTCGTCCGTTACCCGAAACCGTGGACTGATGTGAAATCAAGCAGTTTTGCCCCTGGCCAAAACCTCAATTTATAGCTATAGTGTAGTCCTGCAGATAAATCGATTTTCTGTAAAATAAACTTTGCGGTAAATTGAAAAAGCTAAAGGTAAACAATCGATAAGCATTCAATAAGTAAATAGCATTTATATATATGCATATATAAATGCATATTTATATATATGCATATATAAATGCTATTATATATATATATATATATATGTATATATATTTTAAAATAGCGTAGAAATTTCTTAGACTAAAATTAAGCAGTAATTTTAAGAATGATCGCATATTACTGGGTACATTTGGTCTTTAGAAGGAAAGGTAAAATTGGTCAAATATTTAATGAATTTTTATGAAGTAAACATCAAAAACATTTTATATTATCTAGCAGTCCATACATCTTAATTGACGATTGATATTCTCTAATAGCTTTATTTTGTGAAACAGGAAATGAAATTTAGGTGTAAAAGGAAATTTAGAATGCAATAAGCTAGTTGACTTGATATATAATTATTATTTGTTTTGTAAACATTTCTGCATCTATCAGTAGTCTGTTAAGAGCACTATCATTATTGGGCAATTGTTTCCTATACCGTCAACAAGAAATAAGTTTGGAAATAATAAAGAAAGAATATTGCCAATTAAATGAAAGGCTACCATTAATGGTTCGAAAAATTTCATTAAGCGAAAGTGGTGGAGAGAAACCATTTTCCCATTTTGCTTAATTGATGGAACACTATCAGCTGGGGTTTTATGCTTTGTTTTCTGCCATTAAAAGCAAATTATGAATATATTTCTCTTCATACTTTTTCAGATGGAATAAATAATCTGCAAGGGTAAATATATCATTACGGTTTTAAGTTTTCATAAAATGTTACATTGTTTTTATTAGAATATTTTTTTAAGTGGAAAAAATAAAATGCAAAATTAAACATATCTTTAAATCTTTAGCTTTTGATAAAATATTACATTGTTTTTATTAAAATATTTTGCTTAGAGTTCATTTTCAGTGGCAGTATAAATCCCTGCGAAAACGTCTGTCTGAATTTAATTTAAAATTTCTTCATTCGTTTTCCTTTTATTATGCACTTTCTAGCACTTTAAATACCAAAAATAATCCTAATTGTTTTTCAGATATATGCTATGTTGTCATTTTAATCATCACCGCTAGTTTCCTGGCTCTCAGAGAGTGAATAGCAAACATCTTGATAAAATGTTTTCTTCGTTCCTCTTTTCACATGGTGCAACCGTGTAATTAATACTCTAAATTTATGATGACTAATGCAACCACCTTTATTCGCATATGACATATGTATAAACGTAAGATGTAGATTTCAATGGGTCTTATCTTTGATTACCAGAAATGTCGAATAAGTTAGGTTAGGTTATTGCAATAAGCTGAGGCACAAGAAAGTTGTCTTCCTAAGGGACGGAATATCTTTGTGGAGATCTTCCTAAAAGAAGCTAGCTTGTATTTATGTTACGTACAGGAAAAACCACTAAAAATTGTGCGATACGTCTGTTTTCTTGATTCGAACTGCCAGCATGAGCATTTTCAGGAACTTGGCTACTGGCAGTATCGAATTTAGAAACATTGTACATTTCCGAAAATGCTACCTACGCGCGTATTTGGATTTGCTTCGATAATTTTTATGTAGTGTTTAAAGAGCCTTCCGCCTCTAATTTCTGGATAAAAATACGCATGCTTTTTACATATTTGTTTGTTAATTGCTTTCAAATACAAAGCTTTCCAATTTAGAAGATTTTACTGTATTGGACGAGAGACTAATTAAATTATTAAGTTTCAATAATATTAATAAAAGTAATAAACCAGGCTGCCTTGATAGGTATAATCATAGTGATTAGCCTTATGCCATATCACTGGGTCGGGGTTCAAATCCAGAGAAGGTTTGGATGCTTGCAAGTGCATAGTGTCATTGCGGCAGATGGCTCTTATAACACAAGGCAAACTGAAAATTTTTTCGAATGGTTTAATATAGAGTAAAACGGACGAAGCCTCTTGAACCTGTTTCCCAAGGACTTCCTTTAAATTGGGACGGAACTGGGCAAAGTTCTACTGCAACTTATAAGATGCTCAAGGACCAAGACAACGATAGACGCAGTCCTGCGCTCTTCGCTACAATAAAATTCGTGGACTTGTTATGAAATACTTGTTACTTACCAAATATGAAAAAGTCACAGCAACAACATAATAAAAAATTTGCAGACGATAATATATTTCGATGAGCTACTTTTTCGACTGCTATGAATTTCGAATATTCATCCCGCAGTTTTCGAGAAGAAAATATGCATTAATTTTTAATTTTACTTTCATGATTACTTTTGTTCATTTTGTTAATAAAGAGGGTATAGATTATAAATTTCATGTATATTAAAAAAAATCGGAAGGAAGAGAAAAGTATAAATATTCTTTTAAACGAAGAAGCATTTTTGTTGGTAAGAAAGTAATAAATTATTCTTTAACATCTGTAATTTAATTGTAAAAGAGAGTTGTTTATACTTTACTGCCTTACTTAACCGTTTGTTGCATTTCGCTGATTATAGTAATAGTATTGTTACGGATTTCATATTTATTTAGCTGTTTATTTAGAATTGAAATTAAAATTGTTTTATTTTCCCGTGCAACGCAGACGATTTTTGAAAAAAAAAGCTGCTTTGGAAAAATAAAAATAAAAGAGCGCGTGCATTTAATATTTAATATATAAATATCTCGTAATTACTGTTGCCATCCAGAAAAATCTATAAAAATCGAGATTGTTCTTGTGAATAATTAAAGCTTATAAAAGCCGAATTGAAACACCTCATCCTAGTTGTAGTTCTAGCTGTTTAAAGCCAACTGCTGTTTGTTTACTTAATGCTGTTATTGCTTGTTGCGATTTCGCTGGAGATAGAATTAGTTTCTGTGTTTATGAATTGAGTTTTGCTAAACGTTTGAGATATTGTGATATTGTAAGAATATCTCTGAAGAAATATTTCAGCATTTTGATTTATTTCTTGTGGAAAGAATAAAATTTTGTTAACTTTTTAACGACTTGTGCATTCAATCCTTAACGAACCCGTACCCACGCAAGCAACAATTTTTGGTGTCAGAAGTGGGATGCATCAATGGAGTTCCTTGCAACATAATCATTGACACAGGAGCTAATGTTACCATCATACGGAGAGATTGAGCTCAACAATTTAAAGATAAACTCATTTGGATGCCATCCTGTGTTACCCTCCAGACTGTCTCAGGCAAGAAGATCGAAACCGAAGGAAAATTAAACGTTAACATCACGTTTGGAAGTGCCGCTTACCATCACACGGCATATGTAGCAGAAATTACAGACCCTTGCATACTCGGTTTGGACTTTCTAAGGAAATACAATTTTTCCTTGGACTTTAAAAATAACGAACTGCATTCTGCCTCTGAGGACATAATTATTCAGAGAGGAAGTGACATGTTATTTCTGCTGAAGGTGTGCGCATGCATACTGAAAACGTCTCAGCAGTTAAAGATTGGAAACGTTCCGAAAATGTCCACCAGCTGAGAAGCTTTCTAGGGCATTGCACCTACTATAGGAGATACGTGAAGGATTTTTCTTCCATCGCAAGACTCCTTCACAAGCTGACAGAGAGCAAGCAAAAGTTCGTGTGGACAAAAGAATGTGAGGATGCATTTAAGAACCTGAAGGAAGCTTTAACATCTGGTCCAATCCTGACGTATCCTCAGCTCGACAGACCATTTATTCTTGAGACGGATGCGAGTAACGAAAGTGTCGGCGCTGTTCTGTCCCAAGAAATAGAGGGCCAAGAACGTGTAGTGGCCTACTGGACCTAATGCCTGTCTAAACCGAAGAGGAATTACTGTGTCACCAAGAAATAGTTGCTCGCCATTTTCAAATCCATAGAATATTTCCATTGCTATCTATACGGCAGAAAAAATTCCTGCTCCACGCGGATCATGTATCATTGGCCTGAATTTTAAATTTCAAGAATCCTGAGGGTCAGATAGCCAGGTGGATACAGAGACTCCAGGAATATAACATCACTATCCGTCATCGCAAGGGATCATTTAAAGGAAACGCTGATGCCTTGTCTAGAAGACCTTGCCCAGAAAAGTGGCAATATTTTCCAGGTCAAAGCTAAGTACCAGCTGCTTAATCCAGTCGCACGACAAATTACAACATCAACATCGGCTGATCCGGACGCGTGGAGTGACAAGGAAATCGGGAAAGACCAGCTGGAAGACCGTGGCATTAAACCCATAATTGATTTAAAGGAGACCTCAAACAGAAACCATACCTGGCAGGACATTTCGAGCTATAATCCCACGACAAAACAACATCGGGCTCTCTGGGACTCACTCCATATTCGAAACGGCATCTTATACCGGAAATTCGAATCGGATGATGGAAAGAGATTCAGATGGTAGCTGCTACTCCCAAGATCACGAACGTCCTTAAAGAACTACACAGCAGCCCTGTAGTAGGCCACTTCGGAATAATGAAGACCTTGCAGAAAATTCGCGAGCGTTTCTACTGGAATAATGCAAAGGATGATGTGCAAAAGTGATGCCGATCTTGCGATGCCTGTGCAAATCGGAAAGGACCGAAGAAACGTAGCCGAGGGAAGCTGCAACATTACAATGTAGGAGCACCTTTTGAACGTATCGCCTTTGACGTCTTAGGACCTCTGCTACGAACTGCTGATGGCAAAAACTACATCCTCGTTGTCATAGATTACTTCACCAAGTGGGCTAAAGTGCATCCTATTCCTGACTAAGAGGCTGTCACAGTAGCAGAGATGATGATACAGCACTGGATTTCCAGGTTCGGAGTGCTTCTTCAGTTACATTCCGAACAGGGAAGGAATTTTACCTCGGCTGTCAAAGAACTCTCCAAGCTACTCGGGATTGACAAAACGCAAACGACGCCTTTACATCCCCAGTCGGACAGCATGGTAGAGAGGTTTAATCGAACCATTCTCAATAACCTATCATTAGTGGTTTCCAGAAACCAACAAGACTGGGACAAGAAGTTATCACTGTTTTTACTGGCTTACCGCAGTGCTGTCCACGAGACTACCGGCTATTCCCCATCTCAGATGCTCTTCGGTCGTGACCTTCGTCTGTCATGTGATCTTTTGTTTTGTCGCCCTCCGGATGCGCCTTCATCATCTGTGGAATGCATTCAAGATCTTTAGACCCGGTTTGAAGTGATGCACAACTTTGCACGAGAGCGAGTCAACTTGTCGACGGAGAAGATGAAGACCCGCTACAACATGAGAGCTACTGGACATCGTTTGAACGAAGGAGACAAGGTGTGAAGATGAAATCCGACTCGTAGAAAAGGACTTTCTCTGAAACTACAGTCACCTTGGGATGGTCATTACACAGTCCTAAATGGGCTGAACGACGTCGTGGTTCGGATCCGTAATTCTTCGAACTCTAAGCCTAAAGTCGTCCATTACGACAGGATAACTTCTTACTATGGCCATAGTACGTAGTGTATATAATTGTAAATAATAATGTAAATAGTATAAGACCATGGTCCTTTTTGTATTTAATATTTGATTGTATTTGATTTGTATTTAGCATTTGTATTTAATATGTTATAGTATTTGATTTGTATTTAGTATTTGTATTTAATATTTGATAATATTTGATTTGCATTTAGTATTTGTATTTAGTATTTGATAGAATTTGTATATGATAGCATCTGCGTTTGATGGTATTTAATAATGTTTGTATTAAGTATTTGGTAGTATTTGTATTTAGTATTTGATAGCATTTGTATTTGATAGTATTTGATCATATTTGTATGTGATATTTGATAGTATTTGAATTGTATTTAGCGTTTTTTAGTATTTAATCTGCTGAAAGTTACTTATTCCAATTATTGTTTATTTTGCTATTGTAACGTAATGTTTATTATTGCTTTAATGCCTTAGTTGTAAGTTTGGCTTCCTGTCCAAGGATTGTACTGCCCGGGACATGCAGTCCTTGGGAAGGCGGCGGTGTTACGGATTTCATATTTATTTAGCTGTTTATTTAGAATTGTAATTAAAATTATTTTAGAATTGTAATTAAATTTATTTTCCCGTGCAACGAAGACTATTTTTGAAGAGAAAACTACGCTGGAAAAATAAAAATAAAAGAACGCGTGCATTTAATATTTAATAAATGAATATTTCGTAATTACTGTTGCCATCCAGAAAAATCTAGAAAATTCGAGATTGTTCTAGTGAATAATTAAAAAGCTTATAAAAGCCGAATTGAATCACCTCATCTCAGTTGTAGTTGTAGTTGTTTGAAGCGAACTGCTCTTTGTTTACTTAATGCTATTATTGACTGTAGCGATTTCGCTGTGAGATAGAATTAGTTTCTCCGTTTATGAATTGAGTTTTGCTAAACGTTTGAGATATTGTGATATTGCAAGAATATCTCTGAAGAAATATTTCAGCATTTTGATTTATTTCTTGTGAAAAGAATAAAATTTTGTTAACTTTTTAACGACTTGGGCATTCAATCCATAATGAACCAGTACGCACACAACATTATTTTAACAACGGGAATCACTGTAGACAATTGTATACACTGTAGACAATAGACTGTAGACAATTGTATACACTGTAACATAGACAATTGTATAAGAGACGTCTTCAACTTTCATTATTTTATAACATTACGCAATAAGAAACAGGCATTTGTTTTATGTCAACAACCCATCACACTATTAAATTAGCATTAATACTAAAACGTACTAATCACAGTATTTTTCAACCAAAATCGAGCGTAAATAAATTTTATAAGACTAAAATGAGAACTGTACAAAACAGGAAAAAATTTAAGTGACAGAATAAATAAGTCTGAAATTTCTTGAATTTTTTTCGTGATTGAAAAACATTTATAATGCTTATGGTGAAGTTACCTTAACATTTAATCTTACACTCTCAAGTCAGTTCACCAATTTCTAATTACAAAGACTATATGCTATACTCCTTTTGGAATAATTTAAAAAAATGAAGGAGAATGTGTTTATTTTACTGTTTGCCTAGTGAAAATTTACATTCTTTGTTGCAATGAAATTTCAACTCCTCTCTTTACCTTGAGACGTTTTAAGGCTTTCTACTCAGAGATAATTTCTAATTCGAGAGTTTCTGCTGTTGTAAATGATAAAGGTAATGAATGGTAAAGGTGAATGAATAGGGTTTGAATGGTAAAAGTAATGGTTTCTAGTAGTTCAGATAATGATATTTCTTTTCACTGTTGAAACGACATAATAGAGTAGAAATTGTATTGAAGCGTTATAAGTGAAGAACTACTTTGTTTTGATGATACTAATTATATTAAACGTCACTGCTCCCTTTGATGACGTGTAAGAGAATCGGCGGTATTTCAACTCCAATGCTCCGTCGTTATCGATTGAATTATTCAGCAATCCTTTTTACAATCATATTTAAAGACAACTTGAGAATTAAAATAGGCAATGTATTAAAATGTGTTAAATTTATACATAAATATGCTATTCTTTTTCATTTTTGCACCAGATTGTTACAGAAAAAAAAAATAAAACCGTGGATTACTTTTAGCGAAATCTCAATAATGATTAATTTATTATTATTTATTAATCATGGTTTTCTTTCTTGACACTTGACAGATCTCAAATTATGGATTGTTTAAAGCCTTATCTCAAGCAACCCCGATTAAGAAAGTCGTAGGTTTCCTTTCGTACAAACCAAAGAACTAATACAAAAAATAGGATTAGATCCCAAAAGTTTGTAGGGATTTATATTTATTTTAAATACCAGTTAAATTTAATTTGAAATTCTCTCCTATAAGCCTTTATTTCCCTAATTGTCAGTGCCAGAATATTTAAATTTGGTAGCGCGCGTAAGGAATGCAAATTCTACCTGTGGGAGAAAGTTTAAATATCGAGTTCGGGAAAGTTAGAGTCTAGGAAAACGCTGTGCATATTGTAACGCAAGTTTCGGCTTAGCATTTATTGCTGGTTAGACGTGGCTTAACAGCCATTATTTTGCCGCTACTAATCTCATCTACGCGCTGTAGGATACAGGATTGTCTGAGCTCTGTAATTTAACTCTACTACTTGTTAATATCTTCAATTCTTTAAGTTCTACTGTTTCAGTTCCGCCCAAGCAGAGGCATAGTGTGTTAACGGTGACTTGACACACTGTAAATAATTTAAAGAGTGTAATAAAGGTAGTTTTAACCCTTCTTCTGTGCAGTCACACAAAAGTTCTGTGCAGATTTCACACAAAAGATAGACAGAAGATCTTTAAAGTTGGAAAAAATATTTCTTCCTGTAAATAATAAAAATAACTTCATTAAAATAACCAGTTGGTAGAAAAATGAGAGATATTAATATTGCGTTACGGTTTCTTCATGATGACTACAGTTACAATTAAAAGACGACATTCTTTTTGTTCAAATATTCCAAATATTGAGTCTTTTTCAGACTTTATGGGAAAAAAATCTATTATTTTCCACTATTTCGTTTTAGTTGGGAGATGTTTATAAATTTCTTTTTATGAAATTAAGTATGTGGAAGTTCTCTTTAAAAGTTTTTGCTTCTTGTCATCATCAGTTAGTAAACAACGCTTCAGTTGCTCGCAAAGTGATACTCAATTAGCTATTTCTTCCTTTTTTCTTGTGTTTTATTTTTGTTCTGAGTTTTATTTCTCTTAATTTTGTTGTATTTTAATATTGTGTGATTTCGAGTTACTAGCAGGTCAATTCAAAGCCGTGTTGAAGGCGTAGCGTATAATGAGGATGCTGTTACCTATATTAATATTATTATCGTCATTATTATCAACAACACCACGATGTCTGTTTCAAGAATAAGTAATTACTACAGCTTAATTTTGAAAATTGTAAATTAACTGAAGCTAACTGTTCAAAACTTTGCTATACATATTTAGAACTAAAAGGAATGCATGCGTAAACTTGTAGAGACATTAGGTTATTTCGAAGCAGGAGTCATGAAAAATATGCAAGGCCTTCGACGGGAATCGAACCACGGACCTCTGAAATACCGGTTCAGTGTGCTGACCACTATACCACGAAGGCACGCTAAGAATGTGGGAGATATACCTTATACCCCTTTTTAAAGGGCCGGCCCTTTAAACTGCTAACAGATATATGCGATTTGCATAAATATCTCGCTCGCGCTAAATTCGGGCAGCAACTGAAACTTTGAGATATCGATAGGAAAGTTCAAACTAAAAATAATTTGGTTAATTAAAATAATGAATGCTACAAACTTAACTCCTTTTAGAATGAAACTCAAAAATTCCTTTGGGTGAAATTATGCATATTATACCTTTTCCTTTTTAAAACTGTTGAATCATCATGTTTTAATAATTTTAATAATCCTTAATGGTCTTAAATAAGAATATTTTGAAATTCCCTTAACAGCTTAGTACTTATTTGCATGTTTAATGCAGTTTAAACTCTTTGCGCTTAGATTCTAGTATTTACTTTACAGCCGTTCGAAGAAGGTATGTTACTCTCTAATCTAGAATTAAAAATCATATCGAGTTTAATTCGAAAATAATTTACGCAATTTCGAATTTGTTGCTTACAGTTTAATTGAATATTCCAAAATGCTTAAGTTTAAAAGTAAACGAAAATGATTATTTTTTATAAAGTTTAACAAGTCGATGATATCGGTGTGGTATCTAAAAGATCTGTTTTCTAAGGCTCTTAAAAAACTTTTTTTTAAATTCAATGTTAATTTTAAAATCAATTAAATTAAAGTAGCGAAAATTGTTTATAATATCTGATCAACAGCACACTAAAGAGTTCAAAATAGCCTGATAGCAAAGTTACTTATGTGAATATACATCATTTTAAATGCAAATAACGTAGAACTTAAACAGATATATACTACAACAGCAGTGAAAAAATCAAACAGGCAGAGGAAATACGTGTAAAGGTCTACTTTTGTATGACTCGTAAAGATGTGTTTAATATATTATTATGGCTAATTAATTTAAATTCTACAAGATAAAGATAAATTTGATCTGAAGGTCTATTTTTAATGACGAATAACTGTCAGAGTTTTTTGGAACTTTTCAGTGTCGGGGAAAAAGTGTTCCTTAGAAAGGCAGTTTATTTGCGGAACAGAAGGTACTTATTATTAATATTACTTAATTGTCTTATTATTTAATTAAATCAAATGACTTATATTGGTTTGATCATTTACCATATCTGAACATAAAACTTTCACATACAGTTTTAAAAGATGCCGTTACTAATCACAACTCCGTCCCTTTTTTTCCCTTTAACTATGTCTCTTATTCAGTATCGCTGTTTATATTATAAAATATATAATGCCATTCGTTCGTTTCAGAACAGCTTTTAATAAATTGAAAAGATCAGAGATTCCCAGCTCCACTTGCTTCTTGTTGCTTTTTGGCTAAGTTAAGAAAGAAATAGAGAACAAATTATTTCCGTGTTTCATAATTTTGTAATGAAATAAAAAAGATAATAATTAAATTTTCTTAATTCTTACATAATGGTCTGTAATTTCAGTTCGCCAGTAAAATAAAAAAAAACATATATAAAAAATTGGCGAGAGGCTATCTGGTAACATTTCTGCCAAACGGCCGCTGGGTTTAAGCACATGGGACTAGTTCCTAAGCTTTTTAATGTTTCTTAATTTTTATTTTATTGGTTTTCGTTTTTCTTATTTTAGATGTTACATTGTTACTTTAAAGAATGAATGTTTACAGAAGTCTAGAGAAAACTAAAATGAAGCTAATAGTAATGTCTTAATTATTTATTTCTTACACTGTTCCTGAATTCAACGTACAGTACATTCTTTCTTTTTTACGGCTAAATGTTTTTTATTATCTTCTTTCAATAAATGTTTCAGCTTGTCTTTTGCGCTGTATTCTCAAAGCATCTTTATTTTTCGGCATTTTATGTTAATTTTTGTACAAACAAATGAGTGCGCCACTCCCAGAACCGCTCGCCTTTGACTCCAACATGGAACTGAACAGTGTTATAACCTAACTCGTGAGAGCGCACTTGTGATGTTATCAAACTTTTGTGTATTTTTACCTAAATTTCAGACTCTACTGTGGTTCAAACACAATACCGATTTTCAAAATGTCTTTTATGTTCGGTAATGATTTCCTTTAACTATCAAGTATGCTATATCCGTAAATATAAATATCAGGTTATTGAGATATTAGCAATCTACTATGACATGTTTTGCGTCTTAATTTTTTTTTGTCTGTAAAGCCATTAATGAGGAATATAGCCCTATTAAACATAGCCCTGTTAAAAAAACTTTGAGCTTGGTTTTTGAAAGACTGAATCCTCTGAAATAAAGAGATATTGAAACTTTAATCACTTTTCTACTGAATATACGTAGTCGCTTCTCTAGTCTACAATTAGGCAACTGCTCTCAATAGTAACGACAAGAACTTTGAAACTTGAAAAATAAAATATTAAACATTTTTCATCAGTTGAACTTTATCTTAAAACTCTTTTCACACATGCTTACAAACGACATAAACGCTCATTGCTTACAAAAACGAGCAAGGAAATGAACAGAAAGCAGAAGAAAAACCTCAACGTAAAAAAAACAACGTGACGTAATCGTACTCAGTACCTGGTTTTAAATCGATTGTACTCTCTCAGACATATAATTTGCTTGACACTTAGATCTCAGTGGAAAGAAACCTAATTATCTGGTTATTTTTAACAAGATTAATTTCTGTTTGAAACATCCAATTAAAGGTTAGATGGCATTATGCTACTTATGCTAGTACATTTTTTACAACAAAAGACTGTTTGTTATAGAAAACCTTATCTCTTCATACCTGTGATGTCAACTCTGACAAAAAAAATACATTTTAAAAACCTTTTTGATTTCATGCTTTTTGCCACTAATGATTTCACTTATAACGTAACAATTTATATTCATTAATTTTATAAAAACATAAACTTGAAAATTATAGATTGCTCTGAATTTTGTATTAAAATTTACATAGTACTGAACATGTTAGACGCTGTTAAAGATTTAAGTTTCATTGAGTATTTTTATAATTACAATGTGCCACTTCTAATACATATAAAAAAATTGTAAACGTATAAAGACAGAGTGAATTACATCCCTGAAATTTATTGGACGTTGAATTAAGAGCTGCTATTAAACTGACGTAATTCGTTTTGCTAAATACTTTTGCTTCCGCTGCTTTTGAGGGCATTTTCTGCCATTACTTTCGGATTAGGACAATGAATTTCCCTCTTTTATTACCACTCTTAGTTTAAGAGCTCCGAAAAATACTGCGAACAAAATTAAATAGAAGAGAATATTATATGCCTGCGGCTGTATTAATTATGAAAAAGAAGGTTATTATTTAAGGGAGTAGCATCGCTAAAGAATGAAAGAATCTTGATACGTATATGGAGTCATATTTTGCTGAATGTGTATGAGAAGTTTTACTTTAAGTAACTTAAATTTTCATAAATAAAATTGAAAAAATGATAGTAAAAGCATGCAAACGGAATACCGATGTATTTATGATTTAATAAACTATGTACTTCAAATGTTTAAATATAGTTGCTATGTAGATACATTAGGTTATTTCGGACCATGAGATATGAAAAATGAGCCGAGAATCGAACCACGGACCTCTCGATTACGCGTCGAGTGTGCTGACCACTACACCACGAAGGTATACGAAGAAGACGGGAGAAATACCTTATATACTTCCCCTTTTAAACGGCAACTGGGGTTTTGGGACCAAGTCGCCAAACCCCGGTAATGAAGAATCATCATCCACCACCTTTTTCATTTCGGGCGTCAGTGTAGAGACATTAGGTTTGTTTGAGCAGGAGAAGAGTTTAAAATGTGCAGCGCCTTCGCAGGGACTCGAACCACGGACCTCTGTAATACGCGTCCAGCGTGCTGACCACTACACCACGAAAGCATGCGAAGAAGACGGGAGAAATATCTTATAGTTGTATCAAATGACAATTACTTAAATTTAATTACTGCCGACTGCAGAATAAATCACTCCCAACTAGTGTTCTCAGGGAGGATTTGGGTTTGAAACTAAAATTTAATTGGATTCAGGCTACTTTAAGTTCGCCCAGATAATTTTCAAGGAATTTATTGACAAGGAATTTATTTTCAAGGAATTTAATGCATGTATACTTCCAAGTATATGCAATTTATTTACAATAACACTATACGTTAAAAATTTATTCAATGATAATTCAATGTAATATTTCATTTCCTATATTTCTAAAGCTCTAGTAGTTTAGATATTTTTCTGAAGCATACACAGATTTTATAATTTAATCAGAGTCAGTTATATTTTAATTACTTACTTTCATCCATACTTACAAATTAATAAAGAAAACGTTTACGTTATTTTTGCACTTAAAGATGTATTAAAAGATTTTACTAGTTGCATCGCTAGCTAAAATTACACAAACTGCCAACTCCTTTTTAACTAGTTACTAGTTGCATCGCTAGCTAAAATTAAAAACGGACAGCATTTTATACAATTAAACAAAGAAATTAATATTCTTTTCATTAAACTCAGCTTAAATTAAATAAATATTATCCATATTAGGCTCAAAAAGTGTGAGTCTGTATAACCAGATTTCTCAATCGTATAGTCAAATAAATTCGCTAATTTCAGGCAAACGTTTCAGTTATAAAATTAGAACTACCTTCAAAATTAAATTTTAAGCAACTGCTTTATGTGTTAATAATTGCACGATATAAAACAGAAAAACAGAAAGTAGTAATCTTCTAAGATATGCACATCAATTTAAATTTTAAACAATTTTCAAGAGCAATGTTTAATGTAAAAGTTGAATGTGTAGAATGCCAGTTTTAGAAGGATCAGTAGAAAGGTTTAAGACGTATATTTCTTTTGATATGTTTATTTATTACAATAAGAATCAGAAAAGTTACGTAGGCTGACTGAAAACTCTGAAGATTGCCTCTGCTTCTCTTTCCTGATATTACTTTAGAGATCCTGTACTACGTTTTAGGAAGGTTATGGATCGATATGTCCGAAGTGTCTGAATCTGCAGGTGGAAGATCAAGGCCTTAAGTATTTGGACATAGTTGAATAGAACTTCTTCAGTCATGTTTTCATAAGGGATTTGTGTTTGTGATAATACGGCCCGAAGTGTATTTAAGCTTATGCCAAACTCAGAGAGCGCGCAAATGAAATACCTGAAATGTTGCATTGTGTTGATGAAGCACATAGTCGTAATTCGGTCACTTCAAAAACCGTAACATGCGAGCCATCGAAAATGTACATTCTGGAAAGTAACCCACTGAGATTACGAGTGTCAGCATTTCTAACCCATAAGCACACGGTAAATGGTGTTTATTACGCAAATAACTTAAACATCTATTTGCATGAGGCTACGCGGAAGAAAGCACTAGATTTACTCAAGAAATAGTATTTTTACTCCAGGACAATGTCCAACCGCATATTACTGCTGCGGCATTTGCACTGCTGTCTGATGCGATGGGATGGCACTAGAATACCCTCCATGTGGAGTACATTTAGCACGTTGGGATCGCTAAATATTCTGAAAACTGAAAAGACTAATAGCGTAAAAGCCATTCTCTTCGGAGAAAAAAAATTAAACACTCCAGGCCGCTGTAGTAAAAGAAATGTCCCCAAACAGTCTATTTCATATTTCTAAATCACTCGAAAGCTGAAAGCTGTAAGAATGTACAGCATAAAGGATTGCACTCCTAATATAATATATAAATAAATGTCAGCTTGTAGCATCATTTTGTATAGATTTTGATGTTCTACGTTTAGCAAACATGAATTCAGCTCTTAGAGTTACCTGAATCAGAAGTAGTCTTTCGCTAGCTGTGTTTGTTCGAGATTAGAGAACCTGAGCCAAAACTCCCAACAGAGCTTCACCTTGTGAATTCCATACTCTAATTGCTTAAGATTTACTTTAACTCTTATATTTCGTTAAATCCCATACGAAGCGGTGACGTGTTTTAGGCTATACCAGTTGTGTAGTTTGTTAAGTTGAAATATAAAGGTTTGTTTCAAACTTTCTTCGCAGTTCATACTTTTGAAGGTCTAAGAGGGAGAGATGTTTCGTTGTCTTGGTGGAGCCATAAGTTAGTTTTGAAGTACGCAGGTCTCGTATAATCTAACACTGAACACTAGCTGAAAATAATTATCCTAAATAGAGAATTAAAGTAAGGAATCTAATGCCTAAAAATAGAATGCTAACTACTTGAATGCTATAAATAGTTCCTTTCTTTAAAGCAATAAAGGTACACATTTTTCTAAATCGAAAACATATTTACATAATAAGCAAAATATGCTATGAATTATGTCTAAATGTTTACTAAATTATCACGAACGTAATTTATCTAAATAAAGCGTGTTAAAATATGTTCTGATGCTACTGAGATAATTTTGTTAAAAGGGAAAATATGAAAAATCAGTATGCAGTATCTTACATTGCTTTCAAAAGATTAAGGCTTAGTAAATATTTATTTTCTTCTTAGGTAGAAACAACAAAGAAAATATATGTGAAAACTCTATTAACATAAAATCGAACAAATACATACATAAATATGGTATGAATGATTTTCATTAAACTGGAAACGTAAATTTTATTGAATACGCCATTTCTGGGGAACGTTATCCACAACATAAACTCTTAAAAAGCTAATTACAGATAAATAATAAATTTACATATATACAAAGTTAATACTTTCGAAGTATTCCAAAAATTCATGTTAGCATTTGAGTTCTTAAACATGCTGTCCCCGTTATTAAACATTTTCACTTTGTACAAGTTGGCCATGATCCAAAACCTGAGGATAATGACGATGCAGGAAAAAATACCTGATAAAGCAAGGAATGGTGATCAGTTTCAATAAGCAGATGTAGTACAAAATAAAGGTGTTTAGATTTGTTACTTGAAGCATCAACAAGAATGAACGAAATGACAAGTAGACAGATATTACTCATATATGAAAATACAGAAACAAGAAAAAATTATGTCTACTTAAAAACCATACGAAATTGAAATAAAATTATATCTTCCTGAAAAACATGTAGAATGAAAATCTATAGACATCCTAAGTCGCGCCTTCGTGACAGGAAAAACTCAAGTTTTCATCAGTCGGCTCAGTAGAACGGGAGATATAGAACTGTCCTTTTGTTTTTTCAGATAAATTTAACGTAAAATCAGAAATAATATGTTTTATGATAATGTTGTAAATGATAACGGAATTGTTGGAAGTAGAAGAGTTATTATTATTCATTGAAAAATGTTCTATAATTGAATAATTTAATTGATAACATATAATTGAAACTTAAGATCTGAAAAGGAAAAAAAATAAAAATGTTTTATAAAGTAAGCTTTTAAAATAAATATAAAGTGACCTTTATAAATAAAAATTTCTTCAGATAATATTTATTTATTTTATAAAGTAACTTTTATAAAATGAATAAAATAATTAATGAATTAAGAAGAGAAAAATAATTCATCAAATAGTTTAATGAAACTAAGACATAAAAACTCTCATTATAAAATTTATCTCAATTTTATATCACAAATAGTAAAATCCCGGGCTAATCCGGAAATTTAAGGATCCAGTTGCTCTGTTAGAGGTATAAACTATTATCTGTCTAAGTTTGCTAACAAACTCTCAATTATTTCTATTTTTTAAATGTAATCTATATTCACTTAACAGTTTAATAATCGGTCAGGTTTTATGAAAATTCCTTATAGGCATTAGAAGTACATGAGATCAATAGTTAAACAATATTAATAAGTTTTTATTGTGTATTATCATAAAGGACGTCCCTTGCTTTCATTATTCGTGATATAAAATCGTAGATGACTTTTGTAATATTCCAGTCTAAACATAAAATGTGAAATTATGAGGAAATATTATTGACTAGTGTTTTTACTTCTGTATTATCTAATTTTCATGCGTGTATTTTTTTTCTGTTTTAGCCTTAATATATTTCATATCTTCAGATCTATACAATATACTAATAAATATTGATTTTCCTAATATCTGTGCTTTATCTTTATCGTTATTTGATTTAATGCATAAAAGAAGTACAAAATTATCAGAAAAAAATTACTTAATATCTGAAGAAATTTTTATTTATTATTAGTCTTACATTATTTGAAATATAATATATTATCCACCAACTTTAATCAAATTATCTCGAAAAATCTCCTAAGTAAAGTTTTGAGAATAATATTCAATTAGACAGAGTATGCATGCAAATCTTATTTTGTTTGCACTTCAAAAGATTAAATTTTAAAATAGTTTCTTAAAAAACTAGGTCTTCTGATAAAAATAAGGAGTATACAGTACTCATTGCATTAGATTGTATTTCGAAAACAGAGCCGGAAGGCTAAGTTTATAATGAGATACCGCTCGTGATAAATGGGACATAAGCACGCCAGTTAGATTTTAAAAATTATATAAACTCTTTTCGCGATAAAACCTCATTTCGCGATCATGTAGAGCTATCACTCTAACAATTTATGAATGGCAGGTACTATTCCTTTCATTAATGCTTTCAATTTTTTTATCATAAAGGCAAACGAAAGTGCTTTATTACACTACATTTAGTTTCCAAGAAACTTCTAAATACTTTGTTGCCAACATTTTATTCTTTTTAAGACTTTTAAATTCAGCAAAATCTGTATAATATGGGAAAAGCAGTTATTCTCGCAATATTGAACTCAATTAAAAATTATCTAGTTGCAATTTTAATTTGAAAGGACAAATAGTTTAAAACGTAGTTTCTTCTATGAAAAATGTCTTCTTCATTTATGCTGTTAAAACGGTCATATTGTTCCTATAGATAAGAGAACATGAAATGATGGAATAGCGGTTTTAATCGTATAAGATCTGGTTTTTCTTAGGAGCATACAGTTAGACCAAGGAATGGTGGAACCGCTAAAGACAGGTAGTGACTTTTCATTGTCCTATAATTGTCTTATATTTCATTGCCTTTTACTGTTTTATAAATACCACAAAGACAGAGAAAGAGTGCAAAGGACCTTTTATTAATCCAAGTAAAGTTTAACAGACGGCACTAACTCATGCTTACAGAAGCGAACACTTTTCGGCTTAAAATCGAAGATAATGGATAAACTAACGGCTTTACAGTCTAACTAGCACGCAAGCTGGCTCTGATCGAAGTCGGCGTAAACAAACCTACTAATGGCCGGCATAACTCAACGCCGCAGAATTCTAATTTAGAGAATCAAAGTTAGCAATGACTTCACAATATTGTGCGAGCATTTGAGCATTTGAGGTTCTTCGAATTATTTTTTTAACCTTCTTAGTAGTTTGAAGAGGTAACTACTGATTATGATCTATACTGAGAAGTGCTTTACGTGTACTTTTGCGAAAAGTTCTGGAAATATAAAGCGTTTCTTTTGCAAAAATGAATTTCATCAAACTGTCAACGGTTATCTGTGCATTAAATTCATTACGAACTTGTACTCATATAACAATTTTTGATGTCAGGAGGTGAATTTAAGGCCGGTAACAAGAGCGATGGAAGATGGAAGCATATCATCAAGCCCATTATAAGGTACCAGAAGTGGGCGCAATTGCAACTAACTAAAGTTGGTCTTATGGTCATAAGAGCCAAGCTAGCTCATTATAAGATATTTTCTCCCTCCTTTCAGCGTGCCTTCGTGTTGTAACGGCAACACTCTCGTCGTGT
>KK118415.1:294835-337601 GCA_000611955.2 Stegodyphus mimosarum
TCTTTCCTTACAAAAATCTTTATTGTCTAACAATGGAGGATGGCCTTCCAACCAGGGAATTCTTACTTGATATCTACCTTCTTCATCTCTTTCAACAGTTTCCTTAAAATGTTTAAAAGCAAGCTCTTCTAATTCTGTTTTTGTTTCTTTTCAATAGGGTCAATTATTCCCAAAGAATCTAAACTCCAAAGATCCGATATCTGAGCATTGCTTACATGCAACTAGAGTACTAACAAGGAACTGTCAATTATGTTTTCATTGCTACCCTTACCCAAAATTGTCCAGCCTAAATTGGTATTCATGGCTACCAACCCCTTAGACAAATGTTTTATTTCCCCTGTATATAATTTCCCAGCTAAATCTGCTCCAATAAGGACATGTATTTCATTTGAATTCTTCTCAAATAGACATGAATTCTCATTTAAAGCAATATCGCTCACAAATATTCCAAGTTCCTTTAAGGCTGCTATACAGTCTCAATACAGTCTCTCTCCAATTCTAGGAATATTGGAGCAAATTTTCTTTTGATCCATAGCCTCAAATTGTACCTGATATTTTTTATCAATACTAGATAGCTTCACAAGATACCTTTTGTGTTTTTCTATTTTTTCAACACCCCCAAATAGACCATGTACCACTGTTTCTTCTCCTAGGAACTTCAAATCCAATTTTTCAGTCAGAAATTTGCTTTTGTAGCTCTTCTGACTCCCTGTGCAAGAATTTGATAAAACAATATGTTCATTTATTTCTTTTTCACATTTAGCTTCTGTTTTATTAAGACAATTATTTTGAGTTGAAAAACACATAATATCAAAATGTCGTCTCTTACATAGTTCACAAATTACCTTTACTTTACACTGTCTTGATAAATGTTTATTTTGTTTCAAACACCTCAAACAAACCCCTTTTTTCATCAAAATAGATTTTCTTTCTTCAATGTTAATATTGCGTGCATAATCACATCTTTCAGAATCATGAAATTTATTGCAAAATACACAAGTACTTTTCATATTTTCATTCACCTCTGAACTCAATAGATCAGCGGAAGTTGGAATTTTTTCTTTACCCATTCGATTACATTTTTGTTTATATTTTCCCAATGAATCAGCATTAACACATCTTTCGACTGTGTTTCGAGAGTTATCTGGCAAAGTGCCAATTTTCTCTCTCGCGCTTAACTCAGTGTTCAAAAAAGTGATTAAATCTTCAACTTTATATTCAGAGTTTCCTGTATATTTATTAAATTCAAAAATTAGATCTGAGGGTAAACATTTTAAAATCACAGGAGATAACAAGTTACCATAAGTGTCTGAAGAAATTCCAAGAGATTCTAAACTGCGAATTTGTGTTTGACAGTTATCTAGTAAATTTCGAAAGCTTCTGACATCATTCGAATGTTTAAGAGGGGAAATATTTAACAAATTACTCATGTGAGTATTTATTAAAACATCTTTTCTTCCATATCTGTCAATTAATAATTTGACAGCCTTATCATAATTATCAGATGTAATCGAGAAACCATTAATAGTATTTAATGCGGAACCACATAAATGAGCTTTCAGATAATTAAATTTATCAATTTTTGTTAGAGTTTCGTTTTCATGCACTGCAGATTCATATGAGCTTCAAAATGTGAGCCACTGATTAATGTCACCATAAAATTTAGTAATTGTGAGCTTAGGAAGTTTGACATTAACACTTGCTTTGGAAACATGTTCTCTCATAGGAATTTCTTCATTTAAATTTTGTGTACTTTTCAAAGGTGAATTAATCAATAAATTTTGATTTTTAACTTCATTAATTTTCTTGTTCGCTCTAAATCTGCACAAAATTATCTTATCTAGATATTCATCAACATTTTGTAAGTGAGATTCTATTTCTTCCGGTTTTAAAACTGCTTCTAACTCACTGTCAACAGACTTCAGAATATCGACTTTACAATTCAGCAGTTCTAAATTTTCTTCCAATTCATTTACATTAATTTTATCTTCGGACAGATCCGATTCTATCTTATTAAGAATTTTAGTAACTGCTGATCTAGATGTGCCGCGTTTCTTTTTCAATTTAGTTATAATTTCTTCACTCATTTTTGACTGATCAAAATGTTTCAAATATTCAATACTGAATCAATATATTTGATGAACACATTAGATTTTTCAATAATAGCAAAATATCACACCAATCCAGTTCAATAAAGAAACGGTGATTACTCACCTTTTGCAGGCTTCTTCGACCGCTTCAGTAAACGAGTTCGATGATGGTGAATATATTTGCTAAAAATCCTACGGTCATCAAAATACGCTATAAAAACTTTATATCTGAAACATTTAATGAAGAAATTAAAGACACAAGCACATTTCTAAAGCAGATACAGGAAGCTACTACACACACACACTACAGTTTACGCGGCTACATCGAAATCAAAACTTAAGAGTTCCTCTAAAGTTAAAGTCACAGTTAGAGGTAGGAGATTGTTCGCGATAAGCGCATTAAAGACAGTTATGTATTTTGCTTTGGCTTTGTTTAACATTTCGACTTTCGTTTTTCTTTTGTTCTCTTGTATGCTTACATTCTATTAAAACCCAAAGAGAGTACATGATAAAAATGTTTATCCTATTTTTTAAAAGCCGCATACTAACTAATTTCCATTTTAAAGTTCACTGTAGTTAAGAGCTCTGTCACCCGTTGCACTTGCTACAGCTCTTGACATATACATGAAAGTTTCTTATTTCAAAGCCGAGTAAACATAGAATCAAGGAATGAGCTTCATTAATCAACGAATTTTAATGAACATTTCCAAAAGCTGTTGTGAAAATGAAGCGATCACGTAGGACCTTCAATTAAAATCTGGCTGAAAGTTCTTATCGTAACATCTTTGAGCAGAACTTCATTAAATTTTCTTCTTTTTTTTCAAAGCAAATCTGCAGCATTGCCTCTTTATAATTTCTGGTTCGCATGATGAGACGGGTGATTAATCATTAAACCACTTAGTTCGATTGGTTTTTTGGCATATCAGATCCACCCGAAGTATAAAGTTTTTATGCTTCTTTCAAAATGGGAGAGGGGATCTCTGTGGCATGGGCTTTTACTCATATTGGATAGCTTTAGAGTATATGTAAATTATTTTTAAAAGCTTTCCCAAGTTTTTCTTCCAGCTACAAAGGCTTTTTTTACGTATCGTAAAATTTAGGAGCACTTTCTCTTAAGATAGGAAACAAGTATGAGTTAATAATTCTCCAGATGTGCCTGATTAAAATTTATACTTAGGAATTTGGGGAGAAAGGATCTTAACTAAATCACCAAATTAATATTTATCTTGTAACAGCTATTCAGAAGCCCTACTTTTTTCTTTTGTAAATCCCTTGGGTTCTCTCTTTTTTATTTTACTTCTATATATTTTTTTGTTTTATTTTGATGGAATTAAAATATATGAAATTAACTATAAAACACGAAAAACGCAATAATTGAAGTTTTAAAATATTTTCTTATAATTTTAAATTACCTACTGTTTTATACAAGAGGGTCATGGTTTCGAGATTAGTTTATTTGATAAAATAAGTATCATTAATTTTGAAAAAGTAACCGTAATAGAGTAACTTAAACCAGATTTTCTCAAACCAGCCTTTTTCAACAGGGAACGACTCTTATAAATTAGAATGTCTTCGTACTGCCTCATTTTTATCCTCTTCGAAAGCAATTTTTTTTACCTACATTGTTATCAATATACTTATATTTTCAAAATATACTTAAATAAAATTCGTTTAATTTTATACTGATGTTAAATAATTAAGATAATAAAAGAAAATTCATATTTTTTTAATTCAAGGCTATTAGAGTTCGAATAGTTTTTACCGTATTAATTAAAAGGTCCAATAAATATTGTTACTCATATTAAAAACATAGAAGAAACACTGTTCTGTATGTGGATACATACCGGTAAGCTTCAGTCTGAAATCGGCACATATGCGAAGTAGATTTTAGTACATGGTTCTCATCTGAGTTGATGATGAAGATCACTGCCCACGCAGATACGTAGAAGCATAGTGAATTATAAGTCACAGTTGTACATTTCGCTATATTCCGGTTACACTGGTAACCCAGCGGCGCCAGATGTGCAGAGAAATGATGACGAGAACCAACACAATCAAAGTGCTTTAAATTCTTCTTTTGGAACTAATGCTACAAAGAGAAGTCATAGTAGGGTAGCTAGTAATAAATTTTATAAAATGTCGATCTCAGGAGAAAATGTGATAAATAATTGCTATATATAATTTTCATACTCTGAGGTTTTCAGCTATAGTGTGATATGTCAGTAGCATTAATGTGCACCTTCCGTACTCATATTTGAAAATCACTCTAAAATGTGAATTAACGAAACAATGGCAAAATTGCTCGGAATCGAGCACCACAGGCAGAAGATTGTATAATTTTCATCCAAAAGTAAACCAGAATTCAAATGGCGGCTCTTCGCACCTCGCACAATATCTGACAGGCCATGGCCCATGCGCGTCCTATATTCATAGATTTGGCCTAAGACCAATGTATTTGTGGCAGTACTGGTAACACAGAACAATATCTGTATGATAGCGAATTCACATTTAAAGAGGCCAGCTGCAGTCGATATGTCGGCATGGTTCAAGAACACAATTAAGAATAAACATGCGCTCAGCCGCATTAGAGACTGCTATCATTGCCAAGAGCATTGCTGGAATGATTGCTTTCCTTGGACACTGTGCTATCAACAGCCCGCTCGGTACATTTAATTTACTTAGGGTCTTGTTTTTTTATTTGTTTTTGTTTTGTTTTGTTTTTAATTATGTTTAATATTATGATTAATCCAGCACTCACTTAATGTATTTCATGATTTGTAATGTGTTTGTTCAGATTTCATCTTTACATCTGTACCTGTGTCTATATCTTGCCATTAATATATTTGTATGCCTAACATGTACCATAATAGTGAAAAGTGTTCTCCTTAGTTTCAACAGTCCCCATCATGCACCTTTTCCCCCATGTTCTAGTCCTTCTTCCAATGCTCCTCGTATAGCCTGTCAATTTCCGGAAGACACAGAACTAAGCTCTAAATGTAATCTATTCCTGGAGGACACAGCATTAAGTTCTTTTTTTAAATCCATCAACGGGATCCAACAGGCTGAAGAGTACCTAACCCAGTGAGCCAGTTGTTCTGTCTATTGCGGAGAGAAAAGAAGCTGTAGTGTGGCATACGCAGTTCATTTGAATTTTGCTTTTGGTCTCCGTCGGAAATCTTGAAAAACACAAGGGTAGGCTTCGAGGACCACAGTTTGAAAAACTCCTGTGCTTGTATTTTTAGGAAAATCTTATTAAGTAGCTCTTGAAAATCTGGTTGTTTCCAGTGTAAACGTTATTATTTTATTTTATTTCTTCTCAAAAAATATAAAAATTATCAAAAGCAAAAAAATATTAGTTTAAAATCTTATAAACTGTAAGTAATATAAATGCTAGTAAATGTAAATAATAGTAAATCGAGTAAATGTAAATATTAGTAAATCGAAATATGAAATTTCGTTGAAAACAGAACCGACATTTGAGTCTCAAAGACGGCCTAGTCATAAAATTCATAATCAGTTAGTAATATTTAATATACTACACAATTAAAGAAACAGTAGTTTTTTTGTGTTTCAGATTTTTAAAATCTTTTAAAAGCATACGCTAAAGCACTGATGTAAGGTAACGTTTGTGATACAAATTTTGTGAAATCTTTCAGGTATGCGTAGTTCTGATATGATACCTGTGAGAAGCAAAATTACTCAATCTAAGGGACTCTGTATGTTACCCTGAAAATATATGCTGTATTTTTATCTGTTGCAACCAGAAGAAAGTTAGTAATAGTTGTATATTTACTTGTATTTCTTTTTTTTCTTTTCCATTATGGATTAAATGACTATGGTAGGATTCGATGACTTTGGTATGCCAAAAACTACATTCAGCAGCAGTTGAATGAAACTGATGTTTAGAAAATACTGAATTTATTTTATTTTTCAGCTCCGGTTGGAATAATAAACATACTGTTTGTGAAATCTTCAAGTCCAGAAGTCATAAGGCCTCAGAAGTGAAAGCGATAGATGCACAGAAAGACACTCCAGCACGAGTTCTTAAAGAATCCTTTTTATCGATTAGCCTATGTATGGAAGTAACAATCTGTATGAAAATAACGGAATGCATACAAAGGTGCTGTTACTGCAATATAAGTATGCTGTTATGGTTTGCTGAAGAAAACTGTACAGGAGTTGCAGTTGCTTAATTCGTTTGTGCTGTTTAAAGCTTGTTAGCATGACCCAATGTCTCCTGGCAGTAACTATTGAAACTAAGTCAATTCCAGGTTAATCAATTCCAGGAAAAATTACCCAATAATAAATGATCTTGCTAAATCACATGCAACAGTAACTTTGATACAGAGAATTTATTTGATGGCAGGCAGATTTTATTTCATCTGTATACGGAAATCTTGAGTGTGCCATGGAATTAGCCTTATTTATGTCGTTCCCAAATCATCCATGACCACTGCGACAAATAACGTGCGTTCGCGATTAGCGAGTTTCCTACTCTCATGGGAAAATCCCCAGTGCTAGCTCGAGGCTAGGCAAGTGAAAGTACTTGAAGGAGGAATTTTTGATTTGCACCGCTGTTGATTGTATCCGTTTCTAAATTTACATCAAAAGAAAAACGAGGAGTTGTCTGAAAAATGCCGTTGGATTAAGACGTGTCTTGCGTCAGGGAAGCCTTCGACTTTTTTCTTGTGTAAAAATATTGCTGTAATGTTGTTTCTGTATGCTAACGAAGCTTGTTATAACCTAGAATTTACTTGTTGAGTTTTGAAATGTATCTAACAAGGCAACCTGTCTTAATGTCTTCCATCCCGGGAGTTCAGCTGTTACACTACTTTGTCCCCAAAATCATTCGAGCAAGGAATGTAGAAACGGATGTTATAATCTAATAAAATAACTCCGAAGCAGCTCTTGGGTTCAAATTCTTTTAAATGGGTGGAAAATGCAAAAGTTTTGCTATATCTTCCAAATTGTTATGTAAAACGTTATGGCATGACTACAAACGTTTACGTAAAATGCTACCGTAAAACTTATTGCCACGAAACTAAAAACGACTGTGATTAGTTTTACTCAAATATTTATTAGAATACTTTTCAGATTGCTTTAAGTATGGTTTGATACCTCTGTAATTTAAACACATTTTGAGTAGTATACTTTATTTTACTCTCAGGTTTCCCTAAACAGCATGAAATGCATCAAAAAATGGTTCATTTTTAAATCTACTGCAATAATCGATCTATTAGTAAAGAGATTAACTGTGCTAGGTAAATGAGAGGAAAAACATTTGAGCATTAAAAGAACATAGATTCAATTCATAAGAGGTTTTGAAATTCCGTATTGGATTGATTTGGATTATGGCAAAGCATGCAAGAACTGTCTGCTTAAGGGAAGAAGTTTTTTCTCGGAGAAAATTGCTTCTATTCGCATTACACAAGAGAAAGACTCCGAAACTTTCCTTATAGGGCTATCTTTGGTAAAGCAGCTCTTGTACGAACTGACCGAGAGCCCCAATCTACATGAAAATAACTGAATACGTGGTAAAGGTGCTACTATAATACAAATGTAATCGTGTAACTTGTTGAACTAAATTGTGCAGAAACTTCTGTTCACTTATGCATTTAAATTGATTAGTGTACATCTCAGTATCAACAGTACCTGATGAAAATAATTGGCTAACACATTCTGAGAAGAATTACCCATTTATAAATGAAAAATATCCTAGTCTTAATTGCCAATGTTTAGCGATTTCACCTCTCGTCTGCCTGTGGGATTTTGTTTTGTTTGTCTGAATCTTGGGTGTGCCATGGAATAAGCCTTATTTATGTAATTTCCTAATCTTTCAGAGAATTTCAATCTTTTCAGAGTTGTTATCTTTGACACACAAATACGAAACCTAGCTTTTTTAAGTATATAGAGTGATTAGGATTCTTTTATGCTGGAGACGTGAAAAATGAGCAGTGCCCTCGCCGGGACTCGAGCCGAGCTCTGGAATACGCTCCGAGTGTGCTACCGTTATACCACGAAGGCGTGCTAAAAGGAGACAGAAAATACATTATAAGTAAACAGACTGTTATTTATGTTTCATGTTTCACTCTTAGACATTCAGCATTATTCTGAATTTATGGAAATAAATGTAGTATTTCATTAATCATATTCACATAATGTAAGATGTAATATGCACTTCAGATCATTTCATTTATGAAATTTCACAATGGATCGCAGACAGTTATAGTTCAAAATTCAGTTATAGTATTTCTAGCAACAAAACCATACCTTTTCTTCATCTTTATTCTTGAACTAATATCACCTCAATCAATAACAACGGCATATATTATATGAACCAAAATTATCTTTCTAATATACTAATTCTTTCTGACATATACACAGAAAAATTGGGTAATGCTTTCAGGTTGCTGTAATGATGGGGTGTAAATATTTTACCCTAAAATATCATTCTACACATTTTCTTGAACGTCGATGAAGGCAACATTTTTCAGAGTAAAGTAAGAAAGAGATAAAATGAAAGAAATATGGTATTAGATTGTAGATAAGTAAGCAAGTTTATGCTCTATGTTTTCCATTTCCACACCGTTTGAAACGTTCATCTTTTAAGAAATCCGCATGAGAGGAATATAATATATTTTATTTCTCTCTCTTGCATCTGGGGATTTATGGAGGATTTCATTTTTGATGCATATGTGAAACCTAGATAGATGGGTGAAATTGAATAACTCTTAACTTGAGAAGCACTGTGGATTGCGGTTAAGGATAGGGAATTTATTTCACGGAACGTTTTATTCTAAAATGCATTTCGTGTACTAAATTTATTACTTTTGTGCGATACCGTGGATATCTGATTCCTCGCAACAACGTAGGAAAACATAAAAATAATATTATTAGCCTGACCAAAATATGGAATAAGAAATAGAAGAAATATTCTTATCAAGAACTGTTCATCCTTCCCAAAAAATTCATATATGCGCCGAATATGGTATTTTGTGATATCCATAGTGAAATCATAGATATCGGCATAGATAGTGAGTAAACTTGAATAAGCCTATTTTGATACACGCAGACTCCATTTTAAGTAGGAACATATATAATATGAAGCACTAAACAGTAAAAAATATTATCTAGAAACTAGAAGTAGAATGATAAAATATTTAGGTTACCAGCATAAAAAATTTATCTATTTTTTGTAGATCGCCATGGAAACAGTATGAAAGCGTAAAATAGAGCCTGCTTGAAAGCAATTTGATTGGAAAATATAAGGATGGTTCATTGATGGTTTAGAAAGTACATTAGATTGATGTAATATAATGACTTAATTAAATTCTATCAAATGGAACAGTTTCACGAGTGTAAAACACGGAAACACAAGTAACTATATCTTGGACTAATTCCAGAAACAAATAACCTGCTTTCATCTTTTCTCGTATGTATCCCCAAAATGATCCCATTTCGCAAGTGCTTTTAATAAATGAGACATGTGTGAAGTTGGCAGATTTTCTAGATTTATAATCAGCTGGTTTTTAATTTCCCAAACCTATTGGAAAACAATATTATATTTTCTAAAGTATATTTAAAAATTGCATAATATAATAACCTCACCTGTAATATTGCATGTAAATTTATAATACATTGTATTATTTATAGTATGTAACATTAAACATTGCATAAAGGGAAATATTCTCCCAGAAGCCATCCAAAATATCAGTGTTCTACTCCCCCTAAAAAGGAAATGTGTTATAAGGTATTTCTTCCGTGTTATTGGCATGCCTTCGTGGTTTAGTGGTGAGCACGCTCGAGGCATATTCAAGAGATCCGTGGTTCGAATCCCGGCGAAGGCATTGCACATTTCTTCAGTTTACTGTCATCAAAAAATTCGAAGTTACTCTACAGTGGCGCCCGAACAAAAAAAGGTGGGGGGGAGGATGATTCTCCACCACCGGGATTCAGCGATTGGGTCCCCTAATCCCCAGTCGCCGTTTAAAAGGGGAGAGTATATAAGGTATTTCTCCCGCCTTCTTCGCATGGCTTCGTAGTGTAGTGGTCAGCACGCTCGACGCGTGTTTACGTTCCCATGTTCGAATGACCCCGAAATCGAAAGTACATTTTCGTTTCTAAATAACTTAATTAATTCCGCTACTATTTTGTTCATATTAAAGTGCTGTTATTCATTAACAAAAATAATACATAAAAATCAGAGAACGATCAGGTATAAAAGAAATTATAAGGATAACATGATGATATATGTAAAGCAAAATGTTCTAGTGACCGATTCCATTGCAGATAAATAATCCAAAACGCGTGCTGCAAATGCAGGGCAACGAAAATGTGTAAATTAATTTGAGAGGCATGGAAGTAGACAACGCGTATTTGAGAGGTCTGTGGTTCGAATCCCGGCGAGGGCATCGCCCATTTTTCGCATCTCCTGCTTCCAAATAACCTAATGACTCTACAGTGTAACTGTAAATATTCCACTACCCACTTTTTTTAATCCTTTATTCTTTAATACTTGATTTTAGAAAATGCACAATTGTAAATTTTCTGAACTTCAGATAAAAGCCGGGTTTAAAGTGAAGATGACCGCGACTGCAGAGCTTGTGTAGATTTCAGGTGGAAAAAAGAAGTAATTTTACACTCAGGAACCACAATTCAGGTATTTTCTATCTGAGCTAAAATATTCTAAATAATTCGCCATAGAAATACATAAAAATGGGAATTGTAAAGAAATTTTCGAATTTATATTAGTAAAAAAAGTCATGGTTGGGTGACTTTTTATTTAAAATATAGTAGAGTGTTTTATATCGAATCGAGTAAGTCTTTTCTTTAACAAATGCAGGTACATTTTTTAAGCAGTGCAACTTCAAAATTCATTGCATATTTGAAATTAGAACAAAACTTAAAGAGTCTGTTATATAAAGTCGTATCATCTAATGTAAGGGAATAAATTGGTAAATATCTAATGATTTATCCGACTACGTTGAAATGACGAATTTTGGTGAAAATATCGAATTTTATTTTATGCTTTTATTAAAATATTTGAAATCTTGGCTTTCTAAAACCGTCTTCACTTTAATTCTACGATAAATAGAAATCGTATTATAGCTGTTTTAGTGCAAGACAGTAGCTGTCAAAACAACCGGAAGTTGTTGTCATTTGGATAATTTACGCGTATTATCTTTATTTAAGCGAAATTCTAAAAGTTTTAAGTAATATCTGCATAATGCTTGTATTTTCAAGTTTGGCCTCATTTCAACCTTTTATAATTTCTGAAATACTGTTTGGCAACATCAAATATTGTTTACTATTTCCAGCGTAGTGTATGCGATTTGCTTGTAGTTCGATGATTCATACTGACTTCTATTTATGATTCTATCGTTTTGTATTTATTAAAATTTGTGCAAGGTTATTGAATTTAATCTTTTATTTTATTTTCTGTATTTTTGTTTTAGTTTTAACATGGGTAACGCCAAAAACAAACCTGTGACTCGGAAGCGAAAATTCCATGGACATCGTACTGCTATTACAAATACTGTTATTGAAAATATAAATATAGCGAGTGAAATAGAAATTAAATCTATAGAGGAAATTAAAGATGAAAATATGATTAATAAATCCAATTTCTTTAGAAACCGTATAATTGGCATCGAAATACTAACAGATGTATTTAAAACATTGTGTTGCCCATTATGTTTATCGACATGATTAGAGCTATTAGAAGATTCCACTTTCAGTTTGACTTCAAATATTTCTATCAAATGTAAAAATTGCAGTTTTTATAATTCATTTGCAAAAGTAAAAAACAAAATAAAATGAATAACACAAATATTCAGTTTGTTTTTGCTTTGAGGCTAATAGGAAAAGGATATTCAGCTAGCAAAAAACTGTGTGCAACATAGAATATGCCCTGCTTGTCAAAGGCAGGTTATAGAAATTGTGAAAAAAAAAGTTTTGCATATTGCCTCAGTTGTTGCTCAAAATTCGATGAATGAAGCTGCATCAGAAATTAAGAGCTTGGAAGCAAATGATGATTCTGAAACAGTTTGTGGTATCTCTTGCAACGGCATTTGGCAATGTCGAGTACATTCTTCTTTGAATGGCTGTGTCGCTGTTTTATCGATTGATACAGGTAAATTCTTAGTTGTCGAAGTAATGTCTAAAAGTTGTAGGATTTGTAATCGATTAAGTAAAATACACAAAGCTAAAGACCATGTGTGTTCTTCAAACCACTCTGGTTCGTCATCGAGTATTGTCGCTGCTGAGCACGAACTGAAGCGAAGTGAAGTGAACTTCATGAACTCACCAGAGACATTTAAGAGTTAGTAGAGACAACGAGAACAGAAGGAAAACAGCCATGCTGTTTACTTGACTGAAACGAAAGAAAGCAGCCATATTTATTTGTTGCTTACATGTTACGCGTTCTATAATTTTAATAATTTAATAATGTTATATATTTCTATCATTTAAGCTCTGTGCTGTGTTGCAACTGCTAATAAAATAGGCTTGTGTTGTGAAAGGAAGCCTACCATTTTTTCGAATGGACAAATACTACTTTAACCTGGATTACTTCCCATAGTTAGATGCTTCAAACCGCCCACCACGAAGAAGACAAAAGGGTAAGTTTACCTTTTTGATAATTTTATTGATCTTCTAAATGTATGGAGGCAGTCGGTGCACACAAGATATTTGAAAGCTGGATCCAGTTGAGGCAATTGAAGTATACAAAATTTTATGGTGATGGTGATTCTCAAGAATTTTCGGCTGTCAAGGATGTATATGGGAAAGACAGCGTTACAAATTATGAATGTATCGGGCATATGCAAAAAAGAGTTGGGACACGTCTGCGTAAATTCAAAGATTATCATAAAGGGGTAGGTGATAAAGGAAAACTGACCGACAAATTTATAAATAAATTGCAAAACTTCTATGGAATTGCTATTTGTAGCAATTCAAATAATTTGTTTGAAGTGCAGACTGCGGTTGTAGCAGCCTTTTATCACAGTTGTTCAGGAGTAAATAAAACAATGCATGGACAGTGTCCGAAGGGCACCGGTAGCTGGCGCAAATTTTAACGTTCTGTAGCTGAAGGCAAAAAATATGCTGAAAAGTCTAATGGCCTTCCACAAAATATTATTAACTCTATAAAGCCTTTGTATTTTGAACTTTGTGACCAAAAGCTGCTGAAAAAATGCCTTCATGGGAAAACTCAAAATGCAAATGAAAGTTTCAATGGATGTCTATGGCAAATTGTGTCGAAAGATGTTTTCGTCGAGCTCCTGATATTTACTCTAGGTGCATATATTGCTGTTGTGCATTTTAATTAAGGATTTCAAGGAATCTTGACTAAGTTACGAACATTAAATATTACTCCTGGCCATTTTACTATTGAGGGATTCAAAACTCTTGATAATGAACGTATTGTCGACTCTAAACGACATTCATTAACAATAGAAAAACATGCCAGGAAAAACCTGAAAGGTATAAGAAAGTCAAATTCTTCTAAAATTAAGAGAGTAGAAGGTGTAATATATAAATGTAGGGGGTTTTAAGTGTATAAAATAAAGCAATATGCTTTACATAAATAAATTTATACTTTAAATGCATTTTCTGAGAAACTACGTTTTTGCACAAATTTCAGCATTTAAAAAGTGATAACTGAAACAGTTGTTGATCAATTCATATAAAATTTGGCATAACTCTTTTTCATAATATACTTGAGAGCCTGATCTATGCGTTTAAAGCTCTGTGCTGTGTTGCAACTGCTAATAAAATAGGCTTGTGTTGTGAAAGGAAGCCTACCATTTTTTCGAATGGACAAATACTACTTTAACCTGGATTACTTCCCATAGTTAGATGCTTCAAACCGCCCACCACGAAGAAGACAAAAGGGTAAGTTTACCTTTTTGATAATTTTATTGATCTTCTAAATGTATGGAGGCAGTCGGTGCACACAAGATATTTGAAAGCTGGATCCAGTTGAGGCAATTGAAGTATACAAAATTTTATGGTGATGGTGATTCTCAAGAATTTTCGGCTGTCAAGGATGTATATGGGAAAGACAGCGTTACAAATTATGAATGTATCGGGCATATGCAAAAAAGAGTTGGGACACGTCTGCGTAAATTCAAAGATTATCATAAAGGGGTAGGTGATAAAGGAAAACTGACCGACAAATTTATAAATAAATTGCAAAACTTCTATGGAATTGCTATTTGTAGCAATTCAAATAATTTGTTTGAAGTGCAGACTGCGGTTGTAGCAGCCTTTTATCACAGTTGTTCAGGAGTAAATAAAACAATGCATGGACAGTGTCCGAAGGGCACCGGTAGCTGGCGCAAATTTTAACGTTCTGTAGCTGAAGGCAAAAAATATGCTGAAAAGTCTAATGGCCTTCCACAAAATATTATTAACTCTATAAAGCCTTTGTATTTTGAACTTTGTGACCAAAAGCTGCTGAAAAAATGCCTTCATGGGAAAACTCAAAATGCAAATGAAAGTTTCAATGGATGTCTATGGCAAATTGTGTCGAAAGATGTTTTCGTCGAGCTCCTGATATTTACTCTAGGTGCATATATTGCTGTTGTGCATTTTAATTAAGGATTTCAAGGAATCTTGACTAAGTTACGAACATTAAATATTACTCCTGGCCATTTTACTATTGAGGGATTCAAAACTCTTGATAATGAACGTATTGTCGACTCTAAACGACATTCATTAACAATAGAAAAACATGCCAGGAAAAACCTGAAAGGTATAAGAAAGTCAAATTCTTCTAAAATTAAGAGAGTAGAAGGTGTAATATATAAATGTAGGGGGTTTTAAGTGTATAAAATAAAGCAATATGCTTTACATAAATAAATTTATACTTTAAATGCATTTTCTGAGAAACTACGTTTTTGCACAAATTTCAGCATTTAAAAAGTGATAACTGAAACAGTTGTTGATCAATTCATATAAAATTTGGCATAACTCTTTTTCATAATATACTTGAGAGCCTGATCTATGCGTTTTTGGATACAATGATTTTTAGCAAATTTATGCACTTTTAAACAAACATAAAAATTTGTTGAAAATTCCTCTATCACCGTTTCAATTTGTAATATTTCAGTTGATAATATGAACACATCAACACTCTTAATTCACGTCCTCAACAAGAGTCAGAGTAATGTATAAACAAAGCAAACTGTTCAATAAAATCAAAATTTTAAATATGAGGATTTTTTGAAAAAACTGTAATTTTTTAAAATTTTAAACCAAAATTTAAAATTTTTTTAAAACATTTTGAGTGGAAACTTTAAGAAACAAATTTTTATGTGGTTTTTATTGAAGATGTTTCAAAATATTAAAAAAAATTCTCTTTTAAATGAGTTTTCAAAAATGATGTTCCGAACGTAGTCAGATACCTTAACTGACGCCTGACTAATTAAAAATCTCTGAACCATAGTCTGAAAATTGAATTAGTACTCTCTAAGTTTAATGTTTATGAAATAATCCAAGGAGTATTCCTCTTTAGTGGTTTGATATTATTACGTAATTATTTGAAAATACAAGTATCATGAAAAATTTCTTCAAAAGGTGGAATAGCTTAATTCCTGATCAAGTATTAAAAACTATGCATAAAAACCATTAAATGATATCCATTATACAAGCATATCAAGACCCCACGTAAAAATTATTAAATAAATGAATCCCGAATTCTCAAAAATGCATTTTTGAATTAATCATATAAATGTAAATTAATAGTTTAAGTTAAGGCATTAGTAATATCCCAAAATCCAGTAAACTGATGGGAACAATATTTGTATAAAAGCCGCTACAACTCATTTGAGTCTAATAAATTTTTAGACTCGTATTTTCATAGAGCAGTTGGATTTCTTATGAATTTACCGATATACATGTAGGGTTTATATTTATTTTAACTAACATTTATTTTAAGTTAATTTATCTTTCCTATTTAGCCTTCATTTTCCCCTAGAAATGCCCCTGCCGGCGTATGTAAATTGTAGTAGCACGCGCAGTTTATTCAAATTTAGCGGAAGTTAGTTGAATTAAATAGTAGACGAAACCAGAGTTTGAGAGTCTTGCTTTGAAATTACGCTAGTTAGATTCCTCGGTAGAATTTAGATCGGCGCGTGTCGGCCTGTGTGCCTAGCTTTGCAAAAGTGCTAATTTTCAACTGTTGATTAGAAATCTTGCTGAATCTCAGCGGTAATTAAAAACGCGGTTAGTTTAGGATCTCAGAGCCTCGTCGGTAGTGTTTTGATTATTTGTTCATCTAATTATTACTTTTAGTTTTACGTTTTCTTTTAGTTTACCGCCGGGTTGGCGCAGTTTGTAGTCAAGTAGACGCATCTATCATTTTAAGGATAAAAATAAAAAGGGTTTTAGCCCCTTCTTACGTTTCTGTGTAAATTTCAAACATAGTATCAATCACTATCCCAGTTTCTGACAAGTTGGGCCAGCGAGATCTTACATACATACGCATACACTGGTGTGCAAAAATTAAGGACGAAGTCGAAAAATTAGCATATCAGCTGAACGAAGAGGCAGAGCGGACAGAAAGACCAGTCAGGAGATTAAGTAAGGTGATGTACGGTAGCACATGCGCAGATATGCAGGTAGACGTAACGGGGGAGTGTCTGAGTAGTATAAAGCATGTTGTCGGTGTAAGATCAGTATTTATGGCAAAGAGATTGCACGCCGTATAGCATTTAAAATCACACCGAGTTGCTGCTTCAGCGAGAAATGGCGAATAATCAATCTGTTAGACGACATCTGGATGCTTTCACCCGAGGTCGAATCATTGGGAAGTTGGAGGAAGGCCGTAGTGTGACAAGTGTGGCTGCAGAGTTCGGAATTGGTCACAGCATCGTTTCAAGACTTTGTAGACAATTTCAAACTACAGGAACAGCTATCCGGGGGTTTAGTAGTGGTCGTCCACGAGGAACCACACCCGCAGATGACCGGTATATTGCCTTACAGGCCAGAAGAAACAGGCGGCAGACAGCGGGAGAAATCGCTAGACACACGACACAGGCGACTGGACGACCGATATCGCGTTTTACCGTGGCCAGAAGACTGCACGGTGGTGGTCTGTTTGCACGACGCCCTGTACGGTGTGTACCTCTAACGCCTGCCCATCGGAGAAGGCGTTCTCTGTGGTGCCGGGAACACCGGAATTGGAGAGACAATGAATGGGGACGAGTACTCTTTACAGATGAGAGCAGATTTAGTCTGAGTTGCGATTCTAGACACATACACATCTGGACAGAGCGGGGAACACGCAATAACCCCTTCAACATCATCAAAAGGGACTGTTTTGGAGGTCGCGGAGTTCTCGTTCGAGCAGACATAATGCTTGGTAGCCGGACCGACCTTCATATCTCCCAAGGAGGTTCGTCACCTGGGACTGCTATTGTAACGAGGTTCTTCTTCCTTACATGCGTCTTTTCACAAGGGCTATGGGTCCTCAGTTCCTCTTCATGGACGACAACGCTCCACCTCATCGCACAGTTACTGTCGAAGAGCTGTTGGAGAGTGAAGATATTGAACACATGGATTGGTCGGCAAGGTCTCTGGATCTAAATCCCGTCAAGCATGTACGGAACTTACTAGGGAGACCCGTGGCAGCACGTAACTTATCGCCAGTAACGATTCCGAAACTGCGATTGGTGCTACAAGAGGAACGAGCAGCATTGTCTCAACAGCTCATTAACAACCACATATCCAGCATGCACAAATGATGTGAAACCTGCCTAGCAGTCAGGGGAGATCATATCCCCTATTAAAGACCGGATGTTTCTTGCTGGACACCCATCACAGGGATGTTTCGGCCTTCAGTCGCATTGCGCTCCATGCTACGTTTTCAATAAAGCTTCTTTTTATCCCTCTGATTTCTCTTTTAGTAAGTTTTGCTTACATTACTCATGTCCTTACGTATTGGGGATCTTACGGTATTAAATGTGTTGATTTGGAAAGCTTTTGTACAAAGTTATATTGAAAAAACCGTCTCGTCCTTAATTTTTGCACACCAGTGTATATATTAGATTAATCATATATTTAGATAGCTGTCCAATCTACCCTTAGAATGATTTCATCAGTTATGAGCTTAAACTACTACTGTAACTGTAGCTGAGACACAGCCACGCAGTTAATTTCTATATAATTTCTATATCTATTTCTATATCTATTTCTATTCTATATCTAATTTCTATCTTTTCTATATCTTCTTCTATATAATTTCTATATCAACATTATTATAAACATTAAACTCATGCATACTCTTTTTCTCCCAAAACACATTAATGTGCAAAAACTATGGATACCCCTTTAAAATAAAGCATAAGGTGTATGTTAATAGAGTTTCAACGTTTAGAGATTCTCTAAATAATGATTAGAATTTCTTCAGACAGTAAGATTACGTTTTTAAAAACTAAACATTCAACGTTTAAAGTTCAAAAACGACTAATAAAACACATTTTATACAAATTCAGTGACTTCAACATTAATTAATGAATACATTTTAAGTTCACAAATATATTTTTACACCCAGTACACAATTTGAACAATTTATCAAATTCAGTTAAGTACAAATATATTTTCACATACAGTATAAAACTGTAATATAATAAATATAACCAAGTACTAAAAAATCAAGATTACATCCTTAAACAAAAACTGAAATTTAACACACTCTCCCACCACAGAAGTTCAGGATATATCTCCCTCATGCAGTTCCAGATTGTTTACAGAATTCTATGAATTTCAATAGATGTCAGAGTCTGCTGCGCAGACAGACCCTATGTTCAGGACAGCCCGTACAAAGAATATTCTATTTCATTTTAACTGTCCAGGAAATGATAAAATAAGACAGTCTTTTTTTAGGAAAATAATAGATATTTTAAAGATTTCATACAGCCTCTATTGTAAGTAGGAAATAATAGATATTTTAAAAAAAGAATGTGTTATTTTAGGAAAATAATAGATATTTTAAACAACGCTAGATATCCAGTGTTGCCCGAACTATTACAAATTTGGCGGCTGAATGAAACATCACAAGACCGACGTATTTGCTTTCTAAATGAGTATCATTTGATACTCCCCTGTTTGGTGAATCGAGAGTTCTAACTCCTTCCGCAGGAGAGAAAAGTGGTCAAAGGAGACCGCTTGCGGAAAGATACCACCTTTCATTCTTTTTCCCTTTACAAGTCAAAAATCCTGTAAATTCTCTCGAAGGTACAATTTCTTCATTAAACAGCAACGGACACCTTTAACATATCAGAAATACATTTTCAGGTCTATATGGTTCTACCAAAGAAAATGCTTTCCAGATACCGCAGCTGTTCTCTCCGTCATTTCCAAGCTGAGTCCAGAAAAACTACTTTCTCCACTGCAAAATCTCCGTTTTCTTGCAAAAGCTACTTAAGAGCTTAGAACTCGCAGGTGCGTTTTCTCTGTCTCCTCAACCTAATCAAAATTTACACAAAATCTGGGCATAATATCATGCTTCGCAAATTCCAAAGAAATTTCACCTCTCCGTCCTCAATTTATTACTGATTACATAGAATATTTAAATTTATTTCTAACTAAACCCTTATTATTTATGTTCTTTTGAACCAATGGAACAGGGCAATACATTGCCCAGAACTCCCAAAAGAAAGAAAGGAAACCTAACCTCATTATTGATTCCAAACTAAAACTTTCAAAAACTCAACTCTTATTTTACAATGGACCTCGCCTTTTTCAAACATGCAGAAGCTTTAAACTTTTATCTCGTTCAGAGAAGGAAGAAACCAATTTCTCTATTTTTAGTTGATTGAAAGACAGACAGACAGACAGACAAAGAAGACAGATGTCTTGTTTTGCACCCGCTAAGTCTTTCTGCACCGATGGGCGAAAAATCATGCTAGGGTGCGAAGGAAAGGAATATAGAAAATGGGCAATTTTGTGATTCAAAGGAGAGTAAAAAGGAACTTCGTATGCTTTGTACGAGTTCTAAAGGCCAGGAAAAAAATTTTGGGACAAAATAAAATGAAAAATAAATGGCCCATAAGTAATGGAGAGGAGAAAAAAAAATTAAATAAATTTTAAAAAAGAAAAAATTAAAAGGACCTATAGTAAGAAATGGAAAGGAAGTAAGAAACTGTCCTAAATAAGATTCTGTCCAAATAAAGGTAAATAATTTAATATTAGTAAATAATAAGTAAAGTAACTTTTAGTATTGCGGTGTCCAAATATATGTATACATATATTTGTACATATACAAATGTATACATATGTATACATATACAAATATAGGTATTCAAGGAAATGTAAATTAATCTTTTAATTTGCTTTATTTGCGAATTGAAGAAAAAAAATTGCTAATGAAAGCAGTAGAATTGCAATCTTTTACATTTATCGATGCCCAAGATCCCCATTCCTGATTTCGAGAAACCCCCCAAAGGAGCCCAGACGGAGAGTGCAATTTAACGGCTGCGTGGTATAATTAAATCTAAGGTAACATTTAAATATTCAATCATAACCCAGTTATCAGAAGGAAGCATCAGACGAGAACATAAATACAAACTCATGCGTTGAGGTACATCAACATAATAGTAGATTGAGTGGAGAAATTGGAATTGAATTTTTTAATTGCTATAAAAATATATAGATGGCGAAAATCTCTTCACTCGACACTTTTCGGTTACAGTTAAGTCTACTTCTTAAAAACTTGCGTTGATTATCGTAATAAAGAACATCAGTTAGGGAATCTTTTGCTGTTCGCAATGCAACTGCAAAATGACATCCCCCAATCTTTCTTTTTTTCCCCAATCCTGGCTTCTCTTTCTTTTAAGCTCGAAGAACATTATTCTAAACCGGAATTAAACATTTCTATGAATCCATTACTAATTTAAATTCCTTAATAATTAGTAGGCTAATTTAAATTCCCATCAATTATAATTTGTATATAATGAATTACCATTGTATTATTAAATCAATACATCTGATACCTTTACGCTTGTTTCAAGTATGCTTGCTTTAACATATTGAATGTTAATTCATTCACTATTAATAAAATCTTGTTAAAATAAAAAAGTCTAAATTTCTTCTTAAATTTTTTAAAAACATAGTTAAGCAGAATTGCATAGAAATAAGTAAGCTAATTTCATAAGCTTCAACTAATTTACGACATATATTTTATACAGCTTATAGTATTTTAAGTAAATAAGTGAAAGAAGCGTTATGATCATTTAATGAATATTACTGCTATAACTAAGTAGTTATTTAAAATTCCATAAGTGCAGTTGCGATAGCATTTATTTATTTTCAGAAACCTGCATAATATGCAGAATGCTGTCGCATCTCCTGGGAATATGTTCCAAGACTCTCCATAAATATCGTAACTACGACTGTCATATCAAACCCCGTAAAAATTCCCACAGTCTCACGTAGGCAATATTCATGTGACATACGTAAATACAGTAAATTTTAATTGATGCATAACGTAAGACATTAAAGACATTAAGTAAAGTTATAATATGGTACATAAATTGTGCATTTATACAGAAGGTATTTGCACATTTTTAGAACGATTTCGGTGAAAAATTTAAAGAAAGCAAACGGTTTGGAATAAAACATTATAGTTGCAGCTAATTATTTGAAATGATAAATATCATCTGTTATTTTTGAATTTAATATTCTACTCAAATGCCGCAGGCAAACAAGCTGTGGATTGAACAATATGTTTTCCAAAGAGATGTATTCCTATTCCATAAGTCAAAAACGTTGTGAAATGCGTGGTATTAAAATTTCTAAAAGCAAAATAAGCAACACTATTAATCGAAAAGTGAAAAACTGTCAATCAATACTTGTGCTTGGAATGATGAGTCCAGACGAGTACTGCAAAAGGTTAGTACACTTTTTAATGATTCTAAAGCTAAATCGTTGGTAACAAGAGAAAATCCTCTGACTGATGCAGAAATCAGTTTCCTAGTATTTACATCTGTAGCAACAATAAATAAAATAATAACCAAGATATACAGCTTACAAAATCTGATGTGTGCACTGTAAAAATTGTAGTTCAATGTTACACCATTTAATGGTTCAAAATCAGAGGTAGTACCAAAACATGGTTCACTTGATTTTACCGTTTCACTGATGTTTGGTGAAACGATCCAACTATGTCAATGTTTCACTATTTTTAAGGAATACTTTGCAGCCAATGAAAGCAAAGCATTCAGAGCGCATGGCCGGCATGGCTGGTCTTCCCGTGATTCGGTCTTTAGAAAGTTTAATGGCGGCTGTTTGAACGTGTTAACGGATAGGCGATTGTGTATTCGATAACTACAAGGTACGTATATTTTTGGTTTGTCTCCGTTTTGATTTATGTATGTGCATTAAAATTTGTGTGTTAATGAAATGTAAGATACAAAATGGTGTTAAAACGCATTCGCAGTAACTTCTTAATGATTTTGTTGGAATGAGTCGCTTCAGTGCTAAAGTCTATTTTCACCATTTGGTTATTACTACTGTATTTAACGTAGCAGAATAGAACTCTGAAAAGAGATTCCCGAACATTTTTAGTAAAAACATTGTTATATATTTAGTACTTCTGCATATATTAGGTAATGTGTATTGTTGTAGAATGCATTATAGTCATTCTGTAGAAATCAGAATACTACAATACAAACATAGAATGTTCTGTCAGCATCAGTATTGGAATGTAATAGTTGTTACGTTGTTTGTGAACTTGAGAAATAAGAAACATATAATTCATCTAAAACGTTAAAAAAACTTTTTTGACATGAAAATTTAAGTCTTATTCGGTAAAATTAAATTTATGGTTTAATTTTTCTCTAGATGAAAATCTTGGTACAGGGTCAATCATCATTGAAAGTGCTAGAAATATCAGATTATGGCCAGCTTACTGTTATTAAATATGGTTAATATCCAAGTTTTATTATCTCTGCAAAAATGTGTTGATGATTTCATAGAATATGTTGATTATGAAAACTTTCCCTGGGGATCCCAGCAAAATTAAAAGTAATCGATTAACTGCATTTGGAATATTTTGTTGAAGTAGCAAGTTTTTTTATTGCTTTGTGAAAACTTTTGTTTATTAAATCTTATTGTTTGATTAAAACCGTTTTGAAATATTATCTAAACTTTCCTTTTTATGAGAAGAATTTTTTGATAAAGATGCATTGAATTTTTGTTATTTAGCCATGTTGTTAAATATTCTGTTCGAATGCATGCTTACTTGGCCAAACTTGGTATTTAAAAATTTATATTTCATATAATAATATATATTGAACTTGAACAGTTGTGTTTATTATGCACACTGTTATGATTGCTCACCAAGCTACTACAAAAGTGCCAACAATTTATAGATTTTGTTCTAGGTACTCATTCATCTTAGCATCAAACTGCCACAAATGTTGGAAGTCCTTAGGTTTTTTGGAATCGATTTTTGGCCCTTAAAAGTCCTTAATTTCGGCCAAAACGTTGCAGAAGGTCTTTAATTTTAATCATCTGAAATTTCTGTCTGATTTTACGACTGCCAGTTTGACTCTGAATTAGCATTTTGGAGGAATATTTTTGGCAATTCACTGACATATATGGTTATCTTTCGAATGGGTTCATGTGTTATAATTTGTTCTTATTTTTAATATAAATAGTGGGATACTAGAGTTTCTAAGCAAGAAGTGAACCATAAGCATTTCGAAATTAATTTTTTTTCTAATGAAAAGCTCTTAAACAACGTTTCGCTTTTGGTGATGTGAATGTTTTTATTTAACGGTTCTAAATTTGGCGACATATCAATATTTTGGCGATTTTTTTATAGAGAATTTTTAATTCCGACATCTGGGAATTTTTCGAGATTTTTTTTAGTATATTGTAACATTAATAAAGTTCATTAAAATAATGGTAATATATTGAAATTATATTTAAAAAATAACATTATAATAAAATATTTTTATTTTTCGCTGTCATTTTATAAAGTTCCATTATACAATATTTTGAATCTGAGAAATAAACAAGGTATAATGCTATAAAACACAATTTACGAAACAATTCTTACTAAAAGCGAAGTTATCTATGTAATTAATTAAAAATGTTTTCATTTAAATTTTTTCATAGTAAGAGTTTTTCCCATGTAATTGTCTGAGAATATTCAGATTTCTCAGAATATGCATCAATTTTCTCTATAAAATTTATTTTACACTTTCTCTTTTTTTCAAAATATTTCTGGCTTTTGGCTATTACAGAATTGGTAGGCATCATTTTTCTTTATGATTTTAGACACTGCAACTTGGAAAGTTTAGAAGGATTTGAAGTCAAGATTTATAGACCCACGATTCTAGAAGATTCCGGTAATATGTGACAAAATTAAAAATGTCTCCATGGTATTAACACATAATGGATGTATTTTACAGAAAGTCTGTGATGAATTTCTTGCTTTTTGGAGAATGCCTGGAAGAACAATGAAAACATAATATTTGAATGTTTTACTTCTGTTACTAGAATCTTTTTCTTAACATGTTTATCTCCACCTTATTTCTATACTTTTCATTTGAAACAAGCATGGAAAATATCAAAAATGCTTCTAATCTTATCACATGGACAGGCGTTATGAAAATGTATTTTGTTATTAATAAAGAAATTGAAAACTGACAATTTAAAAGATTCATATAAATATGCCTTAAAGCATCATGCAGAACTGGCGCTAGCCATTTTCCCACCTGCTGCAAGCTCTGTGAATCTTAAATTCTGCTGCCTAGTGCCTTTCTAAATTCTGCTTCCAGTGTCTGCTCTAAATTCTAAAAGTTATAACATTTCTAGATTTTTTTGCTCAGTTTGTCACTAAATTCTAAAATTTCTGCCACATCAGCTCTATAACCAGCCTTTACCATGTATATTTCATATTTCTTCTGAATTTTGAAATTGCTAAAGAAATAAAATTAGCAGCTTTTTCTATACATTCTAAATGCATTTAGTGTTTTTAGAATAACAGAAACACTTAATTAAATCCAAAAATTCTAAAATGTAAAGGAAATGTGTTGTAGAAAGGGACTGAATGCATGAAGAAAATTATTCTTCAAAGATACGTACAGTTATTATTATGTAAATTACCCAGTTGTTTATGATTTTACCCTTTACTATAGTTTCCCATTTTGAGCCAGCTTAAAGTAAGATTAAAATGTATAGTCTTTGACCACTAGCCCACATTTTTAGTTTGAATTTGATTGTTCTTGGTCAATTACATCACCACGAGCTGTAATTGATTTTGTTAACATCAGAACATGCCTTTATGTTCTAAGTTCTTTTTAAATAAGAGACATATTTGAACCTTTGTCTGACATTGTAGTTACTTTCACACATAGCGATAATTTTCTTCATGTCTGTCGGGAGGTTTTGGACTATTTAACATTTACCAGATCAAGTAAACCCTCATAAGTATATTGTAGAAAGGTTGACAAGTTAGGAGATAAAGCCTTGAACCAAATTTTTAACACTGTACACCACATGACTTCCTTGTACAGAATGTTAAATTATATGCATTTTGAGTTTCATTTAAACTTACTGAATTGAATTAAATTTACTTCGCCAATTGCGCATAAACCATAATAGAATAAATGCACTCCTTAAAATTCACTATATTTATTTACCATAGCGACACTCTGGCGCTAGGTTCACTTAACACTGTTACATCTCATTCATTTTATAACTCAGAATGCACAAAAATTATGTATATCATCTGAAGAATTATCTAATCTTCGCCACAAATTCTATTCAAATACTATAATAAATCTAAAACGATGACTAAAAGAAATTATACAAACAAAGAAAAGAAACAGTTTTTCACAGACGAGTCAGTATTTCTCATTCAATTAACTCAGTTCTGACTTCGCGACAAGGCAAAAATGCATAAAAGCTCAAAATACCTATATTAAAAATTACGAAGTAAATCTTAAACACTTATTTCTTCGAATAAATTCCAGAATTGAATAAGAATGGTTTAATTCACAATAATAAAAGAAGGCGTTATCATTGTTGTTGCGAAGCTTAGTTTCTCTACATTGGCAACAAATCCAATATTTTCCTAAATTTCAAATGTAAACAAATATGGTTGCCCTATGAAAAATGATTAGGCTTTGCCGTACTTAAACAACTTTTAAATTCTTCATAATTCTACAAATCTTGCATGCAAGTTAAATAAAAGCATAAAAACCCTAACCGGAAGATAGGAACAACATAACTCAATCATTTTTAAAGCAAAAAATGAACAATTTACCAACATATAAGAATAAAAATACTGAGCTTGCTGAGATGAGGAATAGGGTGGATATATACATACATGCATATATATATACATATATTTATATACTTTTGGCGCGGCCGATTGCAACCAAAATAGGAAGTGGATATCTACATGTTATAGCAGTCCTATGTACAAAACTTCAGCGTTCTGAGGCTACGAGTTTTTGAGTTATGCGTGATACATACGCACGTACGTACGCACAGACGCCACGAAAAAATCTCTTCAGAATCCATTTTAAATCACTTTTACGATTTAAAAAAATGCTTTATTCTGTTCTTACGTATCGATGTCTCTCAAATACATCGTTAAATTGCATTCGATAGCAGTCGAAATGGATATTTTCGTTGAAATATGATACCCTAAATTTTTCGCGATTACAATACTTCATTTTTACATCGTACAAAGAAGTAAAAGTATTAAAAACATAATTTTCACCATCTTTCACCGTTGCATGTAACTCAACGCAGAACCATTTGAAGCCTAAATGAAAAATATTTAGCAAGAGTATATTGTACCCTGCGTGTACATTATGGACGTACATTGTACGTTATATACATTGTACATTGTGCAATGTACATTGTATATTTGATACATTGTACATTATAATCCTTGGTAAAGGATCGACGTACCTAAATGACTGCAACACAAGAAAGGTATATTTCTTATCAGAAACGAAGAAAAAAAATTAGATTCTAGTTTCGTCAGTGCACATAAAGTTTCAGTTAAAGGGTTTATGATTGTCAGAGGATTCTCTTTCAACGGGAAATTATAAATAAGAAGAGTGGAAACAAATGTTAAAATCAGCTCACCGTACTATCAAAAAATGTTTTATGTCCGTTATTTACAGAAACAAGAATACATTTCTTTATTCCAATGATTTTTGAATAGTTTAAATTCATCAAGGCAAAGCCACATGTGGTACTTCGAAAAGTACCACTGCATTACTTGAAAAAAGGAAGACTGATGCATGTATTACGTAGCTTTTCAATGTATTCCTGCGGCCTTTGGTTTCTTTAAAAAGGCTCTTTCTGAGCGCAAACCCACCACGTTTGATGGACAGCAAACGTCCCCGAAATCATTCTAAGACTGCGTAAATACCCTCTATAGCACATATTTTCTTCCTCTTCAGCATGGAACTGCAGGATTCTGATATTTCAGTCTAATCCCCAATTTATTTAATATAACAATGAAAATGAATACTGTTAGCTGCTGTGTGTACGATCGCGTGTGGATACAGCAGATGGCAAAGCAATTAAAATATAAACATTTTGTTAAAAGGTTGTATAAGTACTTAGGATACTTGTGCCGAGATTCCAACGTAAGAATTCTGGACACGTTTAGCTTACCTAGTCCCCCCTTCCGCCTGGGCTTTTACTCTCCGAGATGTGTCAGGTTTTTTTTTTCCCAGTCCAAAGTGGCGTTAGCCCAGAAGGGCTGTTAATCTCGAAACGGCATTTTGTGTCGGTAAAATGCACTATAAAATACTGTATCATTTTCAAATTGTTGTCACCAAATATTCTCAGCCTCTATTATATTTAAAGAAACACGATATTAAAGAATCTGCATGAATATACGTATGTTTCTTGTATTGTGAAAAAATAATGATATCTAGAGTCATCAGATTTTGAATAACGTAGTACTCCCCCCGAATATGGGTACATGGAAGCGCAAATTTGGAATATGTTTTATTGTCTATTTCATATTTTGTAAAACTTTAACGCATTTTTGATTAAAAAACTCAACGATTTCAAAGCGAGCTGTGGCAACACTAGACTGAATAAAACACTTTTACCTCCAGCGAGCGAGACTCGCTACAGAAATTCTTAAGATATGGTTTTATTAATAATGTTTCGCTACTACTGACGTTAGCCCAAATGATCTCGAAGCGTGTATGTGTCTGTAAATGAAAAAAAACGCCAGTTAGGACATGATATAAAATCTGAAAGCTTTCAGGTTTTACTTTTTTGTTAATTTTTAAGGCCTTGTACGAAGTAAAAAGGAAGTATTGTAATCGCGAAAAATTTAGGGTACCATATTTCAACGAAAATATCCATTTTGACCGCTGTCGAGTGCAATTTAACGATGTTTTTGCTTGATATCTGTACGTAAGGACAGAACAAAAGACGCGTTTTCCCAAAATGTGTTGGGAAAAGATTTAAAATAGATTCAGAAGAGATTTTTTTCGTGACATCTGTACGTACGTATGTATGTATGTATCTCGCATAACTCAAAATCAAGTAGCCTCAGAACGCTGAATTTTTGTATATAGGACTGCTATAACATGTAGATGTGCACCTTCTATCGTCCGCACCAAAAGTGTATATATATATATAAATACGATGGCTTTGCACTACGCGAACAGGCAACCTGTAATAAACTTTCCGAAATTTCAGGATCTTCCCCCTAGACCAGCACGTTGGAGAACATTCTGGCATGTTATATAACCACTGATATAAATACCGAGCGCGCCATTTTTCGTCAGACTGCTTTCTTCTATCGCTGCTTCGAGACTCTGCTGCTACTCTTCTCACTTTTCTTCCTTTTGTTAGAAAAGTTATGACGTAGAAAGCCAAAATTTAATCTCATTTAATTTAAATCTTTATTGGATATGCAATTTCGAGAATTTCATATGCGGTGAGAATAAAATAAAGATGTGCAAGCAAAAAAGCTAAATCCTTCTGTGTCGTCATTTCGCAGTCTTGTACTCAGCAACAACAGTTCTGATGTAACCCGATCGCCAAATTTTGCCCTTCCTGTGCCTACTCGCAAAAATATTACATATATATCCACTCTGTTACTCGGCTCAGTGAGCTCAGTTTTTTCTATTTTTATATGTTTGTGTAAATTGTGCATTTTTTGCTTTAAAAATGACTGAATTATGTTGTTCTTATCTTCCGGTTAAGGTTTTTATGCCTTTAGTAAATCTGCATGCAATATTTGTATAATAATCAACAATTTAAAAGTTGTTTAAGTGCGGCTAGGACTAATTATTTTTAGCATAGCAGCCATATTTGTTTATATTGAAACTTAGCAGAATAAAGGATTTGTTGCCAATCCTGAGAAACTAAGCTTCGCAACAACAAAAATAATGCCTTCTTTTATTATTGCGAATTAAATTATGCTTAATCCATTCTGGAATTTATTCGAGGAAATAAGTGTTTAAGATTTACTTCGTAATTTTTAATATAGATATTTCAGTTTTTATGTATTTTTGCCTTGTCGCGAAGTGAGAACTGAATTAATTGAATGAAAAATACTGAATCGTCTTTGAAAAACTGTTTCTTTTCTTTGTTTGGTTAATTTCTTTTACACATCGTTTTAGATTTATGAAAGTATTTGAATAGAACACGTGGCAACTATTAGATAATTCTTCAAATGATATACATAATTTTTGTGCATTCTGAGTTATAAAATGAATGAGATGTAACGTTGTTAAGTGAACCTAGAGCCACAATGTCGCTCTGGTAAACAAATATAGTGAATTTTAAAGAGTGCATTTATTGTGTTGTGGTTTATGCGCTATCGATGAAGTCGATTTAATTCAATCCAATAAGTTTAAATGAAATGCAAAATGCGTATAATTTAATATTCCGTACAAGGAAGTCGTATAGTGTACACATCAGATTTTTTTAAGCATAAAACCAACATCAATGGCAAAATGAGTTTTCCTAATTAAGTGTATTTGTAAGGTATTCGTAATGCAAAATGTATGATGGGCTGAATAAAATAAAGTAGGCTGGGTATTAATACAAAATTCTACGTGCAGCGATGTGTTATATATGCTTTACACGTGCAGGGAGTTATGAAAATAAGTTAAATGTTGAAGTGGAAATGTTACACACTAAATAAGCAACTGTTAAGCAAAACTTAAGCAAATGTTTTGAATAAGAAGGCCAATCTAAATTGAAATTTGAAGAAGAGTTGTGTAGTTCTAAAAGCAAATAGAAAGACCTGAACGATGAAAGCAGAAGGAAGCTTCATATAAAAGAAGAATGCAAACACTAACAACTCCCGGTATTTAAAAAGTGGATAGTTAGAAACTAAATCTCATAAATATAGGAAAAATCTGAATAAGCAAATGAAACTTCGTTATTTAAATGTAGTTCGTAAACAATAAGCATATATTATTTAATGTTTTATACTGATATTAAATATTACATAAGTGTTAACATAACAAAGCTTTAATGCTTTGTCGTTCACCAGTACAATCACTGTGTCAAGAAACTGATTGTTACTGGTAAGTGAAATATCTCATTTAAAGAACCGTAATGACTTTTTGAGAACTTATTATGAAGACGCAAGAGAAGCACGCCGGCATGGATAATAAGACAGGCAAATCAACAGCCTTGTATTCGGCATAGATTTTGTAAAACCCCAATCGATTTCCAGGGCAAAACGGGTCTGTCGATTTGCCTGTTTAACTTATTATGAAGTTTTAGAGAAATTTTTATTCTGTTAAAGAATATTTCTTCTATAAGTATATTAGTGTTTGTAGCGAATTCACTTAAATTAAATTCAGAAACTGAGGCCATTGAAAGGTATAAACACTCTGATGAAGCCTTCGCTTTGTAACTGCTCCTAACTGAATTACAAACGAAGTAATGGACACTCCATTCTGCTAACGGTGAAATTCAAAATTGATGACCGATCACCTAACTCAGCGTACTCGAATATTGTGTTAGCATTCTGAACTACACATCCTCTTGTCCATGATTGATCGACTCCTCTACCACGACGACATCTGTAATTCTCTGTCAGTGTTAAACTATAGGATGTCTCTCTACGGGCTAAGGTGTATACAGTGGGAGTGAACTAAATGCTGTTTGGTAGATCATGATGTTGTCAAAACAATACAAGACAGATAAAACAGGTTATATGCATAAATTTCCTACGCATTTAATACTTCAAAAGATTGTAATACAATTAAATCACGCAATAGTGCGAGGCATATTATTAACAAACTACACAAAACTGCTAGCAATATTTCCATTAAAAAATACCGTCTCAGTAATATCAGAATATTTAATATTTACACAGTTCTGGTTTAAATAACAAGAACCGGTAAACTTTGCTATCAAAATAAAAACAACAAAAATAATGCCTTCTTTTATTATTGCGAATTAAATTATGCTTAATCCATTCTGGAATTTATTCGAGGAAATAAGTGTTTAAGATTTACTTCGTAATTTTTAATATAGATATTTCAGTTTTTATGTATTTTTGCCTTGTCGCGAAGTGAGAACTGAATTAATTGAATGAAAAATACTGAATCGTCTTTGAAAAACTGTTTCTTTTCTTTGTTTGGTTAATTTCTTTTACACATCGTTTTAGATTTATGAAAGTATTTGAATAGAACACGTGGCAACTATTAGATAATTCTTCAAATGATATACATAATTTTTGTGCATTCTGAGTTATAAAATGAATGAGATATAACGTTGTTAAGTGAACCCAGCGCCAGAGTTTCGCTATAGTAAACAAATATAGTGAATTTTAAAGAGTGCATTTATTCTATTGTGGTATTTGCACTACCGATAAAGTAGATTTAATTCAATCCAATAAGTTTAAATGAAATGCAAAATTCATATAACTTAATATTCCATACAAGGAAGTCATGTAGTGTACCCATCAGATTTTTTAAAATCGGTAGCTGAGAGAATAAATTCACAGCTCTTTGCTATTTCATCATGGAAAAATATTGCAGTTCTATTTACGCGACAGAAAAGTGTAGGAATAAGGAAAAGCTAATAGTGATTAGCAAGTTTATATATCAGAGAAAAGGAAGAATTAATTAAAATCGGTAACTTACATTATATTTTGCAATTTCTTGCTAAGGAATAAACAATAATACGGTTAGACATAACATTGTTCTCTCTTTTTTTTTTTTTCTTCCTCGTACGAAGTGAAGGAAGTATTGTAATCGCGAAAAATTTCCGGTATCATATTTCAACGAAAATATCCATTTCAATTGCTGTCGAATATATTTGAACGACGCTTTTGGTAGTATCTGTACGTGTGGACAGAATAAAGGATTGTTTTTGCCAAAAATGATTGTAAAATGGATTTAAAATCGATTCAGAACAGATTCTTTCTTGATGTCTGTACATATGTATGTACGTATTTCGCATAACTCAAAACCGAGTAGCCGTAGAACTTTAAAATTTCGTATATGGGAGTGCTATAACATCTAGTTGTGCACTAGTAACCATTTTCGTTGCAATCGTCTGCACCAGTCATACATAAATATATATATATATATATTCCTACTCTGTTATCTAGTTCGGGGAGTTTAGTTTTTTTATTCTTATATGTTGGTAAATTGTGCATTTTTTGTTTTAAATGTGATTGAATTATGTTGTGGTTTTTATGTTCCGGTTAAGGTTTTTATGCCTTTAGTTAATTTGCTGCAATAGTTGTAGAATTGTAAAAAATTTAAAAGTGGCGAGTGAAGCCTAACAAACCGCCATTTGTTTACATTTGAAACTCAGTAGAATAGCAAATTAAGTCAGATTCTGCATCTTCAATGTCTTTTTGCCGAGTGAACCAAAAGTAAACTTTTAGTTTCGTGCACCGAAAAAAATGCCTTCTTACCCATTGGCCACATTGCTTGTTTTTGTGTATAAACTCTAATTTTAATTGTTTTTTTAACTGTTTTAACTTTATTTGTTGTTTTACGTTTTTTATATTTTACAAGTTTTAATGAAGATGTTTTGAGTTTTCACGTATTTTTGCTCTGCCGCGAAGAACTGAATTAATTGAATCAGAAATATATGAAGTTCAAGGAAATAAGTTTAAATGAAATGTAGCAAAACTATGTATGATTTAATAGGTCGTACAAGAAAGTCAAGTGACGTCCACATCAGATTTTTTTTTTTTCATAACTGCAAAGAGAGAACACAAGCATATTGTTGCGTTATACGAGTTCGTGGATTTGAGAGTATCCGATGAAAACACGATGCAGAACAATAAAAAGCACAATTTATTTACAAGAATCACTATTTACAGCACAGTTCCAAAAAATAAGCGTCGAAAATCTACAATAAATACGCTGAAACAATCAGCAACACAGCTTCAGGTTGTAACTGTAAAGGTAGCTTCACGGCAACACTAAACTTATAATAAACACCGTGGAACAATCACCAATACACTGTCAAGCTATACTATAAAGGTAGCTTCACGGCAAAGCACTATCTCGATCGCTTTTCGTTCACAAAACTCTCGCATAGCTTAGCACTGACAGTAAGCAGCTATTCTCACAACTCTCACAACAACTAATCAGACACTACTTCACAATCTTAATCACACTTATCACACTCTAGCAATCTAATTGCTCTCAGAAACGCAAGGGTTTATATAGCTTTTCTTAAAGTTCCACACGTTTCGAGAAATATCTCGACAGGAAGTTATTCTCGAAGCTTCCCGATTGGACCATGGGATATTGCCAATTTGGTCGCCAAATGGGCGATAAAGTCGCCAATCTGGCAACCCTACCATACACTATTTTATGGCAACCCTAGTGCTATGCCGGAAAGCTTACATACAGGCGAAAACGCCGAATTTTTCGTAACAATATTATATGCGGATGCATATCTGTGCCGATTGAATTGATATGAAATGTGTACGAAATCTTATCTAAACATGTGATTAATGCGAGACACATAATTAATTGACGTCTGTTTGGGGATACATTTAACTGCAACCGGCTACGATGATCCCGTAATTGAGTAATCTAGATGTATCATACTCGCGATTTAATCGAGGCCTGCCTGGAAACCAACCGAGCACTGTAATGAACATGTAGAATATTGAAGCAAACGGTAGACGTCAGTATCTACGTACGGAATATCACTAAAATCAGTAGCTTGATATTATGTTTGCTTTGTATAGGTTTTAGGAGTTACTTCACCGATATTTTGTCTTCATTCTTTTAAGAAACATAATGAGATACGTGATTCATTCCTACTTTAATTCATGACGTATGTGTCAAAATGCCCACTTTCATTTCTATTAGCTTATATTCAACAAGATGTAGTGTTAATGAATGCCTTTCTGAAAAACATGTGTGCCTAATAACTAGTGTCTTCTTGGTTATATCCAGACTTCAGTTTGGAATATAAAAATATAAGAACTGTGTTTTTGTGTTGTAACGGCCAGTCTAACGATTCCGGTGTCTGGAAATCTCTAGTTGAAATCAGAGCAAAAGAACGTTTTATTTTTAAAAAATTCTTCTCTAAAATTTTCTATTTCTAAACAACTGGCTCTCGAATGAAAAACGGTGGATGCAAATTGATTCAGCAAAGGTAAAAGTCCCTATCGGGGGGTTGCGTACTTTGCATCCAGTTATTGGCATGTGGAATTTAAGGTATAATTCAAAGTGTGCTCTCATTGTGTACAAAAATCTGTAAAACCCAGATCTGGAAATTCACAATTCTCAAGTTTGATGCCGAACAATGATATAAGGAATTGTCCTGTCCTAGTGTAAGTTTTGATCGCGACCATCTAGCAAATGGAAGACTCGTGGCTCGAATTTCAGTGAAGGAACATGTGATGGTTCACGTTTGCTGCTGCGATAAGAAACTTAATGATATCCCACAAGTCAATATCATAAATTACATTCTTCAAATATTTCTTGTCTTTAAGATGCATGCAATGTCTTCAAGATGCATGCAATGTTTTCAAGATGCATTGCCTATGAAAATTCTTTATTTGTTCTTTAAGATCTTTCTAACTTACAACAAGATATTTTCTCTCCACTTTTACCAAGCTTTCTTCTTTCCTACAAATAGAGCACGAATTCCACTAACAGTCTACATCTGGTTACGAGCGGTATCATAAACTCCTATACAGATTACATAACAGGTACGTAACATGCGTTGCCATTTGCGAATGCAGAGTCGATTTACAAAATGCAGGTAGGGGTAAAAGCTCTTATAGAGGCTCCTCATTGGAATTAGAGAATTCAAAAGAATTACACAATATTCGATTCCAATTCTTTTCAAGAATTCAAAGCTATTATGCTGCACCAGCGCTAGAGCTGGTGAAACCGGTGCGGCCACGATAGGTGGCAGACATTAGTTGTCTTAAAATTTTTAGAATTTACACAAGCACCGAGAGGTAAAATTCTGTAGCTTTGGGGAAGGCACTGCACAGCAGAATTTAGGAGCAGCAACATTTTTAGAATTTAGGTATGTACAAAGCCGCAGAATTTAGGACCCACAGAGTAGCATCGAGCAGCAAAATACTAGCACCAGACCTGTGAAGATGTAAAGTATTTCCCGAAATAAGGCAAATTTGTAAGGTATTTCTCCCACCTTATTGGCATGCCTTCATGGTGTAGTAGTCAGCACGCTCGTCGCGTATTAGAGAGGTCCGTGGTTCGAGTCCCGGCGAGGGCATTGCTCATTTTTCATGTCCCTTGCTTTCGAAATAACCTAATATCTCTATAAATTAACTATTTCTTCGTTTAAAGTAATTTGAACAATAGCGCATTTCACATTTCGACAAGTTCTGTTTTTGTAGTCTTTGTACTTTAAACGTAATTAATTAGCCTGTACAATTTAAAGCAGATTCTTGTATCCTTTCATCCCAGAAAGAAAATGTGATGAAGAGATGAACTTAAAGAAAATTTACTGATTTTTACTAAACTAAACTACAGTTATAAAAGCAAAATAATGCATATAAAGTATCCATCAGTTTCGTAATCAAGAATATGACTATTTACAGTCATAAAAAGACCTTCATATGTTCACGTGACATCGAAACATTCAAATGCGGGAGTTACGCAATGCCAGAAATTGGCGGTACAGGTTAGTTTCAGTGTACAAATCGAGAGTTATCTAAATAATATTAAACATAAGAGTGTAAGACAAAGGTTTAGTGTCTGATTTTTGAAGAAAGAAACGCGTGAAAAATTAAAATACGAAATTTAAAACTTTGTTTCTTCTTGTAACTATATGTTTCTTTAAACCTAGAATTTAAAAAATTATTTAAAATTTTACATATTTTTATAAAAGGTTTTGGAGGCCTAAGGCACGTACCCCATTTGCCATTATGTAAATCAGAGCCTATACTGTACATGTTCAGTACTAATTCTTGAGTTTTTTTTCCCCTTTCGCACTATTATATATTCTTTATTTATATAAAATGAATGTGCGTTTCTTCGAATTATGAATACTTTGCTCAATAATGCGGAATTTTTTTCTGCTTAAATTTGATTAGCGTATGTAAATCTACGGAAAAACTCTGAAATAGTGTAATGTATAACCACCTAAAGGAGTTAAATTTTAGTGTTTCCCTTTGTATTTGAAAAAAAAAAAAAAAGATATATCTGATTAAAACCAAAAGAAGAAATATTGATCAAAAAACTTTATTCATAAAACACAGTACTGAATTTGTTTTGTAGATTTTTGATGATAATTAAATCAGTGTCGACGAGTGTATCAAGATCAGGTTATATAATAAATATCGCTCTTGTTGGAAAGCAAAAGTCTTTTTTTATTACATATGAAAAAAATCTGATGTATACACCCCATGACTTCCTTGTACGGAATATTAAATTATACGAAATTTTCCTGCATTTCATTTAAACATACTGAATTAACAGTTAACGAATTTCGAATTAAATCTACTTCGTCGATAGGGCATAAACCACAATACAGAAAGTTTTTCACAGACGATTCAGAGCAGCTTACCTAATACGCATGCGATACTAATTAATTCAGTTCTCACTTCGCGATACGGCAGAAATACATAAAAATTCAAAATATTTCTATTAAAAATTGAAAGATGCAGAAAAACATAAAGCACCAAGTACAGTTAAAACAAATAAAAAAAAATTTACAATTAAAATTACTATTTTTACGCAAAAACCAGCTAATAACTTAAATGATAATTCCAGAATGAATCAAGTATAATTTAATTCGCAATAATAAAAGAAGACGTTACTTTGTTGTTGCGAAGCTTAGTTTCTCCAGATTGGCAATAAATCCCCTATTCTACTAACCTTCAAATGTAAACAAATATGTCCGCCATCATAACCAAAAATTAGGCTTAACCGCACTTAAAAACTTTTAACTTGTTGATAATTCCATAATTATTGCATGCAGTTTAACTAAGGACTTAAAAACTTAATCGAAAGATAAGAAAAACATAATTCAACCATTTTTAAAGCAAAAAATGCACAATTTACAAACTTATAAGACTAAAAAAACTGAGCTCACTGAGCCGAGTAACAGAGTGGATACATCTATCTATCTATCTATATATATATACATATATTTACATACATTTGGTGCGGATGATTGCAACCAAAATGCGAGGTGCACATCTATATGTTATAGCAACCCTATATACAAAATTTCAACGTTCTGGGGCTACTCTTTTTTGAGTTATGAGAAATACATACATACCTACATACGCACAGACGCCACGAAAAAAAATCTCTTCAGAATCCATTTTGAATAAGTATTATAATTATTTTGGGGAACCGAGTCCTTTATTCTGTCCTTACCGTGTGTTGTGTGTTTCTAATTTCGTATGAATAAAGTGCTTTTACATTAAAATAGTTTTATAGAAGTCCTAGAATCGGTTACTGAAAATAACAGACATTTGCGAGGTACATTTGACACGAGGCTTCTAACTCAGGTATACACTGATCTTAGTGACATACCGATTGATTTAATTATGAAATCTTTTGTATTTTTAAACAGCTGCTTTTAGATTTAATTTTCTTGTTTGATGTTATTCTGTACGAAATGAAAGGAAAACTCTTAAACGAAACCTTCCTTTTAAATTACTTAACTATTGGTTCGGTTCTTATATTATTGCATCATTAATATCATCAGAAAGGGGCAGGATTTTGATGATACTGTCTCACTCTAAGAGGCCCGGGAAAAGTGTGATAAAAATCTTATAACAAAAGGAACAAAACAACATTTTTACATGACATACCTTTATATTTAAAAAATGAAAGTACATTAGAAGAGATGCTAGAAATTATCTTACCCTACCTGTAAACACAATTAAATTTGGCGCTGCATGTTCGCGTATGTTGCTTCCAGAGGATTAGGCGTAACTTTTTGGATTTCAAGAAGGACGCTTTGAAGCAAATCGTCGATGTGCGTGGTTTGTGCCTGTACGCATTACCTTTAGGACAACCTTATAGAAAAACTCAAAGGAGATCAAGTATAGAAAAATTATTCAATCGCGTTCATATTCGCTACAGATGTGTGGCATGTTGCCTCATCTTGCTGGTAAGCCAAATATCAGCTCTTCGTCATCCAACTGGCTCACAAATTCATGAAAAAGGTGCCTGGTATACTTCACTAGTGGCAATAATGTAAACAAATTGGCCCAATAAGGCGCCACTATGGTAATGCACAAAACACACCCGTCTTCTGTGAATGAAAGGTTCCCTCAACGGCTGCATGGTGGTTGCCACTGCCTAAAAGTGTATTTCGTTAGTTCACGTATCCTGACAAATGGAACCACGCTTCATCACTCTACGACATGTAATCTGGGAGCAACATACACGAAAATTGAAACCTTCTTGGACTGTGTATACAGGTGGGAGGAGGTCACTTCCATCACCTCTTTCAATGCACTTTCATTTCGCAAACATAAAGGCATGTTATGGCCTCTTTCGAGAGGGACATCCTATATAATGTAAGGAATGATCGCATATCCCTGAGGGATCTCGTGTGCGAATGGTTAGAGATCTGTCTAGCAAAGGAAGATCCACGACTCAGATCCCAGCAACAGCTTGGCTAATTTTTCGTGTTTCTTGCTGCGTAAAAACCTGATACGGTACACCAACGGCCGAGTAGTAAAGTCGCTGAACACTGATAGCTCGGTCCGTGGTTCGAATACCGGCGAACGGGCTGGCTGCATGGGCTTTTCGTCGTTTTCCAAATATGTAACTTGTATACGAGTTAGTTTTCCTTAATAACATCTCCACGAACGCATCCTTCCCCTTAGACACATAGCCCTTGAATGCTTTGCCATAATAAAATAAACCAAAACCCAAAACCTGATAGTCTTTATACTTTTACAGGTGGTTTCGTTAACTATGTAAACACGATGCCTGCAGATGATTCAGTGCATTTCCACATTGTGCGTTTCTGGAAATATAAAAGCAAAGATGATGATTGAAAATCTTTTTCTTGTCATTTCGGAATGGGATTTCCATAAGTACCGTTAAACAATTCTTTTAAAACATAAAAACATATGCAATAAATAAAAAAAACATTGTTTATAATCCTTAGACTTTAAACAGTCGATCGCTGAGGGTATGTTATCGTCAGACAATCGATATCGCCATTCAGTGAAAAGCATTAATCTGAAGTTGAGAGGCCTCATGACAAAGACATCCACTTCTATTCCAATGGATCAAACGCTAAAAAAGTCAATAAAAGTTTAATTAAAACGGAGGGAAATGAATTCCACTCATAATTAAAATCGATCCGTCCAACCGTTTCCATATTGAAGATGAGATATCAGGCAAATTTGTGAAACACAGTCTTCGGCTCGTCACTAATAAGCTACATTTCTCTTCTACGATATAATGTCCATTATTAAACTCTAGAATACAGCTCATCCACTATAAAATAAGATTTTAGTCTAAATTAAGTCAGCTAGATGATTTTTGACCTCTCATGTGGAACACATTCTTCTGTGCTTTTCTAAGGCTACCTTTTGTTGGCATTAGCCTAGTGCTTCTGAATGGACTTTAAATGCATCCATTTAGAGAACAGTGAAGAAAATAAAACCAATCGATTTTCATTAATAGCACTAATTTATTAGACTGTTTGATGACGGTACTATCCTTTTAAAAGTAAATAAGTATCATATCGCATTACTAACCTATAACGATATTATCATTATTACTAAAGACTGAAGGCGAAGTTTCAATCAAAGTTGACTATGAGATATAGTTCAACAAAACAATGAGACGCTAAATCCATATACCAATCTTAAGTTGATTACTAATGAAAACTTAAAGTATGTAACGTTGAAACACAATAGAATGAAGTTATTAACTATGAGTTTTTGCACTTTCGTGATTCACGAAATCAACTTTTCAATGTTAAACTTTTAAAGAATTATCTTATCTCCCAGTGCGTAGTCTGGAGGTATAAGTGGTTAAGTGTTAAAAGGAAGATACATGTTTCGTACTTAGAAAAATTTATTAATTTCTACAGAGGTTTCCTGAGCTAAAATACACTTTTTTTAATGGCCGGGAGCTTTATTAAATAGGCATTAGCCTTGCGCCACTACAAGGGCCGGAAGCGATAGCCATTTCATTGTGGAAGCACTTAATAGGTGGTCATCGTTTTGTCCTATGAAGGGACGGACAGTTGCAATCGTGCCTTCTCCGGGATATGAACAAGGGCCCATCTCTACAGCAGTCAAGATCACTAACCACTATACCGAATGGGGGGGATATATAAAGTGTGGTGGTCGTTAACTCGTAGTCATCTAATTTGGTCAGGTCGAACAGTTGTCCTTTAAGAGGGGGAAGAATGTTAGGCATTATCGTATTTCCTGATGTGTGCTTTTTGGTGTAAGTGGTTACACGTCCATCTAGAAAATTGGAAGATCCGAGGTTTGAATTCCAGTATAGTTAATTTTTGAGAACTTTTGGTAACTGCGTTAAACGTTTGTTTCAAGCCATAACATCCAACATTCTAAAAAGTGCATACCATTGAAACGCGTCCAGCATTCTAAAAAGTGCATACCATTGAAACAATTCAATGAAAAATATTCCACGCAAAAACGAGCAATTTATCCAGCGGGCAAAAAGGCAGATTTTTTCGTGCACAAAACTGAAAGTTTCCTTTTGGTCCCTCTCGGCGAAAAAACATTGGAGGGGCAAAAACTGACTTAATTCACTGTTCTGCTAAGTTTCAAACGTAAACAAATGACGGTTCGTTACGCTTAACCTATCACTTAAATTACTGATAATTCTACGACTAGTGCATGCAGATTAACTAAAAGCACAAAACCCCTTAACCTGAACATAAAAACTACATGATTCAATCCCTCTTAAAGCCCCCCAAAAAATGCACAATTTACAAATATATAAGAATAAAAAAACTAAGGAAGTAGAACGGGAGATACAGAACTGGGTATTATTAAAACCTGGTATACACAAAAATGGTGTCTTTGCAAGTTTAACAGATTTATATTTTTTTTTGTCAGCTTTCCGGAACTACTATTACCACAAAGAACTAGCTGACAAAAGAAATGTAATATATTTCTTTATATTACATTTCTTTTGTCAGCTTATATGTCTTTGCTTAGTGAATATTATATTTCTATTGTCAGCTTAGTGAATATCATATTTCTTTTGTCAGCTTTCCGGAAATATCTCGTCCAAACCTTGCTGTATTACTTTCGTAGCACTTTTTTATCTTCGAATTTTAACACCTCTTCCAGTTTTTGTTAAGTTTTTGACGAGATATTTCATATACATTTAAAGTACTGCTACTTGGAGTTTTTTTATTCGACAATTTATTAGGTAGACAGTTAATCTTCCGAAATTCTAGGACACTAATATTTTTACTGATACTTTGAATCGAATATTGCCGGCTAAACGGAACCGAAGACAAAACAGGCTTGGCTGGAATAAAACCTAAGGTAACTTACCAGTATTTTGAGGCTTTAGCCGCTAAACCACTGGCTGGTGTCGGGTTTTAACGAAATTTAAATCAAAAGAACATATTCTGAATCTGACCATCTATCTGCACGTCTTAATCCTAAAGTAGCGCCACCTTCTACTCGGTCAAGATTATGCGTTACAACAAATTTCGGCCAATTTGTTTTAGATTTCAAGGTTAGTGGAAAACGTAACGATACAGCCTTTTATCGTTGCGTCCACATCCGTTTCACATCCTTTTCTTGTTTTTTATATAAGCTATAAAAATACTTACCTCTATTAACGAGAAGTAAATGTGTCAGGACTTAGCATTCTGTGTGTATTCTTTGAGAACATAGTAAATTCTGTAAAGGGTTCTTATCCTTACGTTCTAAGTCCTGAACTGGAACAGGGAGCGGAAGGTACGCTATGTTCTGATGTAACTGCTGGGCTGGAGAATAACTGCACGTGAAGGGATTTGAAATCCTTTTTTATTCAATCACTATTAATAACAAACCTCCCAATTCGGGAGAGATACAGAACGTAACAGACCACACTTTGGTCGAATTTAACAATCAAATAAAATTAAATACTAAACCTAAAATAGAACTTAATTAAACTTTGCTTCGCAGAGCAATTCGCGGAAGTTGGCCTCTACCGAAAAGGGTGCGTAGCAAGGTATACTAAATACTACCGCACTTTAATTTATTTTACAATGCAATCACGTAGTAAGCA
>KK118415.1:342892-371461 GCA_000611955.2 Stegodyphus mimosarum
AGTAAGCATTATGGCTTATAAATTTAAACTGCTAGCTGGTCAGGCGAACGTTTAGCAGCGTGACCGTGATCTGAGGCAAAGCTCTCACACACCGAGAGGTTTCTACCTCTGTCTTAAATAGTGCTTGGCTGAACTTCAAAATTAGCATAAGCTAAAAACGCGCGCTTCTTCTGACAGGAAGTTGAAGCAGAGAGGAGATAGAAAAGATTTAAATTAAAATAAACTTGGTTAGTTTAACTAAAACCTTACAAATGGCAGTAAATTGCTGTATATTTCTGATTTTTTCTTCAGCTCCGTTTTGATTTCCGTTTCCGCTTTTAGGCTGCACTTACCGAATCTCCGTGAAGAATGTTAAGAATAAGTAACATTTTTTTTTCTTTTAAATCTTACATCTATTTACAGCACATATGTGCAATCATTGAAGTAAGCTATAAATATTTATTAAATTCTAAATACGAATGATATAGTACATACATAAATTACAAATACTAAACTTATGGCTCTTATATAATATGATAATTTTTTACATCCGCTTCGTGACACATCACATTCTTTTTTGCTTTTACGCTATCGCTTTTGTTATTATATATTTTTACTTAAAAATCTCCAGCACAAATTTAAAAAAGTTTTTCGAGATTTTAAAATATGCGCAATTAATACAAGTTTTCGTCTATTCATACTAATTGAAAATAATATGAGTTAGTGTCAAAAAAACATACTGTTAATGAATTTCACAATTGAAAAAATTTTAAAAGTAGGTTTTGCTCCCCAAGTTTTCGGCATGATAGTTCCTTCAAGATTTCCTCATGAAATTTGCATCATAGATTGATTCATCATATTACGTCGTATAATTTGAACTAAAACTCTGGCATTTTACTTTTTGGCATTTATGTTTTTGAAAGGTAAATGTGTGTAAAAAAATTGACATTTAATACATGTTTCATCTCTCTTAAAAGCAAAGAAAAGGAAAGAAAGGAAAAATTTATAAAATTCTTAATATTTTTAGTTTAATTTGTAAGGTTTCAGTTAAACTAACAAAGTTTTATTTTAATTTTCCCTTTTCTATCTGTTCTCATTTCAACTTCCGTTAGAATAATCGCGCGTTTCAGCTTTATGCTAATTTGAAGTGGAGCCAAGTTTTATTTAAACGAAAGGTAGAAACCTCTCAGTGTGAGAGAGCTTTTAGTCTCAGACCACTGTTACTCTATTCGACGTTCGCCTGACTAGCTAGCATTTAAATTCTAAGCCGTAGCGCTGTTAACGTGATTACTTATTGAAGTAATTCTAAGTGCGTCAGTATTAGTTAAACCTTGCTACGCACCGTTTAGGTTAGAGGCCAACCTCGCGTTATAGCTCTGTGAGCAATGACTATTTAATTTCTATTTAGCTTTAGTTTAAATTAAATTTGATAGTTCAGTTTAGACCCAAGTGGCGGTCATTATTGTCTGTATCCCTCCCGAGTTGGGAAGTGGCTGTACATAATTGTGGTTTAATAAAAAAGGATTTTAAATCCCTCTGAAGTGTAGTTCTTCTACCAATTATTCACAGTATTCTACCACAGAACATAGCTGCATTCAGCTCCGTGTTCAAGATCAGGACTTAGGACTTAGTTACTTTCACGAAGATGTTTGCCAAGAATATGCACCGAACACGCAGTCCTGACAAATTCTACTCTCAGGCATTCTTCTGCACGTAAAGAAACATAAGTAAATATTTTGCAACAGAGATTTGTAATTCTGCGCACAATCAAATATAGTTTAATTAGATGTGAAAAATATGATTTAACATTTATTTCTAATATCATTTATTATGTTTACAAGTATTCAGAAATATTTAATTGTAAGACAGATACATATTAATTTAATGACCAAGAAATATTATGTATTTTTAAACAGAAACGAAAAAGTTGCATATGATGGAAAACGTTGATCTTCGATTCATTTAAGAGCCTGATTCACAGAAAACCAAACGGGTGTCCACTTTCAAGTCGAGCGTTGCAGTCTTTCTACGAAATTTAAGATAATTTCTTTAAATTTTATATTTGGCAAAAATAAAATTCGAAGCAGGAAGAAAAATCTTTAACAAAAATAACTTAATTATCTATTAATAGGTATGCGTATATATGATTTTTTCCCTCTAAATATTTCGTAAATGTGAAATATTCTCTCTCCGCACCTCATCCAAGTTTATGCCTACTGAAAATAAACGAATCGCTTTGTGATCAAAGACATCATCAAGTTTTTCCATTTTGGGTTACAAATAATTAATATTAACCGACATTAGCTAGAAAAGTCAGTTATTTATTCAAAAAGTGCAAATAGAGATAGTACTGGGACAAAAGCTAGGGAACAAAACAAGGCGTAGTCTTCTGCGAATTGCTAGCTTATTATCCTTCCATATATTTGTGGCTTGGACACAGATGTGTTCATTTGTTTAGAAAATTTTCTCTGAATGGCAACTTCAGACAAAGACTATTTTCCCTTCCAAGGACTATTTTTTCGAGACCAAAACCTCTCCCTCCCCACACTCTATTTTTGCACCCACCCAAGACAGAAAAAGGAGACGCGGAGATACCCTTTGTGAGATTTTATCGCCGTAATCCTATATATTTGCCCTCCCCCAATCATCTCGATTCAGCAGATTTTCGAGAATTCCACATTTCTGCTAAACAAGCAAGAAATTTTTTGTTTGAGAAAAAGAAATGGCTGCTACAAAAGCGGCGCCTTTTAATTGATATTCCGGTCTCGTTTTCGTATGCAAGGTTGTTTCTGAAAAGCATTCAACAAGATTCTTTACTCCGATGGAAATGGTCTGTATTTTTGAAAGATTCCTTGTCTACTGATCTGAAGAACTACTGTAATTGTATATTTACCTTTATATAATGAATTTGTACATATATAATGATATTTTAAATGCCGTGACGTAGAAAATTCGTAGATTACGATATTTGACTAAATTAAGAATATTGAAAGACTAGATTAAGAATACTGAGTTATGAACCCGCTTTATTTCTATTGGTTGATTAAAGTTTTAATCTGCAAAATCGAACACAAGAATTGGATAAAAATAGAGCTTGAATTGCGCAGGAGCTCACCGGAGCCCTCCGACTAGAATTACGATTTACCTCAAATATTGAAAAGTATAGAAGCCCGGCTTCTGTACTTCTCAATATTTGAGATAATTCGTAATTCTAGCTGGAAGCCGTCTGAGCCATGACTAAAAGACGTTCCCGTACTTCTTGAACGAAACTGAGCCACACAATTTCAGCAAAATTTTCTTTTGATCTCGTAAAACTTAGTAGTTAATAATAAACAAGTAAAGTTAGTAAAAATTTTAGTAGCAAATAAGTCTTAAAAATCATAACTTTTGACTGCATACCTGTATTTTTCCCGGGTATGTGTCTTTTCGCCAGTGACGTTTCACATAAACATGCCTCCCCCCCACCAGTGTTAAAAATTCGATCACTCTTACATGCTTATCTCTTCCCTTTTGATGATCTTTCGACCAATCCCTTCAACCCACCGGAGGGGTTATCATTTCGATAACACTCCATCTCTCTCGTTTGCTTAAAAGCCAAGATTGTTCTGCGGTTTTCTGCTCATTAAGATACTCTCGGTTTAACATTTTCTCTACAACTGATTGCTATAGTATATTCTACATAAGAATACAGGATAAATATCAGTATTTTATGGCATACTATTACGATTTACGTTATTACTCAATGAACATGCGCAATATTCTGAAGTTTTAATTTATGATAAATTTCGTGGCATTAAAATTTTATTTTAATGGTAACTACCCATCTATTTAAAGCAATTTGACGTCTTCACGGAATAATTTAGAATTATACGATGTTTGTTTAGTATCATTTATGAATAATTTACCCATTATATTACAATCGAGAAGGCTTCGAAAATGTCAAAGACCGAACTTTCTGCTAAGCTGAAATTTAAAATTTCCACAATTTAAGCGGTAATCTTTGAGATAGGCTTCTTCAAATTTTGATAATTTTCCCTTGATACAGCTGCATGAATAGTTTCCCAGTTCAATTCTGTATAATTCTTGATACAGCTAAATAGTTTCAGTTTTCAGGCAGTTTATTGTTATAGCTTTTTTCATCAAGTGACTCGCGAATTTATGGATTAAATTTATTACGATATATAGCCATGTATTTATTATATTCGTTTGTAATATTAGCATAAAACGAAAATATTTTTATATCAGCTACCATAAACTCTCCAGACATTTAATGGCAGTTCACGATCATTTTGAAAATGCTTGTTCTAGCTATTACTTAACACAGCCCGAAGAGACAAAAACTTATTCTACGTATTTCAGTAATAACGAAATAATACCAAAATAACTGAAAAGACGAATGCGGATTTGATTTGGTATTTAATTTAAAACTGAACTGGTGAAACTAAAGTACCATATTTTTGATTAGGTTGTCTATCTCTGAAGAAGATCGGATTTTGATTAATTGTTGAGGCAGGAAAACTATCGCAGAAGGATTGCCCTTACGGAATGCTTTTTGTCGGAATTTGATTCGTCTTCCCGTTATACGTATGGAAAATTCGTAGTATCGAGTCTTTCCGCTAAGAAATTACTTTGTAGGAATATGTGTATTTTTTCTAAAGCAAGGACTTTTACGATATTATTGCTCTAAATTTAGACAGCTGAAAAGGAATTCTTAGCGTCCTAATTCATTATTGAGAGTTTTAAACAAAATCACAGTATTCGTCTAGTACAAGGACCCCCCTTTCCCAATGAGCGACTAAATTGACATATTAAAAAACATTACAATTTACTAATCAAATGATTCCTTCCCCCCCCCCCTTCAATAAATTCCCAAAATGTTACTCTGCACTAATCCCGTTTGTCATTAAAAATAGAGATGGTGCGAGTGAAAAATAATGCCTTATTATTACACGAAAGTAAGCATTACTTTATGCCTGTGGAAGTTTAATGTGCGAAACTATTGTTATAAGGAGTTAACCAGCTTTTTTATTATTCTTATGATCTAAAATTGTGTATACTATGTAAATAAATGTCTAAATTAATATTAAAATTGTTTAGTCAAAGTTTAAAATATTTATGCCTAACACAATTATTTTTCAGCTACAATGCGTTACACAAAATCAATTAAATTAACAACAACAACAAAAAAAAAATCTGAAAGGTTTCAGATTTTAAATTGCATGCAAAGGGGCGTTTTTTTTAAATATTTTGGTTGTTACCTTTATTTATTAAATATCATGTTCTTCGCACTTAAACCATAATTCAATTCAAGAGAAATATCGCAAAATAATTTTAACTTGAGCAGATCTTTAGAATTTGCGATACACAGTCTCCCGCGCTGGAGATAAAAACAGTTTTTCTGTACAACGTTGCCATCGCTCACCTTAACATTTTACAATATGAAATCGATAATAAAACAAATTCCAAATTTCAAGTTTGGGCTCCGAGATGCCCATATTCGCAGTAGGATTACGTCATTCAAAATTTGATGGCTCTAGGTACAGTTGTTTTATCACAATGCGAGAAACATACATACATTTATGCACATTCTTCATTATTTAATTTCTCCAAAAATAGTACAGGGCGATAATATTTGGTGGCAATAATTTTAAAAATGAAACGGACATTTAGAGTGATTCGACGCAAAATCGCAAAACGAAAACAGTAGTCCCTCAGGGACAAGCCACTTTGGACTAAAAAAATATTTAACGTTTCACAACCTAGGCTTCTGAATGCAATAGCTTAGAAAATCGATCTAAATTTTCTTTAAAACTTCATTGCTTAAAATATTTTCTTTCAAAATTTTAAATTTTCCATTTAATCATCTATAGTTCAAATGGAATCTCCGTGGTTTATTGCCGCAATTTATTGCAGTGGTTTATTGCAGCTGACTGATTCATTTTCTGCTTGGTTTTACTTTAAAAGTTGAACCAACGAAATTACATTTAAATGAGGATGGTTAATCTTCAATGCGATTATTACTTCTTGCTCAATCATTTGAGAAATGACTCCACCTACACTACCGACACTGAAAATGCATCGCCAAGAAGGAGTGGCCAGAAGGTGATGAAAGTCGGCTAACAGAGAGACAGCAAAGTAACAGTAAGTGATCTTTATTTCGAAATGATATGCATAATACAGAGCGAGAACAGCGTCGGCTCAATAGATTCTAGGACCACCTTGGACGGCGATACACGAAGCAACATGTCTAGGTACAGAGTCAGTGAGACTACGGATCGTGCCCTGACAAATGGCTCTCCGTTCCCTGTCAGCCATTTGTCACAGTTCTTCTTCCGAACTCGACAATGGCAGGGTCTGCAAATGGCGTCCAATCATATCCTATATGTGTTCGATTGGTGAGAGATCAGGAGAGAGGCCAGGGAAACATCTGTGTACCTTTCAGAGCGTGTTGGCTGATGCGAGCAGTGTATAATCGGCGTTATCCTGCTGATAAAGGGCAATGGACACTCCTTGAAGGTAGAGGAGTGTTACCGGCCGCAGCACATCATCCACATATCCTTGGGTCGTCATAGTGCCCTGAATATGAACTAAAGGTGATCTGAAATTGTACGCAAATGTTCCCCAAACCATCATGCCGCGTTATCACGCAGAAACGAGTTCCACAATTGCTGCCGGATTGGACCTGTCTCTGCTTCGACGCCATACTCGTATGTGGCGACTATCATTGGAGAAACAGAAGCGTGACTCATCTGACCCTGTACACTGGTGTCATTACGTCGACCACATTGCTCGAGCTCGGCACCATTGCAGACATTGGCGTCTATGATGTTGAGTCAACAGCAGTCTTCTTAACAGATGCCACGGGTACAGGCCACTAGCCACCAATCGACGGCAAATGGTTCTGGTCGATATGGGGACATCCAGGGTGTTTTGAACATGCTGCAGAATGAAGGTAGAAGTTGCTTGCGGGTGCGCCACCGCCTATCGGCGGATGCGTCAATCCACGTGTGCTGACGTCACTCTGACTGCCCGGTATCCCTCGAATTTGCCCCATTTCCTTGTTCCATTCATCGTCGCCACAGCCGGTGCACTGTGAACGCTTCCAGGTGTGTGTCATCTGGACAACCTGCCCTTCTCAGTCCCATCCCCATGCCTCTCATAAAATCGTCTGTCTTCTGGAACTGCCTCCGTTGTCGACGCCCTGGCATTCTCTGCTATTATACGCGTCCTCTGAGATAAGAACAAATTTTTTACAATGATTTCCCTAGCAGAAATAACGGCACGAAAACTGAACATTCTGCAGGTTCCTTCCTTTATATCTTCTTCATCGTGCCTTGAGAGCTGCGCATTTCGCATCATTCGTATAACTCGGTGACGTGCGTCCACCTTGAAGTCTGCATACATTCCGTACCATGGCAAAGAATGAGCTTTTGCGCAATACCTGACAGTAAACTCTGAATAGTATTATCTTTCTGAAACACACTGTATAGAAGGAAGCGATGCAAAAAAGAGTATTTTCATAAATTCAATAAATTATTTTTAATGGCAACTGAATAAAAATGAGGTGATATGTGTATTTCACACACCTCGCAGGTGGAACTGAGATTAGAAGAGCAGTGAAAAAATAAAACGAAGGTACTCCTCCGCAGGTGATAAGTTGGAAGGAAAATTGAGCGAAAGGCCAGCGAAAAGACATATGAACCATTTTCCCTGGGAAACAAACTTGGATAGAGATTGAGATTGTTAAGGAGAGAAAAGCTCCCAAACATGTATCAAAACCTCTTTCTTCAGGAAGTGCAGTAAAGCTATGAGAGCTTATTTGAGAACTGATGAATTTTTCATCAGTTCTCAGAAGTGATTTCCCTAGTCGTGTTGTCATATCATCTGATTCGGTATCAGTGCTTTCAGTTACCAGAGATTTACAATAAAACGGGAAGAAGGGATAGTTGTTTATAATCTGAAATACGCTCCAGGGTACAAAGGGTTTAGCATAAGGAAACAATAAGCTAAGCTCAAACACATCCAACCTTAGTCAACATGCTGGAAAGAAGCATTTGCAGATTTTTCAGAATGATATGACCAAGTATAAAGAAGGGAAATTGCCACTTGTATAAGACTTTATGTTTGTTTTCAGCTTCACATCAACTCCTGTATTCAGAAGAACTTTTTCCCTATCACGTTCTGTTTGTCAGTCGGAATTATATAGGCAGCAGATCGTGGTCAGGAAGTGTTGGACTGTTTTTTCTTTTGGTTTTTATTAAAACTTCCTTTCGTACTCTTATACTGCTTTCTGCATTTTATCTATTCTTATCAATGAGGCTCTCACCGTTTCACCTTTTTTTATTGGTACGCTGAAAAAAAGAAAGATAATTTTTTTTGGGAAAGGATCATCCCAATTATTTCAAGGATCATCCCTTGGGAATAGCACACTGATTCACTTCAGGGTTTAAGTTTAGCCGAATTTCGGCTCCGTTATTTCTTAGTTTTCGAGAGATAGTGGCATTCCAGTTAGAACACAATGGTATTTTATTTTATTATTTGCTATTTATCATTAATTTAACTTAATCTACTAAATTCTTATTTTACTCTACATTTAATTAAGTTCAAATTTTAATTATTTTATTATTGTAGTTATTAACTACTCTGTTAAGTGTCTTATTTACTTATTATCGTTTGTCTTTCCTAACAGCGCTCCATAGAGTTCCGACACTTCTAATTTTAAAAGATAAACCTTGATTTAAGACCTTTTCTCGTTATGTAAGTACAAACGTCTACGCATGTTGCCATTTCTACAACAGAAAAGGGAACCAATCTAATTAAAAATGAGACTTCCAGTTCTATTGCAAATTAAAGTTAGACATTGATCTTACATAATGTCTGCCTTACATATTGTTTACCTTACACACACATGGTTCAGAATAAAAGTGATATTTTAACCATCAAGCCAGATGTGATTTTCGCTCCAGTCAGATCTCCTCAGCAGTTTTGCTCTGCCATAACTAAGAAAAGAATTACTTCATCTTCCGCAAAAAGTGCATCATCATCATGTCTGTCTGTCTATATATAGAGATTAGTAGAAGTACCCGGTGCCAGTTAAGTTAGATTGAGAGTACATCTAACAATAGAGAGAACGACACCGCTGTAATCCTTCTCTAATAACGATGCAACAAATACGATTCACAGTCATACATTTTTCAGTCTGATGCGATATGGAACCCACATAAAAATAAGCTAATTCTCTCTCATTAAATCAGCAACAATGGCACGCAGTTCTTAATGATTTTCGTCTTTCTAATCAAACGGTCGTAAAAGCTCAAGTTCCATCCAATATTTCACCTATATTCAATTTTAGTCAATTAAATGTGGCAAAAAATGTAGCGGCGAATGTACAAATAAAACAAAATCTAAATAGTAAAAAAACAAAACAAAAATAACAAACAAATAAAATACAAATAAAACAAAAACTAAATAATATATATATATAATTCTAAATTACATAAAAAATTATAAAATTCTAACATGAAATTCTAAATATAACAGAAACACAACAACTTTGTGTATAGAAATATATAATCATTCCATGTATTTTCGCGCATTATACCGCTGAAAATTGATCATTAAATACCTAAAGATAAAAATTTAGAACTTACTTTTCACAGAGACCAAAAATTGAAATTATTAATTAATAAATTTCAATAAATTCTTTAAATGTAGAATAAGTATTCTAAAAATGTTAAAAGAAAAATTTAAATAAACCCTCACAAGAAAGACCAAAAATAAATAAAATAAAAAACAAAAAAGAATAAGAAAGAAATTAAAGAGAAAATAGACCAGTGATAACTGATTATAAAATGCTGAGAGTTCAGGTTAAAAATTAATCTTGAATGAACTGCCCCTACTTAGACTGGGTTATCCAACTAAAGCAAAACGCAGGATGTCTATCTGATTAGATCCGTCCTAACTATGACCAAAAGAGGGATATCATTGATTGATATATAAATTATCAAAACAAATCAAATGCTGGATCTCCCGATGATAGGCCTGTTTCAAATATAGTTTCCTTGAGAACCTTTTATGATATCAAAAATCGGTCTTTTGCAAACATGTTGAGTTCTATAAAATTCCATGCATTAAAAGGTTTCGTAACCGGCATCCAGTTAACCGGTAATATAAAAATAATGGCACTTTTGAAATTCGAAATCTTAATTTCAAATTTCAACAGTGGAATAAAAAATACGCATATAAGGAGCTAAAATTCTTAAGATTTAAATGTGGAAAACATCTGTGTTATGTTTCTGCTGCCACATGCAACAAGCTTTACCTTACTGGGACAAGGTGTTATCCAGAACTCATAGATGAACTGCCGATTCCTTTCAATGTTTATCATTACCGATATGTGAACTTTAAAGGAAGTGTTCTTTATTTTTAGAAACAATGTATATTGTAAGACGCCGTACTTATGTGATCTTTTGACTGGAAATATTTAAAGAAGGACTTTAATTGGCAGTTTGGCATAAATTGCATCTCATAGTCATGCTCGTAGATGGTGAGTCGACTACTGTAGATTTTGTTGGTTTTAAAACACATCCGGCGCCCGTGGCTGACATCTTGGATTTAATTACATGTTCGGAGAGTGTTAGTATCAGGCGATAGGCTTGATTATATGCCGACAGTTTTGTTCCCATCGCACTTGCTCAATACGACGACGGTCGACATGTGCTGGGGAAAAAGAGAAATAAAGAGGAGGAAAGGGAGTGTGATATATCCGTCATGAGGTGGGTTCGGAATATATTTAACATGTTCGTGATGTTTCCTAAGTACGAATAAGACAAACACGTTATTAAAACACGAACAAAATAGATATAATTTACATATAGTAACATAATATTCCGTTGACGTACAGTGTGTAAAGTACATTATCGTGACATTCTCTTCCTGTTCTGTAATCTCGACTCTGCGTCACGTGACAGAGAGTCAAAAACGCGCACCGTTCGCTAAAGCGTGCATGCTAAAATTCACCATATCATCACACGGAGGATGAAGATGAAGATAACGCGTAGTGCAAGTTAAGTTATATGGAAGGGACTATTGAAGAAGTACATAATTTCATGAGATTTTGCACTGATTTCCAGCACTGATTTCTGTCAGTACATGATATGAGGAAGCTTCATTGTATATATAGCGGATTTTTAAAACTCTGGCAACAGTCTTATAAACAGGCAGACAATCGAAGTTGTATATCATCACCCTAAGAAATTCGTAAGTTTCGTGCGATAATATATACGAGAATTTTAAAATATAGTTTAATTTTGTTTCCCTGAAATGTAAAATCATGTATTTATGTTTTAATTTAAAATAATGTGTAAGATTTCTCTAAGTCATTTATTTAATTGCGGCCGACACATCGGAAAACAATACCAATGGACTTCCCATGCTGTAATTTTCACATTGGCATTACGAAACACGACCAAGTTAATTTCTATAAATAGCATATATTCAATTATCCGGAAACATTTCTTATCCGGAATCAGCTAAGTTCCTAAGCGACCAGTTAAAAGGGATTTAACTATGTAATAATTTTCGCATTTCTACCGTTTATGGTATACAAAGGCTACTAATCATTTCAGAAAACATTTTACGAGGGAAAACATTGCAATCTGAACCAATTATTTTGTTGTTTCAGTTTTTAAGAAAAAATAATTTGTTTTGTTATTAACACCTAAAACTAAATCCTTATTACTGAACAACATTAAAATTCGACTCATGAATAATTTCAATTTGAAAGTTCCAGCATTTGTTTTTCCATTGCTTTTTCGAATGTATAATGATGTAAAAAGAAAAATATCAAATCGTAAAAAAAGGTATACTATCTGAAAATAAAAAAAGTGCATGTACAAAGAGGCTTCAGGTTCTGTATACTACTACAAATCTCAGTGACAATCTCACTCCATTGCAGTACGCAAAAAACAATCGAGAGGTACAAAAAACTATATTTTATTTATGATACTCATAATACGTATGCCGTGAACACAATACCAGTAGTAAAATATTATTAAAAGGGCAGTTATTTAATCTAACTATGCATTCAGCACCGCATTTTTGCAATAAAATAAAAAGATAAATTAAAGATTTTATTCATCTTCGATTAACAATAAGATCTATTTTTGTCTGATGCATTGTTATCATTACTGAAAGCAACTGCACTCCTTCGATAAATTAAGAAAATAAACATTATTGTAAAGTACAAATAAATGTCTTGTTTATTTGACACTGAAACTATTCTGTGCAAGAAAAGGTAGTAATTTCATAATGTTTTCTTTGCTATTAATATTCTTCTTTTTTCTGTCCCACTGTGGGTAGAGAAATAAGGAGCTAAGAAAAGGAAACGCAAACAAGGAAGTCAATGAACCATTTGCAATATGACAGCCTTTCCAACAACTACTTTCTTCTGCAATCGGCTCTTTTATTTTAAGCCGTACAATAGTTATCTTTCTAAATGGACCTTCCACACTGAATTCAGCTCGTTGATTCTAGGAGAACATGACAGGTTTTTCAACCGCGTTTTAAGTCCGATTACTTTCGGATCAACGCGAGTAATTTACACGCCATGGGGGGAGGAGGGAAAAAAACTGAGAAAGAAACAAAAATTGGCATGGAAAGACATTCTCACTATCGAGCCAAGAGTTACTTTTGGCTGCCAAATCCCCCACACACAAACGCCAAACGCGGAAGTAAAGCTGAACCATGTTATGAATTGCCATTGCCATGGAAACGGCTTTCGAATCCCAAAGGCGTGCCCGGGTTTCGTGGCTCCGGGGCTAGAGAAAGGGACAAAAATAATAACGAGACTATTATATTTAGTAATTATCTTTATTGTTAATGACGCCAGTAGTGCTGCGATATTTAAGCGTGATACAGGAGATGAAGCTTGCAAATTGATGGGACCATCTTTTCTTCGATCGCAGTTGCAGTTAAGCGAGAATGGGAATTTAGTCCAAAACGTAATTTTCAAGATGCATTTTGTCTTCGACAGGCATCTTCAACTGAGTCCTTCTGTCAAACAAGAAGTCCATATTAAGGCAATGGCTTTTAACATTGAAAAATAGAAAAAAAAATGTCCAGGTGCCAAAATAAATTTGAAAATAATAATAATAATAATAAAACTAATAAAAAAAATCTGAAAGATTTCAAATTTTAATGGTCATCCAAAAATCTTAAGGTTTTTTATATTCTCACTGAGCTCGCAGTCTATCAGTCTGCTCTTGCACTCACTCCAGTTAATCCAATTTTTTTAAAAAAATTCCTTAAAAATAATACAAGGCGGTAATATCTGGCACTCACAACTTCAAAAGTTATACGCCATTTATAGTGAAACTATGCAAAATCTCCTTGGGGGGGAATCTAATTTTTACTACTAAAAAATGTTGAAATACACATATAAATACAAGAAATTATATTTTTTCGGATTAAACGCTAAATATCATGGTATTAAGTTACAATTACACTATTATGTTTTTTGGAGCTGTGACCTCTCTGCGATTTTAACTATGGTCTTACTAACAGCACATGCCACCCCTTTATCCATTTGAAGTTGCTAACTGCACATGCAACCCATTTACACCATAAGAGCGCGCCCCGGGAAATGCGATAATTTCTTGAACTCTCCGCTGTTTAAATAATAGATAGGGAGAAGCGTGAGACTCAAGTCTTTTTCGTTATAAAAATTATTTGAGGTCTAATACTAAACATTCGATTGGTATTTCCTCTCTTACGTAATTTATTCGAGTCTAAAATAGCTTTCCATGCAGTTCATGAGCACTATCATCTAGGTCATCAACTTCATAATGGTCTATTATTTTATCTTCTTAAAATTATGAGTTCGATTAGGCATCCTCGTCTAATATCAAGGAGGTTTATGTTCAGAAAAACATTACAAAGGCGCTCTATGATCAAAAGATAAACCTGGAGGTTGTACGTGCCAGAACACCAGTCACTTTGGCAATGGTTGTAATGTGACCATTCAATGGCTCGGTAGAAAATGGTGCCATTTGTTATTTTCAGAATGGTGAAAGGAAAATTCTGCACAGGGAAGCTGCAAGGAAAAAAGAGGTAGCTGAATATTTCCTTGAAATTCTGTGCTACCCTTAGTTGGTGACTACCAAGATATCTTCTTGCTTTCCATCAATATTTTTCCCACGTGCTGTCTTTCATTTCCATACTTTTATACTCCCTTTTATGGAAATTTATGGGAAAAGACTTTACTTTCTCTTCCTTATTCTGATTGATTGATAATCGCGGAATAATAATTCATAATCCTTCTACTAACATGATCCTCTAAGAAAATGTTAGAATGTATTGATGAAATGTTTCATATATATCTGGATATAACATATATATCTAGATATATGTTTCATATATCCTAGTTTATAAAATTAAATTTCTAAATTCTTCACGTTTCAAAGGAATTAAATGTCATCGAATTTTTGTAAGTCGTAAACTGAGAAGGCAGTCTTAATAATTAGTGATGATGTTCTATAATTGGAGACAATTTTATGAAGAATTTTTTCTTCCTTACTGCATACGCTATTGTCTGTAACTTCTAACATATCCAGCTAGTAATCAAAAGATCTGGAGTTAGAATCCCGAAGATTTTCGTATTTCCTGCTTATAAAACCTACTACTTCTACAGTGACTAGCAGCTAACATGTGATAGACGTTAATTAAACACCATTCGCATTTTGCTGATTGGATCTCCTTCCTTTCTCTTCTGTCGGCCTCTAAGTGAGGGAAACTATAAGGAATTTTTGCCTTCCTCAATCTTTGCCTGTAGTGTAACTCATATCTGGCTGTAAATTAGATGATCCGCGGTCCCGGAGACATTACTGAACTTATCACGTTTTCCTCTTCGGAAAAAACTAATAGCTCCACAGCTTGGACTGAATTTGTTGAATCAAATCAAGCTGCTGTAAAGAAATACAAATAAAGTAAATAAAAAAATCATACTAACAGTGCTTCAGCAATTTCATGAATTGACTTCTTCTGGAGGTACTTATTGGCCAAAATTTCAGCATGGGCAACAAAGTCAAGCAGATATTCTATTAGTGGCTACGGAGTCAGTCTGGACAGATTCATTTATTAAAGAATCCAGACTTTATTGAGGCTGTCAGGCACCTACACTGAACGTACTGCGCATTAATGGGAGGAATGAAGTACCTTCAGTCCTAGTTGTAGCGTTTTTAACCTAAATAGGCTCAGAAGGACTATTAATTTCGCTTTGGCATTTTGCGTCGATTCACTACAAACGGCTGTATCACTTTTCGAATTGTTACCACCAAATATTATTAATACAACCCGCATTACATTTCAAGAAATTAAGTAATGAAGAATCTGCATGAATGTATGTATGTTTCTCGCACTGTGAAAAACAAAGGTACCTAAAAACCTCAGATTTTGAATAACGTAGTTCTCCAACGGGCATCTGGAAGCTCAAATTTGGAATCGACTTAGTTTTATTCATCATTTCGAATTTTGTAACACTTTAACGAATTTTTGATTAACAAACTCAACGATTTCAAAGCGATCCATTAACATTAATATCTCGTGCCCCTTTACGCACGGATATTTTATGCGCGGGGTTTCTTTACATTTTTTACTGGTATTATGTTGGTAACGTAGTAACGCAAATACGTTACAATATCTAACGGTATTTGCGTCGAATAACTTTGAATCCCTGTATTAATTTTCAGATCCCGTTTTGAATCCCCCGTGAGAAACAAAACCCTCCTTTGGGCGTAATATGAAATCTGAAAGCTTTCAGACTTTTTTTTTATTAGTCCAAAAGGGCAGTTTGCTCAGAAGGACTATTAATTTCGTTTTGACATTTTGCGTTAATTCACTTTCTGCGTTCTTTCCCTTTTCAAAGTGTTGCCACCAAATTATCGCCCTGTATTATAAGAAATTAAATAATGAAGAATCTGCATAAATGTATACATGTTTCTCGCACTGTGATAAAACAACGGTACTTTTGGAATTTGTTTTATTATCGATTTCATATTTTGTGAAACATTAACGGATTTTTTATTAACAAACTGAAGGATTTCAAAGCGAACAATGGCAGCGTTGTGCAGAAAAATATTTTTATCTCCAGCCGTGAGACCGTGTATCGGAAATTCTAAAGATATGCTCAATTTAAAAATGATTTTGCGATATTTGTCTTGAACTGAATTTTATGGTTTAAGTGCGAAGAACATTATATTTAGTAAATTAAGGTAACACACAAAATGTTTAAAAACGCCCCTTTGAACGTAATTTAAAATCTGAAACCTTTCAGACTATTTTAGTCCAAAGGGGCTTTGTCCCTGAAGGACTATTGATTTCGTTTTGCGATTTTGCGTCAGAAACATTAAAAGTCTGCATCACTTTTCAAACTGTTGCCACAAAATATTGAAGCCCTGTATTATATTTAAAGAAATTAAATAATGAAGAATGTGCATAAATGTATGTATGTTTCTCGCATTGTGATAAAACGACGATACCTAAAACCATCGAATTTTGAATGCCGCAATCCTGCTGCGAATATAGGCATCTGGAAGCCCAAATTTGAAATTTGGAATTTGTTTTATTAAAGATTTCATATTTTGTAAAACTTTAACGAATTTTTGATTAACAAATTCAAGGATTTCAAAGCGGGCAATGGCAACGTTGTACAGAAAAAAACAATTTTATCTGCAGCGCGTGAGACTGTGTGTAGGAAATTCTAAAGACATGCTCAGTTTAAAATTATTTTGCGATATTGTTCTTGAACTGAATTTTATGGTTTAAATGCGAAGAATATGATATTTAATAAATAAAAGTAACATACAAAATGTTTAAGAAACGCCCCTTTGGACGTAATTTAAAATCTCAAACCATTCAGATTTTTTGTTTAATTTCTTTTATACGTCGTTTTAGGTTTATTTTTTTTAAAAATATTTTTAGTTCAAAGGGGCTTTGTCCCTGAAAGACTATTGTTTTCGTTTGTAGAGACATTAAGTTATTTCGAACCAGGAGACATGAAAAATGAGCAGGGCCTTCGCCGGGAATCGAACCACGGACCTCTCGGTTACGCGTCGAGCATGCAGACCACTACGCCACGAAGGCATGCGAAGAAAGCGGGAGAAATACCTTAGACGTTTTGCGATTTTGCATCGGAAACATTAAATGTCGGTTCACTTTTCAAACTGTTGCCACCAAATACTGCAGCCCTGTATGATATTTAAAGAAATTAAATAATGAAGAATGTGCATAACTGTATGTATGTTTCTCGCATTGTGATAAAACGACGGTACCTGGAGCCATCGAAGTTTGAATGAGGTAATCCTGCTGCGAATATGGGCATCTGGAAGCCCAAATTTGAAATGTGGAATTTTTTTATTATTGATTTCATATTTTGTAAAACTTTAACGAATTTTTGATTAACAAATTCGAAGATTTTAAAGCGAGCAATAGCAACGTTGTATATTTTTTATCTCCAGCGCGTGAGGTTGTGTATAGGAAATTTTAAAGGTATGCTCAGTTTAAAATTATTTTGCGATAGTGCTGTTAAAATGAATTTTAAGCGCCTAGAAAGTGATATTTAATAAAAAAAAAGGTAACATACAAAACGTTATAAAACGTCCCTTTGGACGTAATTTAATAAATACACATGACGTAATTTAATAAATACTATATATATACGTATATAATAAATTAAATATAAGCAAAAAGAGTAAAATTCTAAAAGCTATCGCCTAAAAGTAAATTTGATATCTAAGTTCCAGAGTAAAAAACTTGAACAAAAATATAACTAAAAAGTAAAAGCAGTGGTAAATAATTGAAAACCAAAAAGGAGGTATCTGGAACTTTGATATCAAATTTACTTTTAGGCGAAACTTTTAGGCAAAATTACTTTTAGGCGGAAGGTACTCTGGAACTTAGATATCAAATTCACTTTTAGGCGATAGCTTTTAGAATTTTACTCCTTTTGCTTATCTTTAATTTTAATTTTACAGCTCAATGTGCGAATTTCTTGACCAAAAAGGTCTTTACGCTCTTATACTACTTTCTATAAATTGTATATAGTAAATTATCTACATATACATGTATATATATATAGAGAAATTTTTAACTCTCCCTCATATAATCTGAATGTATAAAATAAATTTCTTATTCACATATAAAAGAATGGTTTACAATTCTTTAGGTATTTTATAGAATGCAGAAAATTATTGAAATTGCTATTGCAATCAGATAACGTATTTAATTTCTAACCAATAAGAAAGTCCGTTTTTATTGTGTATATTGTAATCAACCTTCAAACTGTAAGGAACAAATTAACAGGATATGTCGTTTCGTCATTTTTACTTCCGTGTACGAAGTAAATGAAGTACTGTAAAGGCGAAAAAGTTTGGATATCATATTTCAAAGGAAGTAGCCATTTTAACCTTTCCCGAATCCATTTAGACGATTTGTTTGCGTGCGGTCTAAGAACAGAATAAAGAACTCTTTTTTCAAAAACGGATTGTAAAATGGATTCAAAAGGGATGTTTTCCTGATCTCTATACGTACGTCTGTATGTATGTATGTAGAATAACTCAAAAGCGATAAATGGCGAAATTGGGAACTTTGTATATGGGACTGCTATAACATCTACTTGTCCCTTTGTTATTGCAATCAGCGGTATCCAACGTATATGTGTGTATATATATATATACAAAAACTAAGAAATTAATTTTGTTTTAAAATAAAAATTTCTGGTACATATATATATATACATATGCTATAGACAGAGAGAGAGAGAGAAAATATGTAAATGATTTGATTATCATTTAAGAAATGTGAAGAAAATCTAGATAGTAAATCAAAAATGGAATGTGTAAGTAAGTAAATTGCAATTTATAATTTATTAAATGCTGGATTAATAAAAATTAAAAATTTTAAAGAAAAAAGTATATTTGGACAAACAATATAAAAAATTTTACAGAAAAGCAAATTTAAGAAATTAAAATTACATTTAAACTATTAAACAATTATATATGTACAGGGTGGTCATAAAGAAACTTTGTCAACATTTGCACTTGTAGCTTCCTTTCCGGTAAACCGATCGAGATGAGATTGCAAATACTCGGAGGTATGCGCTCGAGATTCCGTGAATGGCAACACAGGGGCACTCACGGCTACGGTAATAGTTGCAGAAACTCGAAAATGTCGAAAGGCAACGTCAACTTTTGCTCAGCGCACGCGAAAACCCTAAACCGCGTTGGAATGGTATCGATATGTCATAAAACGGTGCGTTATGCATACCGAAAAAAAGAGTTCTGAAAACCGGCCAACGAAGTACGATATGGACGCACGCAGAAAATTTGCATATGACAGAGATGAGACACCTATCACTGATGACAACACATATCAGGCAAAAGAATACTTTATTTAGATCAAACATTTTGCACATGGTAGCCATCACAGCAAGTATGCCTTGCTTCGGGAGACGGTGGACAATACCCCTGAACGCAATATGGCATGAGGGACATTTGCAATCTCACACCGTATAGAATCCTTTAAATCCGTCAAAGTTTGCGGATTGTACAGGCAAACTCTAGATTTGAAATATCCCCCAAACCAGAAATCCATAGGCGTCAGATCGGGGGGATGGCGGAGGCCACGGAAAAGGTTAATGGAATGAGATGATGCGATCACCAAAATCCTGTTCCAGGACCATTTAACAAGCCTCTCTATATGTGAAGGTGCACCATCTTGCGTCCAAAGGATGTCACTGAGTGCATTCCGCCTACGAAATTCCGGTAGTGTTCATCCCATTTTGATAATACAGTTTTATCAATTCACCACGAACTTTCTCAAAAGAGTAATTTCGTCGCCATGTGCGAGTCCCGAATGACGACTTCGCGTACCCGCCTAGTATTTTATCGTTTTCTTACGTTGAAAATCTGGCGATCGGCGTTCTGTGATTGGTACTATTCCAACACTGTTTAAGGGTTTCGCATGCGCTGAACATTTTGAGACCGAAAAAAGCCATAACCGTGAGAGCCCCTGTGTTGTCATTCACAGAATCTCGAGCGCATACTTCTTAATAACTATATTTCCAGTCTCACTTCAATCGGTTAACCGGAACGGACGCTAGAAGTGCAGATGTTGGCAAAAGTACGTAAGGACATGAGTAATGTAAGCAACACTTACTAAAAGAGAAATCAGAGGGATAAAAAGAAGCTTTATTGAAAAAGTAGCATGGAGCGCAATGCGACTGAAGGCCGAAACATCCCTGTGATGGGTGTCCAGCAAGAAACATCCGGTCTTTAATAGGGGATACGATCTCCCCTGACTGCTAGGCAGGTTTCACATCATTTGTGCGTGCTGGATATGTGGTTGTTAAGGAGCTGTTGAGACACTGCTGCTCGTTCCTCTTGTAGCACCAATCGCAGTTTCGGAATCGTTACTGGCGATAAGTTACATGCTGCCACGGGTCTCCCTAGTAAGTTCCGTACATGCTTGACGGGATTTAGATCCAGAGACCTTGCCGACCAATCCATGTGTTCAATATCTTCACTCTCCAACAGCTCTTCGACAGTAACTGTGCGATGAGGTGGAGCGTTGTCGTCCATGAAGAGGAACTGAGGACCCATAGCCCTTGTGAAAAGACGCATGTAAGGAAGAAGAACCTCGTTACAATAGCAGTCCCAGGTGACGAACCTCCTTGGGAGATATGAAGGTCGGTCCGGCTACCAAGCATTATGTCTGCTCGAACGAGAACTCCGCGACCTCCAAAACAGTCCCTTTTGATGATGTTGAAGGGGTTATTGCGTGTTCCCCGCTCTGTCCAGATGTGTATGTGTCTAGAATCGCAACTCAGACTAAATCTGCTCTCATCTGTAAAGAGTACTCGTCCCCATTCATTGTCTCTCCAATTCCGGTGTTCCCGGCACCACAGAGAACGCCTTCTCCGATGGGCAGGCGTTAGAGGTACACACCGTACAGTGCGTCGTGCAAACAGACCACCATCGTGCAGTCTTCTGGCCACGGTAAAACGCGATATCGGTCGTCCAGTCGCCTGTGTCGTGTGTCTAGCGATTTCTCCCGCTGTCTGCCGCCTGTTTCTTCTGGCCTGTAAGGCAATATACCGGTCATCTGCGGGTGTGGTTCCTCGTGGACGACCACTACTAAACCCCCGGATAGCTGTTCCTGTAGTTTGAAATTGTCTCCAAAGTCGTGAAACGATGCTGTGAGCAATTCCGAACTCTGCAGCCACACTTGTCACACTGCGGCCTTCCTCCAACTTCCCAATGATTCGACCTCGGGTAAAAGCATCCAGATGTCGTCTAACAGATTGATTATTCGCCATTTCTCGCTGAGGTAGCAACTCGATGTAATTTTAACTGCTATACGGCGTGCAATCTCTTTGCCAGAAATACTAATCTTACACCGACAGCATGCTTTATACTACTCAGACACTTCCCCATTACGTCTACCTGCATATCTGCGCATGTGCTACCGTACATCACCTTACTTAATCTCCTGATTGGTCTTTCTGTCCGCTCTGCCTCTTCGTTCAGCTGATATGCTAATTTTTCGACTTCGTCCTTAATTTTGCACACCAGTGTACTTGTTCGCCGGTTTAAATTGCTTCTCAAAGACCGAGAGTAAAATCCCTGGCCTCTGGTAGTTCGCCCCGAGTTAAAATCTTCGCTGACGGATTGGCTACGTAGGAACTTCATAACGTTTTCCATGTGTAATGTGAATACGAGTTGTTTTGCTTTAAAAATTCCTATATTTGATTGCATCCATCCTCATATGCAGGAAATCTAAAGGTCTCTGCGGGCTCGGTGTAGAATCCCTGGGGATCGACGAAATTTTAGAGGGGTCTATGATGACCAAAGGACCGTTGGGGGTCGATAGCTGAACATGTTTTGACAATTGATCGACATACCCGAGATCTCACTGGTTACAAAAAAGTTATTTATAAAATTGGCAGTTAATTGTTTACTGATATAAAGCTATATCATGTATCATGAACGAAATCGTAGAAAATAAATATAAGGGAAATAAAATACAAATTGAAAAAATCTGAAAGCTTCCAGATTTCATATTATTCCCAAACGGGCGTTTTTTAATTTTTCTTTCAGACACACGCACGTTTGGAGAGCATTTGGGTTAACACCACATTGGGAAAAATAGTATTTAAAAACAGCATATCTTTAAAATTTCCGATAGACAGTCTCGCGCACTGGAGATAAAAATCCCTAGTCTAAATAGATAGGAATTTAGAGATAAAAATCCCTAAATTCCTTACAGTGTTACCACTGCTCGCTTTGAAACTAGTGAGTCAAAATCAGAAATAAAAAATTCGTTTAAGTTTTACAAAATATGAAATAGATAACAAAACAAATTCAAAATTCGGTCGGTCTTCTAGCTGCACATGTTCAGGTAGAGGGGTTTTCTAAGTTTGATAGCTCTCGGTATCGTCTTTTTTTCACATTAAGAGAAACATTCATACTACATTCATGCAAATGCTTCATTATTTAATTTCTGTAAAAATAATAACAGGGCGGTAATACTGGATGGCAATAGTTTGAAAAGTGATACGCCATATATAGTGATTAATCGCACCGTTGCCAGAGTACAAGCCCATTTGGGCTAAAAATACTCAAAAATTATTTAATATATTTTTTTTAATCCATAGTGCGTGTTTTACGATACAAATGTGTTTAAGCAATAAGTGCAGTATATAAAAGTAAAACTCAGGAATACAAGAAAATAATAAAAAGATACGAAGAAGGAAAAACTAATGAACCATAGCAAAATCTGCGCCTATCTTTTCACCCATAATGGTTGTTGAAATTTATTAGGCAGTTACGTCCTCACTATGTAAATGTACCCGTTACATTTAACAAGAAAACCACAAGCTAATAAGACGCAAGAGAAACATGCCGACGTAGAAAATAAAACAGGCAAATCGACAATCTTGTATTCGGCGTAGATTTTGTAAAATCCCAATCGATTTCGAAGGCAAGACGTGTCCCCCTTCATCAGGAGCAAAAAATTCTGCAAAAGAGAGAACGATATTATGATCGACATTCGCTTTCTCGCTTTTTCAGAATTTTTTGCTCCTGATGAAGGGGGACCTATTTTGCCCTCGAAATCGATTGGGATTTTACAAAATCTACGCCGAATACAAGGTTGTCGATTTGCCTGTTTTATTTTACAAGCTAATTGCTGCTTTCCTCTCACCCCCGACATTACGATTATGTTATATGTTCTATATTATATACAAAAATGTGAGGGGGACGATGCAGTTAACCAATCTTTTGAAAGGTGTCGATACAAGAGGAAAGTTAGAAATCCCTTCTCTAAATAATCCGATCAAAATTAAATATTGGTAAATCGTCAGTTACTTTTTCTTTTAATCATAATATGGTTTACTTTGTTTTTTAGCTGCCCTTGAAATAAATACAGACATCATTCCCGATATTACCCCGGTTAATCGGGAGTTAACTGTAATTCTGTTTCATTTCTTTGAAAATTTGGCACAGTTAACCATTCTTTAAGTTAACCCTTATGATCACAGAGACCTTTACATCAGTACTTCTGAAAGATTAAATTTAACTCTTTCGCTAATATTAAGAATGTAACGAATTTCGATATAGATGCAGAATATTATTAAAAAAAAAACTTAGAATCAATACGTCATCCAAAAAACTTATTATTTGAAATTTTAAAACGCAAGAAAAAGAACCGTTTTTAAATACGCATTTTTCATCCGAAAGAAAAAGCAACGTTATTTTGACAGAAAATGTAACACTTTTGGAGCTTTTAAATGTATAAACTGTGGCTTCGAAAATCTACAATCTAATCTCGAACCAGGGGTGGGTAATCTCGAAGACCTGTCGGTTAATTACCGAGAGTCATGATTAATCGCCTCTCGTGGAAAATTCGTTGGCTGCTCCACCAAAAAGAAGCGCCCCTACTTCGCCAGTATTGACACCTCATGCATTAGTAATGGACTCGGCGGCCAGGGGGCGTTGACTGCCTTCCAAAATAACTGAATGGATCTTATTTACCCTGACGTTGCGTGAGAGTTGAAAATGTGCATATAGATTCGGTATTTGCGGAAATTAGAATCCCTGTTCCACAAGAATTGCAACTTCTTTCCTACGGGAAAAAAAAGAAAAAGGAAAAGAAATGAACGTAGATTATATTACAAATCTATCGTGCTACTTGCGTATAAAAAGCTTAAATTTTATTTCCGTATACTTTAACGTCTTATTAATACTGAATGATTTACAGTAATACGTGCCTTTACTTTTAATTGTTGCGTTACATTTAACCTTAAACAATGCGCAAAAGGAAAAAAAAATATTCTGATTAAAAATGAAGTCTTTTTAATTTTATTACCTCTGGCTTTTCGTGTTTTCTCATATTTATCGTCCCCCCCTTTTCTTCACTAATCGCAAATCGAGGCGAGAAAATTAATGAATTTTTTGCTGGTAAGACTACACCTGTTTTCTGCAAACATGTTAATTAGCAGAAGTTATGATTTAATACGACGGATTTGATGCGCAGTTAGAAAATACACAGGCCTTTACAAAATTTCAGACCAAGGCCAAAAAAAAAATGGTTTAACGTAGACTATCGATTTCGAGAGTGATCGCAATAGGTTCATCTTCCTTCAAGAGCAAAATATTTTTGCAAAATGGAAGAAGCAGCAATCATATTTATACAGAAATCGATGGATCACAAAGCTACGTTAGCTAGATTTCTTTGAAGTTTTTCAAATTCACAAAAATATTCCTAAAATGTTGAATGACATTCATTTCAATTCTCTTCTTCGATTTACCTTTAAAATCACTTTCAAAACGAATTTTAATATCTTAGATTTTTAACGTTTTATTCCTGTTTTACTCGTCAGATGGCGCTGTCGTTTCCTCCCATTAATTTTCCTATAAAGTGATTGTTCCTGCTCCCACCTTTGCAAAATTTTTATGCCTGCCTGTGAAGAAGATGAATTTATGCCTGGTCGCCCTCGAAATCAATAGAGTTTTATTTAAAATTTCTGTTAGTTTAAGGCTACTTTCTTTTTTGTTTAACAGATAGAATATTTTAAAAATTTAACACAAAACGCCGCATTTCTCCGGGTGTAATTATCTTCGTTTTAAGTGTCCAGTTAGCATGAAGTCAGATTGAAGAACATAGTTCGAATCACAGAGAAGGCACAGTTGATTTGTTATGTTATCTGTTCCGGAAATTCTACTTGTCTGTACATTGTTGATGATTTTTAATTCTAAAAGCTAAAAAATATCATTTTGGCTGGAACCTTGACAGTGATTGAAGTGATTGAAATGAGGGACAGCTGATTTTTTTCACATTTTCTGCTTCTGAAAACTTCTTCTGGTCTTCATATTCCAAATAATTTGAAATTCTTTTAAGTAAATAATGAGGAAGTACTAAATTTATTAAGAATTCGAATTTTCTTTACAATAAAATAAATTTAACGATTAATTATTAGGATGAGTAAAAATTGTAATATAAAATTCTAAAAATAAGATAATTGACGATACTGTAAGTAATATTTAATCAAAATAGTAATAAATTTCTAATTTTCACGATGTAATATATTTCTGTGTCTTATATGAAATCCGAATGCTTAGAAGTCTCCTTGTTTGCTATCTTGCTATGTTAAAATATGAATCGGAATTTTTTATTGCATTGGAAATCCCGTTTGTATGATAATTTGGCCTTAATTTCTCAATTCATAACTGAAATTAATTCCCATAGCTCAATGTGCCACTTCTTATAGACGTTTAAATTCCATCTTTGAAATTTTATTACCTAAGATATTAAATGTTGTAAGACTAAATAATAAATAACTCACCAGAGCTCACTCACCATTATCGCCCACCAGCGACCGAGCGGTAAAGTCGCTGAGCACTGGTAGTTCTGTCCGAGGATTGAATCTCGCAAACGGGCTGGCTGCGTGGGAATTTTTGTGGTTTTCTTCAAGTGTACTGTGTATACGAACCAGTTTCCCTTAGAAAGTCCTCTATGAAGGCATCCCTCCCCTTAGGCAGATAGCCCTCGAAGCTTTGCTGTAATTACATAAACCAACCAACCACTCCCCATATCAGTTCGGCTTCTTATACAACCATTGTCATTTCTTCATTTGCGTGTTCTGTCGGATTGTCCAAGACAAACCGAAGTGGGCATAAGAAACTTCACTTGCTTCAGCTTATCTTGGGCCACCTGATATTTGACGCATGACTTAAAAATGAACTTCTGTATAAAAAGTTATTGCCACAGAAAAAGGAAAAGAAACATTATCCGATACGAATACTGCTATTCACCTATGTGCGTAGAAGAAAGCTAGTGATATACAAATTTCCACTTCTTGCTATTCAAGAATTAAGGAGTAACTCGATAGCAGGAGTAAAACATAAAAAAAAAAAAAATTACTGGTAGACTGAGTTTGTCAGAAACTCTAACGGGAAAGAATATAAAGCTTAAATGTGAAATTTTCGATCTAACTCGAAGACATCATATCGGAGATTTGGATCACAAAACATTTGAAATAATTAATTAAAATATATTTTTCATATTTGTTATTTTCCGATCTGATTTTACAGTAATTTAATGGTTTTTTTTTTTTTTTTTTTTTTTTAATATAAAATGCCTTAGTTCATAAAGTTTGAAGACCGCTGGTTGAGACCCAACAAAATCTGTGAAAAAGCTGAGTTTGATGGAGTTTTTTATTTATCTGAGAATCGAAACACCGAGGTTTAGTTGAACGTTAAAAAATAAATACTTTGCCAGGACTTTTCCCCTTGCAAACATAACTGGATTCCTGAGTAGGAACAGGGAGCCTACTCAAAGCTATGTTCGTGCGTGTGTAGAAAATACAACAAAGATAAGAAGGGTTAAATTTACCCCTTATTTCTCACAGCGTACAGCCGTTCCCGCACTTCGGGACACAGAGACCAGCACTTACGGTCTAAAACGTAGCAAGTAGGAATTAAACTAACTTAACTAAATAAGAACTCAACTTAGATGCTTTACAGAGAGTAGTAACGCGAAGATTGGCCTTTAAACACTATGTATGTAGTGAGCGGAATGCAAAAACTACAATACGTCTTCAAATATTAGCGAGAACTAAGTTCTGGCCTTAATGTAGACATGAAAAGCACACGCGTGGTAAAGCAGCGAGAAGTCGTTCTTTCTCCTTCTTTTGGCTAAAAGCCGTGTCTTAAACACTTATACGGTTTGCACCACTTTTGGATTAACGAAAACCTCATTTAGATAAACAATTCCCCTTCGCGCTTATTCTGGCCGGAAATGGAAAATAAGAGAGGATAGCAAAGTTTTAAAATGAGATAAACGTTAGTAAAACTTAAAATCCTTACAACCTTAACATTAAAATGGAATACTGGACTTGTAACAATTGATAAAAAAACGACATGGTTTTCGAACTGGACCAAATTTATTCAAAGAATGAAAATATAAGTAAAACCTGTAAAGTTTAAACTACTTGATGTATCACTATTTCATTAACTGATATTTTTACTGTACGAAGACTGTGTAGGAAATCGAATTTTGTTTTTACTGAATCTTCTTACTCACAGTTTTGAAATTATTAGTCCAAAGGGACTTTGTCCCTGAAGGACTGTTGTTTTCGTTTTGCGATTTTGCGTTGGAAACATTAAAAGTCTGAATCATTTTTCAAACTGTTGTCACCAAATATTGCAGCTCTGTAGTATATTTAAAGAAATTAAATAATGAAGAATCTGCATAAATGTATGTACATTTCTCGAAATCTGATAAAACAACGGTACCTACAGCCATTCAATTTTGAATAACGTACGTTTCCACCCGAATATACGCATCTGGAAGCCCAAATTTGGAATTTGTTTTACCGTCTTTTTCTGAAAATAAGACATCCTCCGAAAATAAGCCCTATCGTGATTTTCGGAACATTTTGTAAAATAAGACATCCTCCGAATATAAGCCCTATCGTGATTTTCGGAACTTTTTGTAAAATAAGATATCCCTCGAAAATAATCTCTAGTTAAAATAATGTGACAAAAAGAATTCGTTAAAAAATGCTGTTTATTTATTAAGTAATAATATGTTTAGCTTTCCTAATACTCGTATTTTAGAGAAATATTTGAAACAAAATATTTCCGAGAAATTAATTGTTTACCTCTACAGTTCGTTTCAAATTAATTCTTGGAATTTATCTTAAAAATACAACATAAGGCAGCAGTCTACATTGAGCGACAGTGCAGGTATACAACGTTCATTCATTTCAGTCTTCTAAGTCTGATTATTTCCTCATACGTAATTTTATTTAAAAATAAAGTGAATAATTTTTAATCCCAGTTAAAATGAGTACAAAACGAAAGAGCTATTCCGTCGAGTACAAAAAGGGAATCGTGGAAGACTCCAGGGGTGTAAATCTTGTAGCATTCTGTAAAGAGAAGATGCTGGATTTCCGTATGGTTCGTAAATGGCGTGCAGACTACGATTACCTGTGTCAACTGGTGGACCAAGGAAATGAGAAAAAACGCAGAGTTG
>KK118415.1:372322-387275 GCA_000611955.2 Stegodyphus mimosarum
ATTTGGAAGAAAATCAGAATATAATTCAGAATTTTATTTATGACGATGTTCCAGAAGAAGATGACATGACTGTAATTGAATAAATTTAAATTTCTGTATTCTGTGTAAAATAAATATTAAATAAAAATATATAAATATACTTTTATTTTTGCACTCTCCCGAAAATACGCCCTAGCGCGTATTTTGGACCAAACAAGAAAGTAAGACAGTGTCTTATTTTCGGAAAAAGACGGTATTATCTACTTCATATTTTGTAAAACTTTAACGAATTTTTGATGAACAAACTCAAACGATTTAAAAGCGAGCAATGGCAACACTCTACGGGAGAAAAATAACCTTTTTATCTCCAGCGCGTGAGACTTAGTATCGGAAATTCTAAAGGTAGACTCAGTTTAAAATTATTTAGCGATATTGCTGCTGAACTGAATTTTATGGTTTAAGTGTGAAGAACATGAGATATAATAAAGGTAATACACAAAATGTTAAAAAAGCGTCCCTTTGGACGTAATTTAAAATCAGAAACCTTTCAGATTTTTTTTTTATTTATTATTTTTATTTTTATTTTTCATATAATTCCTATCATCATCATTTCATATAATTCCTACAATCCTTTCATATAACTTCTATATAATTCATTATTCTGCTCTATCTGCTACACGCAAATTTTCATTTAATTCATACCTTCATCTCTAATAGTTGGTAATAACCAGCCAGCCGTTAAAAATAACTTCTTAAAGTCAGCCTTTAAGTGGGACATCCAACAGTTCTTAGTTCAAAGAGAAACTGTACCCTTGATATGGAACGACAAATGATATTTTTAAAGTTGTTTCAGGAAAACTGTCCATGTATATAGAAGGAAAGTGCATCGTGATAGAAAATGGTACCCAGTCTTTAATTTCAGCAATGCGGCCCCAAATCTTGAAAATGTTGTTTTAGGACGCTTGTAAGGTTTATTTTATCTCCACCTAATGTAGTCTTCACGAGACTAGTTAGCTTTGTTTTGCGATAGTTTGTTAAACATTAGAGAATTGAAATGAGATGACTTTAGGGGGAACAAATGTTAAGTGAGATGCGAATATTAGAATTAAAAGAAAACGACTTTCTACTAAATGATGATGATAAGTAAATAAAGAAGAAGAAGAAGAATATAGGAGGGTACTGTTATCGAGGGCATGTAATCGCCATCTCTCCTAGAAGTTTCATCTTCTTAGCCAAACCGTATTAACTTTCGAGGCTAAACTCTGATGCAGACAACAAAAATACTTAAAAAAAATCTGAAAGGTTTTAGATTTTAAATTACATCCAAAGGTCGTTTTTTTAACATTTTGTGTGTTACCTTTATTTATTAAATATCCCCTTCTTCACATTTAAATCATAAAATTCAGTTCAAGAGAAACATCGCAAAATCATTTTAAATTGAGCATATCTTTAGAATTTTCGATACACGGTCTCAAGCCCTGGAGATAAAAATGTTTTTCCTCTACAACGTTGCCATTGCTCGCTTTGAAATTCTTGAGTTTGTTAATCAAAAATCCATTAACGTTTCACAAAATATGAAATCGATAATAAAATAAATTCCAAATTTCAAATTTGGGCTTCCAGACGCCCCTATTCGCAGGAGGATTACGTTATTCAAAATTGGATGGCTCTAGGTACAATTGTTTTATCCCAGTGCGACAAACATACATACACTTATACAGATTCTTCATTGTTTAATTTCTTTAAATATAATACAGGGCGAAAATATTTGGTGGCAAAAATTTGAAAAGTGAAACAACGTTTGTAGTGAATCAAAGCAAAATGCCAAAACGAAATTAATAGTCTTTCTGGGCAAATTGCCCCTTTGGATAATAAAATAAAATAAAATAAAAAAATAAATAAATAAAATTTTTAAAAAGTCTGAAAGCTTTCAGATTTTATATTACACCCAAACGGCCTTTTTTTTTAACGCTTCGTGTGTTACCTTTATTTATTAACTATCACGTTCTTCGCACTTAAACCACCAACAGTAATACTGCAAAATATTTAAAAGAGCATATCTTTAGAATTTCCGATACGCAGACTCGCGCGCTGGAGTGTTTTTTTTTCTCCTCCGTACAGTGTTGCCACTGCTCGCTCTGAAACCGTTTAGTTTGTTAATCAAAAATCCTTTAATTTCTGACAAAATATGAAATAGATAATAAAACAAATTCCAAATTCTAAATTAGGGCTTCTAGATGCCCATATTCGGCGGAGGATTACGCTATTCAAAATTGGATGGCTCTAGGTACAGTTGTTTTAGCACAATCCCAGAAACATACATACATTTAGGTAGATTCTTTTATGCAGATTTAACTTCTTTAAATATAATACAGTGCGATAATATTTTGTGGCAACAGTTTGAAAAGTGATTCAGACTTTTAAAGGTTTCGAGGCAAAATGCTAAAACGAAATTAATTTCCCTTGTATGCTAACGCCCTTTGGGCTAATAACACGTAAACTCGGTAGTTCAGTAGCCTGTTTGAAAACGATAAGTAAAATATATCTAATATGGTGAGTTCATTAAAACAAATAAGGAAAAGACAGTGAACATAAAAACCACTATAAATAATGTTACAGAAATATGTAAGAAGTAATATATATTCCAAGTAGCAGACTTGAAGTGGGAAGAAATCATTTTATGTTTACATTATGATAATAGAAGGATGTAAAATTCGTCAACATATTTCTAAGTGTAACCGCTATTCCAACGAAACTTTTGACAACTTCTACCGCGCATATTCTCGCAATTACTATTTTCATAATTCCACCAGCACCAAGAAGATCATCATATTTCATCTCTAATCTCTTTTCTTATTAGTGGAATGAAATGTGAATCGTGGATAACCAATCCAATAACCAAACTTTCGATACTATCTAACCTCAATAAAGAGCTCTGCATCGATAGGTATTTGAATCTGGGGTTTCATTGACTTTAGATGAAAACGCTATAACCTATGCAGCCCCAATGGCTTAAATATTTGTCTCCTCCACACGTTCTGGATGAATTTATTTTAATTTTCAGGGCTGCTTCTGTATTTCATAAGCTTCTACAGAAACCATTTATACCGAAAAAACTATTATGCATATCAAAATTCCATTTCAACAACCAGCATATCGAAGCTAAAACGGTAAATTTTCCCATACAGAAACTTGTTAAGTCAGTAAAACTAAATGTGCGTTTGTGTGTGAGATTAGTATTAGAGCGTTCTGGATCTATAGGTGTACAGATTGAAAGATCATGTTTACGCAGCAGTCATTTAGTTTAGATTTTCCTTCACCTTTACGGCAAATTTTTTAGTCTCAAAGAGTATCCAAAATATTGTTACAGATTTCGTATTTATTTAGAATTGTAATTAAAATTGCTTTATTCTCCAATGCAACGCAGACGATTTTTGAAGAAAAAGCTAAGTCGGAAAAGTAAAAATAAAAGTGCGCGTGCATTTAATATTTAATAAATAAATATCTCGTATATGAGATATTTATAATTACTGTTGCCATCCACAAATATCGTGAAAACTCGAGGTCTAGTAAATCATTAAAAAGCTTATAAAAGCCGAATTAAAACACCTCATCTCAGTTGTAGTTGTAGTTGTAGTTGTAGTTGTAGCCACAGCTTTGGTTGTAGCTGTTCAAAGCGAATTGCTGTTTGTTTACTTAATGCTGTGATTGAATGTAGCGAATTCGCTGTGAGATTGGATTAATTTTATCTGTTTTGAATTGAATTCTGTTTAACGTTGGAGATATTATGATATTGTAGGAATATCTCTGAGGAAACATTTTAGTATTTTGTTTTATTTCTTGCAAAAAGAATAAATTTTATTAACTTTTTAACAACTTGCGCATTTAATCCATTACGAACCCTATGCACTCAAAAATATTTATTGCTTTCATCGAAATAACGAGATAAATACGCTATATATATATATACTTAGGTTGTAGAGACATTAGGTTATTTCGAAGCAGGAGACATAAAAATTAAGCAACGCTTTAGCCGGGAATCGAACCACGGACCTCTCGGTTACGCGTCGAGCATGCAGATCACTACACCACAAAGGCATGCGAAGAAGGCGGGAAAAATACCTTATATATTCCCCCTTTTAAAGGGCGACTGGAGTTTTGGGGACCCAATCGCCAAATCGCGGTGGTGGAGAATCATCATCCACCACCTTTTTAGTTCGGGCGCCAGTTGTAGAGACATTAGGTTCTTACGAAGCAGGAGACATGAAAATGAAGCAACGCCTTCGCCGGGAATCGAACCACGGACCTATCGGTTACGCGTCGAGCATGCAGACCACTACACCACGAAGGCATGCGAAGAAGGGGGGAGAAATACCTTATAAGGTCAACTTTAACAAACATAGGCAATATAGGCAGTCACCTAAGGCATCGAATTTTTGACATCAGGGGGAGCGACAGGGCTAAGATATTCAATCTAATATTAACACTAATGAGATGTTTAAAACTTTGTGCCTTTTACAGGATCTCGTTTTCAAACTAGCAAAAGCACCAGAGGAGAGTACTTCCAAAATTCAGATATACACTTTATACGATACTTGTTATGGCCAAGATCTATATGAGCCTCCCAAACGGTATAGTAGTTAGCATCGGTGGCCGTGCCGAAGGGCCTGGGTTCGAATCCCGGAGAAGGCATGAATGTTTGTAAATGTATAGTGTCGGCGCGGCATAGCGACGTTTTAAACATACGGCGAGCCGGAAGTCCTCTCGTGCGGTTTGGTGGAAGGGGAGAGGGGTGGAAGAACCTCGGACTCGTCCCCCCTGGGGTGCTATGTATCAAAATTGGGGGCGAAACTGAGCCAAATCACACTGTCACCTGTAAGGTGCTCAAGGCTGCTGCCAACGACAGGCGTAACGGCCTTGCCACGAGGAATTTCGTGGACATGGGCTGAGTATACGTCAGACAAGTGAGCATTAGCAACAACAACAACAAGATTTGAATGAGTAGTCTTGGGAGCGTTTGTGAAATATTTTGTATTAGTTGTTTCAGCGGAAAGGATTTTTTCTAAGCTAAAGTTCATTAAAACTTATTCAAGGCCGTTCATAAGTTAAAAAAATTAAGTTTCGTTATGTTTCTCACCGTAGAAATGTTCTTGCTCAAAACTTAATGTACTGTTACGAAATGCCCAGCCGCGGTAAGATAGCTTTCTCGCAAGGTAGGTTTAGGGTTGCCAGAAAATTGCAAGGAAAGGTAGAATTACCAGATTTTTCGCGAAATTGCCCGTTTGGCGACATTTAGCGATATGTCATGGACAGATGGAGAACGTTCTAGAACGAATTCTCACCGATTTGGCCCAGAATGTCCTCGAAGGCAGACCAAAATCTATATAAACCCTGCCAGTAAGCGGAGTAGTAGTGTATCGCGAGCTAGCGCATCGATAGTGCTCATCATCGAGGCTGTCGAGTGTATCGTCGAGTGCATCGCGAGTTGTAGCGTGGAGAGTCTCGAGAGTACGTTGAGTTCCGAGAACGAGCGAACCGAATCGGGAGCAGTACTCTAGTGCTTTGCCGTGAAGCTATCTTCACCGTTATAACCTAAAGGCTGTGTTGCTGATTGTTTCAGAATGTTTATCGTAGTTTTTCGTCGACTGTAAACGTGTTTTTGGAGCTGTCTTGAGTAATACTGGCTAATAAATTGTGTTTTCATTCTTCATCAAGTGTTGTCGTTAATCACTCCAAATCCCCGACCTCGTACAAACGTAACAGTACCATAACAGCATCAACGACTAATTTTTCGAAAGATCCGTTCATTTATAATATATTGCAAGCGACAGACGGTTTGTCTTTTGATTAGCTAAATAACAACATATTTTGATTCCAAATATTAATATGTTTAATATATATGAGGTATCTTCCATGCTGATCCCTTAGGATCGCTAATCGACAGACTGAAACTTGATGGTGCTTCGATTCTGATCGAAACGCCTTCAGTTTGTCTGTGAAGTTTGTAACCTTGAAGAGAAATTTACTAGAAATTATTTTCATCACGGATTGTACATACTCATCAGTTAATCGTGTTCTTTTCTTATTAATTTTCAACTTCGAAGAAAGGTGTTTACGTATAAATGTATTCCTAGACAAAGTGATTATTCTAGTGCGAAAATTCGTAGCTGAGCTTATTCCTTTTTTGACCAGTGCGAATAAAAGTTAGTAAAGTCTATACCCTCAAGTCTGAATAAGATTTATATCTCACTGTAAATTAATTAGCTTCATTTATAGATTTTCTGATGCGTTATTCACGTGTGTTTTTAAGAAAAGTGAAAATGATATAAACTCGGACTTCGGATATCTAAAATCTTGAAATCTTTGTAAAAACTATATAATTAAAATATCTTCTCGGGGCGCATAAAATAACTTTGGAGACTGCGTGTGGCCCGTGGGCCACCAGTTTGAGAATACTGACGTAGAAGGTATCTTCAGTGTGATTTCTTTGGGTGCACCACATAAGTCTGACAATTACAGTTCTCTGTGATTTAATTAATTCTAGACAACGCCCATAAGATATCTTTATTCTTTTCGCACTTTTCCTCTTTAATATTTAAAACTCATCATTTAGCATTATTTTGACACTGAACTCACTTTGAGACAGACGGCGAATTCTACAAAAATGCTGTCCAGGACAAGGATTTATGATGTTTCATCGTAAACATGCAAAGAACAGTGATTATTATCTTCTGCATAATCCGTCCAATCCAATGATAGATGACCTCAACAAATGGCCATTTCTCTTAGCTTTTCCTCTTCAAAGGATTTAGTTTTATTTTTGATGACCATTGGATGTTTTCGGTTGCGTCATTTCGTTCTGGAAAGGGTTTTCCCGCATTCACACATCATCAATATGAAGAGACACGCCCACCGTAACTGCATCCAATACTCCGCCCAAAAAATTTATTTCTCCTCAACAGGTTAGCGGTCTAAACAATGCGAATTTTTATCTGATATGTGTTGCTTTCTGCGACTGCTTATAACCGAAGAAACTTCTTTTAAGGAGCTTGCAAATTGCATTGGCCGACGCACAAAGTGGGGTTTTAAAAGTAGGACAGTAACTTTATCGCAGACTGAATTTTCGAAGATTTTTAAAGATTTCTCGAATTTAAATAGTTTTCGGTAATGTTTAATATATCCGCGACTTTCGAATTTTTTATTATTATTTTAAAAACTGTTTTTATAACTGTTAGGTTTGTGCTTAAGTATTTTTTATGATACTTTCCTTTAGGGTTTCGATAAAAATACACTGCAGTGTAATAAACTAAAAAAAAATTTACCTTTGAATTAACCGAAATTTTTTCGAATTTCTGGAATATGAGAAATAGTTGCTTTCTGAAGCTACATGAACTGTCGACCTCCGTTACTTGTCGTAATCGGCAAACATTATGAATGTCGAACGATTCTTTTTTTTTTTTTTTTTTATTTCTTATTTGGATTTACAAATATTATTCCGCGTACGACGTATTAAATTACATACATTTTTTGCTTCACTTCATTTAAATTTATTTCCCCGAATTATTCTAACGTAATTAACCGATCCCTCAAGGCAAGTTGAAAATGTCATCAAAAACTGCAAATTTTCAAATTAAATACCGCGGTCAATTTTTTTTTTCGTACGCGAATCAAACTTCTTAAATTTTTCGCTTTTTCATGACGAAATTTAAACTTTCCCTAATATAAGTATAGGAACCGGGAGACCGCATAATGAGTTGGCTATTTTTTTTTTAATTTGACAATACCAAAACATGAGTATTTTGGTCATTTAAAACACTTCTGTAATGGAAGTATATGACTGTGACAAACGATTGCGAAAATAGAAGTCGGGTATGGACTTTTAAGCCGGTAAGGAGAACCATACTTTTAGTGCTGATAATTGCAATAAATGAAGGAGGTGCACAACTAGATGTTATAGCAGTCAAATGTACAAAATGTCAATGTTCCAAGGCTAATCGTTTTTGAGCTATGTCACATACATACGTATGTATGTGCGTCCATACACACATTGCAAAAAAGCCCATTTTAAATCAATTTTACAACCCGTCCCGGAGGGAAAAGTCATTACTTCTGCTCTTATGTACAGACGTCAGACAGAAAAGTGGGAAAATACAAAAGAGATTCGGAAACAGCCAAAATAGGATCTTCGTTGAAATATGACACCTTAAATTTTTCGCTATTACAATATTTCCTTTACTTCATACAAGGAAATAAAAACTTTGTACTAAGTTAAAAATAAATCTGTGTATGTTCGGCATAATGAATTAAATGATTGTGCAGCTGAACTGTAATCTTCGTATAAAATAACGATACTGAATATGTTTCTTGAATTTAATTCGTTTATGCCTGTAAATTTTGACTGCGAATGGATAATGTAATTTTTATTTAATTTGCCCCCATAAAATTACAGCCAATTTAGAAGGGTGTATACATTTTTGGATGTTTTTGTAGTGTTGATTTCATATTCTGATAACAAAACTGAAGTTTTAGGCACCTATTCAACTAACTACCCTATTTCTAGAACAAAAATTCTTAACACTTTTTTATCTACCCGTTTTAAAGAAATGGTTTTCTTCATCGATCCCTTCCATCCCAGTTTTTTCTAATGTATAATTTGCAGCATAAAGCTAATGCAGCTAATTTAACATAATAACTTAAAGGTAGCAAATAGATTAAGAATACGAACAAAAGTATTGTATAAAATGATTTATTAGATTTATATTAAATTATTAGCCCAAAGGGCTTAGCCAAGAAGGGCTATTCATTTCGTTTTGGCATTTTGCACGATTCACTTTTCAAACTGTTGCCACCAAATATTACAGACCTGTATTATACTTAAAGAAATTAAATAACGAAGAATCTGCATAAAAGTTTATATAGTTCACGCACTGTGATAAATCAACGGTACCTACAGCCATTAAGTTCTGAAAAACTTAATTTTCCACCGAATATTGGCATCTGCAAGCCCTAATTTGGAATTTCTTTTATTATCTATTTCATATTTTGTCAGACATTAAAGAATTTTTGATTAACAAACTCAACGATTTCAAAGCGAAGAAGGGAAAAAAAATTCTCCAGCGCGAGACTGTGCATCGGAAATTCTAAAGATATGCTCTTTTTAAATTATTTTGCGATATGGCTCTTGAATTGAATTTTATGGTTTAAGGGCGAGGAACCTGATAATAAATAAAGGTAACACACAGGACGTTAAAAAAACGCCCCTTCTGACATAATGTAAAATCTGAAAGCTTTCAGATTTTTTGTATTTTTAATATTTTAATAATTTTATTAATATATTAATAATTTAATTAATATATTAATATATTAATAATTTTTTAGTATTTTTAATCTTAAAAGCAAGAACAAGTTTTCAGAAACAAAATCCCGGATTCTAATTGCGCAAGAGTTCGATTTTAATCAAGGCTGTGGCTGCGCTTGACATACTGACGCAATTTTTTTTTTGTTAAAAATTTATATATTAAAAAGTACTATTGTTTTATAAAATATTCAACAACTTTAGTATATTTTCCCTTACATTTATTTTTATATGGTTTCTTCCCCACTTCGTGATACAGCTTTACGTCAATAAACAATTAAGTGTAAATTTTATTAATAATTTTAATAACAATTAAATATCAATTTTATTAATAACTAATAATGGGTTCTTGATTATGCGGATCAGTTGCCGTGCATATTCGGCTGTAGACCCCTTAATCCTCATTGACTCCTTTATAATTTCATCGAACCCAGGAAGTCGATCACGTTGGGAACCTTTGTGTTAGAAGGTTATAGATACGTAGGCCCCTCTGAAATCTTTGAGATACGCGCAGTATATAAGTGGCAGAAAAATATTAACAGTCACATTTGAAAATATGAACTATTTTAGCTTATCAGACAGTTTTTTATTGGCCAGTTGCAAGTAGTTTAGAGTACAGAAAAGTTTAGGCACAAGGAAAAATGGAGTTGACGCGAACATTATCGCACTATGATTTTCTATGATTTTAAAGTGGGGTTAAATAAAGAAGAAGGTTTTCAAAGTCTACATTTATTATTTGGAAATGAAGGTCCATCTCATTCTACTGTATTCAGATGGTTTATAGAATTTCACAGAGATCGCAACTCTCTTCAGGATGAAGAATGCACAGGAAGGTTGTTGCCAGCAGTAATCCCGGATAATGTGTCTGCCATACGGAAAACGTTACTTGATGATAATCGCTGCACGGAACTTAGCATTAGATTCGCCACCATACATAAAATTACTCATGAAAATTTGTATAGGAAAAAACTAGTTTGCCGTTGAGTTCTCCATCACTTAACTGAGCACCAAAAAGAGAGAGTGTCAAAATCAGTAAAGATGTAGGGATTTATATTTATTTTAAATAACTAGTTAAATTTAATTTTAAGTTACTTTCCTATAAGCCTTCATTCCCCTAATTGTCAGTGGCAAAATATTTAAATTTGGTAGCTCACGTAAGAAATGCAAATTCTACCAGTAGGAGAATATGTTAAATATCGACGTTCCAGTAGAGAGAGAGAGAGTTCGGGAAATTTCTGTGCGTGCTTGTACGCAGACTTCCGCTTAGCAGTTACTGCTGGTTAGACGTTGCTTAATCGCTATTATCTTGCTGCCGCTAAACTCATCTACGCTCTGCAGGATACAGGATTGTATGAGCCCTGTAGTGTAATTCTACTACTTGCGAATATCTTCAATTTTAAGTTTGATACTACTGTTTCACTTACCGCCCGAGTTGAGGCGTAGTATGTTAGCGTCAAGTTGACGCAATGTATATTATTTAAAGAATTTAATAAAGGGCAGTTTTAACCCTTCTTCAGTGCAATCACTATTTCTCAAGATTCTACACAACAGATAGACAGTAGAACTTTACAAAGAAATCCTTAAATTACTTAAAGATGGCGGCCACAGCATTATTTCTAAAATCGTAACTGGTGATGAAGCGTACATAATACTTTTTAAACGTTCCAACATGTGAAGAAAGTAAAATATGGGTCTTTGAAAATGATCCCACGCCCACAGTGGTGAAAAGAAAACGTGCCATGAAAAAAGTAATGTATATCGCTTTCTTCACAAGTACAGGACCAGTCAAAGCCATCAAGCTGGAAAGACCGAAGACAGTCACAGCTAACTGGTACACCATTAAGTGTCTTCCAGAAATGTTTCAAGAAGGGAATGTAAAAGAGTCATATTCCACCATGGCAATGCGTCTTCTCATTAAGCAAGATCAAGCTGGAAGGACAGAAGACAGCCACAGCTAACTGGTACACCATTAAGTGTCTTCCAGAAATGTTTCAAGAAGTGAATTTAGAGGACTCATATTCCACCATGACAATGCGCCTTTTCATTAAGCAAGATTGACATTAAAGTTTCTTGAATAAAAACACATCAAAGTGAAAGAACCTCCACCTGATCTAGCTATGTGTGATTCTTGGCTATTTTTTTTTGATCTAAAAAAGAACTAACGTGGATGTCGCTTTCATTCCGAAAAGGAGATTGATGTGCTATAAATACATATTTTCATCGATTTAAAGACATGAATGGTTTGAACTATTTGATCTTTGAAAAATTCGCATATAGAAGTGCATTAATGCTGGAGAAGATTGCTTTGAACATTCCTAAAATTTCGTCAGTATAACTTTAAAAACATATGTGTATCTCAGAAATTTCAGAAGTGAGCCTCGTTTTTTCCTAAAATTTGATGCTTAAACATCTGTTCTTTCTACTATAACAAGAAAGGCCCTATTAAGATATGCTGAGGCCCTATTCACAATACTTTTTCGGAAGCTCTCAATGACCGCTTTCATACTTTCACCAAAGAAGAAAGCTGTTATTCGAAATTATAGAATAATATTCAAATGTCTTGCCCCGAGGTTCTAGCCTCGAGCCTTGGAGCCTAAGCAGTAATCAAAGTACGCTAATTTGTTCCTTCTTCCGTCGCGTATTTGCATACTTTGAGCTCTTTATTTTGAATGCTTAGTGAAAGCACAGTAATATGCGACAAGCCTAGGGAAAAAGTTGCGCAATAATCGTTTTTGAACTTGTTCTTGAGTAAAATATTTTTTTTTTCAAGTGCTGATTGCCTTAGAAACTCTAATTGGTGTCAGAAATCATTTACTGTGTTTAAATGCAATAAACTTATGCAACTTAAGTTACACTTAAATTGAAAAAAAAAAAACTATCAATAACTGGATTGCCCTAGACCTTTGGATAAATGAAGGGGCAAAGATGAAGCCCCCATTGCTCCATACGGCTTTGAAAGTTTGAGTTTAAATTAATCAGTAAGATGTCAATTGAAACATTTGGGATGAAAGTCGTCCAGAATTAAATGCATTAAAATTAAACGAATGAGGTTAAATTATCACTGTGTTGATTGAACGAGAGTGTTTCCCCGTGAGAAAAAGGGAGGTGTTTTTGATTGAGTAGATTTGGAGGTATTTTACAGAAAAGTAAAATTTAATTCTTTTGCTACGAATGTATTGGTTTACATGTTCTACCTTTGAATCACTGGTGCGTTAAGTTGTTTGAATATGGTAAAGCCAAAAGTGTTGTCTGCCTAAGAGGAGAAATTTCTTCGTGGAGAACTTTCTGATGGTAGACTGAGCTGTATTCAAATTAAAGATACCAAATTTTTTAGATTGCTGACAGAACAGCAAAGATTTTGATTTTTTGCAAGTATTTCTTTTTCCAATGGCGGGCTCTAACCGTTTTAAAGGGGTTGACCGCTACTAAGCCGGAAGTGGTGGTCTCTTTATTATGGAAGCACCTAACAGAACGGCCACCGTTGCCTCTTATGAAGAGATGGACAAATTACATTCATGCCTTCCCCGGGATTCGAATCCGAGTCTTCGGTACGGCAATCATTAGCCACTTTCCCGTCTGAGCGACTTTTTGCGGGTATTCAGGTACTTATTATGTTACCAGAATTAGACATACCCTCAAAAGACTCCTCCTCAAAAGACACAGTAAATGACTTCCTTTAGCAATTCTGTAATGATCTATCTCTAAGATGATATAGGCAACACTGTTTGGAAAGGAAGATGCTGAAATTATTAAATATCCAGTTGCATTCAAGGGTTTTCTTAATAGCGTCGCATTTTCTAAATAATTTCTAAATACTTTTTAATATGATTGCTACTGATGAAACTGCTGTGTTCATGGGTCAAGGATCTCAAATGACAGTTGACCAGACTCAGATGACAGTTGATCAGAAAGGTACCTCGTCAATTTATATTCCCTGTACTGGGTATGAAAAAGCTTCTAGTGACTGCATTTTGGTAATTCGCTTAAATGGAAAGAAAGCCCCACTTCTAATTCTCATCTCTAAGGACAAGAAAGTTTAGATCGAACGCATGTTTTAGGCATTGATGTTCTTGAAGCCGAAAATCCTTGGTGCACAAGCAGTTATAAGTGGAACGATGTCATACTATCACTTGTTTTGCAAGATAAACAAATAGGTTTTCAAGCCTGGGATTCAGCCACTCAATGCAATAAAGACATGGAGCATTTTCTTGTAGAAAGAAGAAATCATGTTTTCTGCAGGAATGACCACCTATCTCCAGACTCTTTGTATTGCAAAAACAGGTCATTCAAGGATCATTTGTGCACAGAAATCAATAACTACATTGAACTCAGAATGGAAAGAAATCGGGTGGGCACTTTGTAAGTCTGTTAAGAAGTAGTGACTTGGAGAAAGAATTCATGGCATAAAATCATTGACAGCTGTGTTATTGATGCCCTGCGAAATGGCTACAAGCCAAAGAAGCACTCATTAAGAAGAGCTCTGTCGCTAGACATGAGAAATTAGGGCCAATATTTCTACAGGAAAGAGACTTTCGAGAACTTCAAGTTTGCATTCAAGGTTTCGAGCTTGATACTGGTGTTTCAGAAGAAGATGACTTGACTGTATACGAATAAATGTAGATTGCACTAAATGGATAATAGTTAACTGTTGTGTAATCTGTTTCAGATGTGGTATTAATAAGGAAATACGCCTAGGATTAGCATTAGCCAATAGCGTGATTTAGTTTTAGATTACTTTTACATTAATGCTAAAATAAAAAATCTCATGTGTATACCACATGATTTCCTTGTACGGAATATTAAATTATACGAATTTTTTATTGCATTTCATTTAAAATTATTGGATTGAATTAAATATACTTTATCGATAGCGTACAAACCACAATAGAATAAATGCACTCTTTAAAATTCACTATATTTGTTTACCATAGCGACACACTGGCGCTAGGTTCACTTAACAGCGTTACATCTCATTCATTTTATAACTCAGAATGCATAAAAATTATGTATATGATCTGAAGAATTATTTAATCGTTGCCACATGTTCTATTCAAATACTATGATAAATCTAAAACGATGTATAAAACAAATTTAACAAAAAAGAAAGAAAGAAACAGTTTTTCGCAGACGATTCAGTAATCTCATGCAATTAATTCAGTTCTCACTTCGCGACAAGGCAAAAATACATAAAAACTCAAAATAGCTATATTAAAAATTATGAAGTAAATCTTAAACAATTGTTTCCTCGAACAAATTCTAGAATTGATTAAGCAGGATTTAATTCGCAATAATAAAAGAAGGCGTTATGTTTGTTGTTGCGAATCTTAGTTTCTCTAGATCGGCAACAAATCCACTATTGTCCTAAGTTCAAATGTGAACAAATATGTCTTCCATATGAAAAATGATTAGGCGTAGCCGCCCTTAAACAACTTTTAAATTGTTGATAACTCTACAAATCCTGCTTGCGGATTTACTACAGGCATAAAAACCTTATCCGGAAGATAAGAACAATATAATTCAATCATGTTTAAAGCAAAAAATGCGCAATTTACCAACATGTAAAAATTCTGAGCTCACTGAGCCGAGTAACAGAGTGGATATATACATATATATATATAT
>KK118415.1:387430-424942 GCA_000611955.2 Stegodyphus mimosarum
TATATATTTATATTTATATAATTCACTAAAAATTATTATAAGAAAACTCTCCATATTACATCTCCAAGCAACGGAAATTCAATTTAAAAACATTGAAAAGGTATTTTTAGAATTTAAAAAAAATTATAGAATTTTAGTCCTACTTGCTTTAAACACAGTTAAGGAAAAACTAAAATACCAAAAACAAAAGTAAACTTTTTAAGTACTGAAAAACCAGTTATTGTTATTGATAGAAGATTAATCGACTTATCAAGGAGATAAACCAATCTACTATCAATAAACAGTAACTAAAATAAGAGAGAGTGTTTCATCTTTCTTCCAAGTAAGCATCAAATTATTTGCTAGATTCAAATCATAAATTTAATTGATATTTTATCAAAATAAAGATGTTAGTATATACATATATACACTCACGTTTGTGAAAATTGCAACACCAAGAAGGAATCGTCATAATTGAATGCAATTTAATACACAGTTGAGTGGTAGTGGTACAAATAAATGATTAAATGTTCAAAGCAAACAAACAAGAACAAGAGATCAGAATCAGTATTTTGTGTGGCCACCACGCGCCGCAATAAGTGCTGCTACACGACGTGGCATGGAGTCAAACAAAGTTTGAATGTCTGACTGAGGAAGAGCATTCCATATCGTTTGTACGCGTACCCAAAGTTCGTCTGCAGACGCAACAGGACGAGGATCACGAGCAAGACGCCGACCAATGACATCCCACACATGTTCAATTGGCGACATATCCGGGGAACACGCAGGCCAAGGAAGAAGCTGTACCTGCTGCGCTGCAAAGAAGGATTTAACAATCCGAGCAGTATGAGGGCGGGCATTGTCCTGTTGAAATACAGCGCCTGGCAAGCTTTGAAGGAAGGGAACAGCTTCGGGCTGTAGAACTTCACGGATATACCGGTTGCTGTTCAGATTGCCCACAATTCGTAGCAATTGAGATCGTCTATGATATGCTATGGCGCCCCAGACCATAACTCCGGGTGTTCGTCCACTGTGGCGTTCGATAATGCACTCCGGAAGGTGGCGTTCACCGGCATAGCGTCTGACACGAATGCGGCCATCATGGTACCACAAATTAAAGCGGGATTCGTCAGAAAACACGACATGCTGCCAATCAGCACGCCAGTCTCTATGCTGATTGTCCCATTGTAGCCGCAGGCGGCGATGGTCGTGCGTTAGGGGGATCCTGTATAAAGGAGTCCGTGCGCGCAGTCCACACTGCAGCAGACGTCTACGAATTGATGAAGCACACAATGAAACACCTGTAGCTATTGACCACAGTGCTGCCAATTGTCTAGAGGAAGCTGTACGGTCCGTCCGCGCCATGCGGACCAGGTGTCTATCATCGCGAGCTGACGTCACATTTCGGGGTCCACTCCCGGATTTCCGAGTTGTCCGACACTCGTCCGTCCACTGCTTCCAAACGCGCATCACTGTGCTGCTGTTACGCTGCACACGAGAGGCTACTGCACGATACGACAATCCAGCTTCACGAAGGCCGATGATTCTCCCTCGTTCAAACTCTGTAAGTTGTTCAAATCTCGCTCTCTTTCGTCGACGAGGCATAAGTACAGATTGAGTTAACGTTTACCACTAGCAGATAACCACCGATAACCATACACGCCTCGCTACAGCCGGATCCATCAGCCGTTCAGAGGGCGCTGCTCAGCATACGCATGCGCTACGGATTTGCAATTCTAATCATTTGCATATCATGCGCTACTTTGCATTTCCTGAAAATTTCAGCTCACTCGCGTAAGTCCTTCATGGTGTTGCAATTTTCACAAACGTGAGTGTATATTTATATATATGTATATAATATACATATATACATATATATATTTATATATATGTGTATACTTTTGGTGTATACATATATATATTTATATATATGTTAGTATATACATATATATATTTATATATATGTATATACATATATATATTTATATATATGTATATACTTTTGGTGCGGCCGATTCCAGCCAAAAAGAGAGGTGCACACCTATATGTTATAGCAGTCCTATACACAAAATGTCAACGTTCTGAGGTCTACTCGTTTTTGACTTATGCGAGATATATGCATACATACGTTCTTACGCACAGACGCCACGAAAAAATCTCTTCAGAATTCATTTTAAATCAGTTTTATAATTTTTGTAGGAAAAAAAAAGGGAAAAAAAGAGTCCTTTATTCTGTTCTTACGTACGGATGCCAATCAAAAACATCGTTAAATTGCATTCGATAGGTGTCAAAATGGATATTTTCGTTGAAATATGATACCCGAAATTTTCCGCAATTACAATACTTCCTTTTTACTTCGTAGAAGAAAGTAAAAAATATGTCAGTGTTTAGTTCAATCATCGGATTTTATTGATGAGTTTTTCTTGTCAGAATACATGCGCTTTTTTATTATTTTCTAAATTTTTAAGATATTGCTGTTTATATCCATACTAATTGTGTATTGTATTCATGTATTCATAAAAGTCTTTATGCGGCCTAAAACCGTTGGCCATCAACATGAATTTCCATTTCGAAAAATATTTTAGATGACGTAAATATTTATGTTTTGACATTTTTAAATTTTGAAAATTAATTTTCCAAAAGTTACGAAGACCTGCGCAGCTGCTCGGTTTCCATATTTGCATTTAGAAACAGTTTATACTCATTAGAAAAATAAACACGCAGAAAATTGGACTCTCGTGAGGTAAAAATTGCGCAAGATATTTAATTGCCCAAAGGTGGGGTTTTTAAGATCTTTTCCATGAAGGATCATTTAAAACATAACTCATAATAACCCGAGGTTATTTTTTTCTTCATTAAAGTCATTCAGTGATATTTCTTCGTAGTTTAGTAATGCTTAGCATTCTTTAATTTATAATTTTGTTACATTTACTATGCCGAAAGTGCTTTCACACAAGATTTTCAAATTCTCAAATACTAAAGTTCATTAGTAATTTTTATTCATATATAATTTTATTATTTCAGGATCAAAATCCTAATAGTCACACAAGAAATTCAATGGACTGGAAATCCTTTTCGTTCTTAATCTATGCAAATAATGCTAAGAGTTGCTTATGTGCCGGTAATTTCAAGCCTGCTAGTGGTTTCTGGAACAGGAATTCTGCAAGATTCTGTCAATAAGCTCTCCTGTTATAAAAAAAATTTCTCGGAACATTGTGTATATCAGTGCTCGTCAAGTAATTTATTAACGTTGCAAACATTTTTCTAAATTTCTATTTCATTTTTAGTTACACAAAATTTTAATTTTTGTTTTTCAATTTGTGTACGAACGTTGAATTTTCGAGAAATACTACCCTGAAGCATTACATATGCAAATTTTTGTTGTCAAAAGTTTTGTGTATTGTTTTTTAGAGTGAGAGTAAATTTTCACTGAGTATAATTATAGAGATCGGTGTTCCATATAATAGTTGGCTTTCCTAAATTTAAAAAAACTGATCTTTTAAATTTAAAAAATCTGATGTGTACACCACATGACTTCCTTGTACGGAATATTAAATTATATGCATTTTTTCCTGCGTTTCATTTAAGCTTATTTCCTCGAATTTCATTACAGATATATTTCTTATTCATTTAATTAAATTTGCATTTCGCGACAAGGCAAAAATACATAAAACCTCAAAATATCTTTTTTAAAAATTGAAAAATATAGAAACATATAAAACACCAAATACAGTTAAAACAATTAAAAACATTTTTGCAATTCAAGTTAGACGTTCTACGCAAAAATAACCAGTTCTGCAAGCGATAAGAACGCAGATTTTAAGGTGTATAATTTTTCTTTTGGTCTCATCCTGCAAAAAGACGCTGAAAGTACACAAACTGACTTAATTCCGAATTCTGTTAACTTTCAAATATAAACAAATATGGCTGTTATGGTAAAAAAATTAGGCTTCCCCGCACTTGAACACCTTTTGAATTGTTGATAATTCTATGACTATTATATGCAGATTAACTAAATGTATAAAAACCTCAACCGGAAGATAATCACAACAAAATTCAATCATTTTTTAAGTAAAAAATGCCCAATTTACCGACACATAAGAATAAAAAAAAAACTGAGCTCAAGGAGCAGATTAACTTAGAGGTGGAGATATATATATATGTTTGTGCATGTATATAGTTATATACTTTTGGTGGGGCCGATTGCAACCAAAAAGGGCGGTGCACATGTACATATTACTGCAGTCCTATAAGCAAAATTTCAACGTTCTGAGGCTACTCGTTTTTGAGTTATGCAAGATACATCGAAAAACTCTCTTCTGAATCCATTTTAAACTCTTTTTGCAACTCGTTTGGGGAAAAAGAGGCCCTTATTTTGTCCCTTACGTACGGGTATCACGCGAACATCGTTAAATTGCATTGGATAGCGGTCAAAATGGATATTTTCATTGAAATATGACACCCGAAAATTTTCGAGATTACAATTCTTAATTGACTTCGTACAAGGAAGTAAAAATGCCATAATGCTAATATTTTACTTATTTGAAGCATTTTTGCGCCTGGAAGTATATCTGTATGAAATATGACGAAAATAAAGTTTCGCATGAGGACTTTTGTGACCATTGTGTATATTTTTATGTGTTTATTAATGTATAACACTCTATATATTTAATAAATTAAATTCAGGAGATGATTCTACTATTTTATGTTTAGAGATAACCAAAATTTCAATTTTCGCGCCTTTTCAGATCACGTGATTTAAACCCCACCTTTTCAACCGCCCAAAAAAGTTTTGTTAATTTATACTAAGACATTTTACTAGCTATTTTCCGCTGCAAGTACTGAGATTAAAATAAATTCCATTGTGGAAAAAAATGCAATGAGACCTTTAAAATTGTTCGCTGTTTTTTATTTCATTTTTAGTAAAACTAGTCTCTTGCGCGGCCAGCCGCCTGAAATTGGAGAGGTGGGCAAAGTGCATTTTTATTCCAGCCGGTGTTCTTTCTTGGGTCCAGCTAATTAATAATAATAGAAATGAAAAACTGCTTTTATTGCTTTTAAATCGCTTAGTTTATTAATCAGTTAAATTCGGTCAATCAATTAAATTAAATTTTCTAAGTCCTGGAAAAGGTCTACGTCTACTTTTTCCAAAAAAAAAAAAAAAAAAAAAAAAAAAAAGCTAAAATCAGAGCTATTAATTTAAAACTCGGAAAAACTAGTGTTGCTACCGCTCACTTTCAAATCGTAGAGTTTGTTCATCAAAAATTTGTAAATATTATGAAATCTATAAAGAACAATGTCTGTTTGTTTGTTCGCGATATTGATTTCTGATCAATTATGATAAATTTTTGCCACATTTAATCGATTAAAATTGAATATAGGGGAAATATTGGATAGAACTTCAGCTTTTACGACCATTTGATTAGAAAGACGCAAATAATTAAATACTGCGTGCCGTTGTTGCTGATATAATTAGTTAATTTTTCTATCGAAATTTTTATGTGGTTTCCATATTGCATCTGACTGAAAAATGTACGACTATGAATCTTAGCTTTTGCATCGTTATTAGAGAAGGATTACAGCGCTATCGTTCTCTCTGTTGTTTACTCTCAATCTAACTTAACTGGCATCGATTACCTCCTCTAGTTTATACATGTAAAGAAGAAAGTCTGTTTGTTTATCCTCTAATAACTCAGTCACTACTATAGCTATTGTCCCCAAACTTTCTACAATTCTTTTCAGGGTCCTGGAAAAGGTCGACGTCCACTTGTTTCCAGAAAAAAAAGTAGCTAAAATCAGAGATATTAATTAAAAAGTCGTAAAAACGATAATTTTCGCTCTCATTTTCCCGAGTGGCAAGTCTTGCAAGCTGGAGATAAAAATCTGCTTTATTTCGAAATTTGTTGGCAATGCTCGCTTTCAAATCCAGAGTTTGTTAATAAAATATTTGTAAGTTTTACGATAAAATAAAAATAGCATTACCAAACATTAAATACATTATTCCCGATTCCAAAAATTCGTGGGAAGCCGTTTCGGCTATTCTCATTTTCGTACGACTTTAAGCAGCCGAAATATTAATTAAAAACTCTGAAAGCGCTCATTTTCGCCCCCATTTTTCCGAGTGGCAAGGGTGTCGCGCGTTGGAGATAAAAATGCTTTGTTTCGAAAAGTGTTGCTACTGCTCGCTTTCAAATCGTAGAGTTTGTTCATCAAAATTTGTAAATTTTACAAAATCTATGCATATAAAGAAGAATGTCTGTTTGTGTATGTGTGTTTGTTTATTCGCATTATAGATTTCTGATCAATTATGATAATTTTTTGCCACATTTAATCGACTAAAATTGAATATAGGTGAAATATTGGGAGGAACTTGAGCTTTTACGACCATTTGATTAGACGAAAATCATTAAAAACGTCGTGCCATTGTTGCTGATAGAATGAGAGAGAATTAGCTTATTTTTCTATAGAAATTTTTTATGTGGGTTCCATATCACATCAGACTGAAAAATTTATGACTATGAATCATAATTTTTGCATCGTTATTAGAGAAAGAGTACAGCGGTATCGTTCTATCTGTTGTTAGATGCATTACTGGCAATGTAACTTAAGTGGCATCGGGTACTTTCTCTAGTTTCAGACTAATTTTTGCAATTAATTAACTTGATTAGAAAAGAAATATGTTTGGATTATTAACGTCACGAACTCCATTTTTTGCGGATTGCTCATTTTCTCTACATTAAGAGAATTATGCATTAAAAAAAACCTGTCTTGTAATTTAAACTTACATTGGTAAAATATGAATACATTTTACTCTTTATTGAATTGTAATATAATATTATACTATAGAAAGAGTATTAAATCAAATACATTAAATTACTTCGAATGGCAACACCCAGTTTTTCGAAGGGCAGCACACACATTTCATGTTTCCTTTTTTCCCAGAATCAGTCTCTTCTGAGTTCACTGGTTAATGTGGGATAAAATGTCAATCACTTGGGGAAATGTCCAGAAGATTACTAAGATATTCTTCATATACACTATCTTGTATGTCATCAGTTACGAGCGATTCATCACTGGCTGATAAATCTGGTAGGTGTCTGAAAATGGATTAAGTACACCTCATTCGAACGTACAAAGGGTCATCCTCCTGAATCTAGGTCAGGGTATGTCCACTTGCTTCGATTATTTCGATTGATGACATTACAGTTTGGATAGCATAAAAGTAGCTGTAATTATGACGGTCGGTCTTACCCTTTCTCCATTCTACCGGCATTCAAAATTTCAGATAGTTTGTCTTTCCATTGCTATAAATGTTCTCAGAAAATTCCCGGTTTATCTTGAATTCCCAAGCAGGATACTCAGAAAATGCTTTCTTCATCAATTCAAAAACATGTCTAGCAGCTTACATTCATATGATAGACACTTCGTATGATCGTCATCGCGTAGAATCGATCCGAGCGTATGCAACAGATAGTGTAAAATGTAAACTGTAATAAATGAGAGGGATATATTGTAATACTGAATAAGAGGAATTAACGCATCTACGTAGAGTTGCCACAAGTATAAGATCGTCAAGGTGTAAGGTTGATATCAATATCCATCGACACAATAGATAGTATGTAGAAAAATAATTTTATCAAGTCACTATTTTCAGGGCGCTTGCATAGGGTCAACACCGATGTAGAATCGACATTGATTTAAGATTAACAAGACGTAGGATCGATATCTTTAGGATCGACACTGACGGCATAGACAAGCTTATAATTAACAGAAGAATTTGATGAAAGATGATCAAAATCAAAAGATGCTACTTTAGGATGCTATGCTTTGCTTTTACTATGCAAGAGCTGACGTACAAAAGGGGTGCAAATCTTGCGGTGTCGATACGGGTCGGAAAGAGTAGATGAAAATCAGCCGAATGAAGCTGAAACTTTACAGTGTAGGAGCGTATTGCGAATGCATCGCCTTTGACATCCTGGGACCTCTGCCACGAAATACTGATAGCAACAAATACATCCTCGTTGTCACTGATTACTTTACAAAGTGGCCTGAAACATATCCTATCCCTGATCAAGAGATTGACACGTTTTGCAGGGGTAATGATACAGAACTGAATTTTTAGGTTTGGAGTGCCTTTTCAGCTACATTCCGATCAAGGAAAGAATTTTATCTCGTCTGTAATTAAAAAACTGTCTAGAGTACTCGACATACACAAAACCCAAATTAGAGCTTTACATCCACAGTCAGACGGTATGGTAGAGAGGTTTAATCGAGCCATTCTAAACAATGTCCCGCTGATGGTTTCCAGAAATCAACAGAATGGGATCAGAAGCTACTTTGTTTTAATAGCTTGATAAAATTTATTTTACTAAAGAAACACTTCACAGTTCTGAAACTTTCTACAAAAATACTCGTCCAGTATCCTAGAGTACAATCAGCAGTTACACTTCAAACTAAACTGAGAACGTTACACTACGTAATGCAAAGCAAAGCGCATTTAAAGAGCGAAGCTAACAGAGAGATAGTTCAATACTCAGAGCTCACGCAACACTTAGTGAGAAACTGAAATTTGAACATGTTGGTACATATGGCATATAGTAGTATAGTACTACTTTAACGATAAGTCTTGAAATTGCGGTAAGAAGCTAATGCTCTCCCCGCTGTTATATACTCTGTTAGCTGCCACCGAGAAATTTCTAGTACTTCTTGAAATTACTGGAAAGCGTATATAGCCCGGATTACGATTACAGTTAAATAGAGGTTCAATTACAGTTTTTCAGCTATAATACCTATTACAGTCATACAGTAACCTGACCAAAATGTCGTCAAATGGGCGCCAAGTTTGGTTGCAAAAATTAGTCGCCAAAACCGTCGCCATCTTAGTGATATCTCGCCAATTTAGCAAAATAGCCATCTACTCAAACTTAAATAGGCTTGCCCCTGTATTCTTACTTATCCGGCCAAGCTTTAGATTTTCATGTTACATTATACCCCATCTCCTCCAAAAAAAACACATACAATTTCACTAAAATTATTTGCATATGTACAAAATTCGCAACAATATTTACAGTTCCATGCCTGATGTGAACATGCCAAGATGCTACAAATTAACGCCCAATTAAATTTAATAATTAATCTTTTTAAAGATAGTAAAAGTATTCCAAATATTAAAAAAAAAACCTTTAATGTAAAGCATTTAACTGTCTTCGATCCAATAAAACGATGGAACACATTCCAAGCTAACAGTTGCAAATTTATTCTATGAAAAATCAGACAATACCTAAAAATTAGTACTGTAAAATGTTCAGCAGATTCAGAATAAAGGTTTGCAGTAAAAGTTAACCCCGAAACTTCTAGAAGAGTCATTTAGGGCACATGCATATAATTGACGATCAGCCAGAAGGAAATTCTTTCTCAACAAGAAAACAAGCAAAATACGCCTGACGTTCACCAGATCCACGATAAACAAAGTTTTATCATATTGGAACGATGTTATATTTTCCAGAAACTCAAAATTTAATGTATTTGAGTTCGATAGTTCGATCGACGAATTGATAGCTGGCAAAATCCGAATTAAAAAATGAATTCAAAAAACATATTGCTTAATGTTTCGCATGGGGGTAGATACATAATATAGTTTGGGAATGTTTCGCTGTTGTTAGAACAATAAATTTAGTGTTTATTGAAAATAATATGGATTGGGATAAATCAATAAATATTCTTAATTAAAAACTGAAAATATCTGCGAGAAAGTTTGGAATGCAAAATATATTCAAGTTCTATCAGAAACAATTCTAAACTTTAAATGTTCGTTTATTAATTTTAAATGTTCGTTTGTGGTTACACAACTGTCCTGAAGTTATCCAAACGTCTCTATATTCTTCGGACTTAAATCCTATAGAATATGTATGGAGTGGATTGGAGAAAAGAATAAGAAGCATGATACGTTTTCAAAAACTCTACAAAAAGCAATTCTAGCGTATAAATAGAGCAAATGGAATATTTGTACACGAAAACATTAGTTGAATCCGTGCTAAACGCATGAAAAGTGTAGTCTTGGCTAAAGAATATCCAACGAAACATCGAATGCCCGTTATTTTCACGTTTTTGTTGAATATGATCTTCTAATTCCGAGTGCCCGAGTGGCAAATAAAATTGACACACAAGTGTCCAGAAACGAATGTGAACCACTATACTTTGTAACAGTATTGAAGCTCGAAGCAGTATAAACATATTTAACATAAGAAAGGAATTAAATATGTTATTTTTAATGTGTATGCGCAATTTTACTTTTAATCCTTATAGCCTTGAAATCCGTTCAGAAAATGTTCGAAAATCGTAAGATTCTTTTAAGATTTTCTTTTTTTTTTTTTTTTTTTTTTAATTTAAATTTATTTTTTTTTTTTTTTTAAGTTCAATATGAGTAAATAGTATCTGCATAAAAATAATGTCATCTTTTAAGTAAAAAATTTATATCGAGTATTTTAATATGTATAAACGATAATTTTCTCATTAAACTGCTATTGAACGAATCTGACGCCATTAAAAATGGATGTCATTAACTGCAGAATCTTTATTTTCTGAAGAAATTTCTCATTTCACCGCCAGATGGCGGTAGAACGGCTGAAGCACATTCCGTTAGGAACGCGAGTTTTAATGCGGTTAGCGGCATTTGTCAATTTTAGCAGAGAGCTGGTATGATAACAGAGTTTAACTAACAATTATTACAACACATTTGGTGATCTTTTGATACTTTTTAACATCTTTTTTTTTCAATTAAAAATTATATATAACAGTTCTTCACATGATAAAACTTACCCAAATCTTTCAGTTTTAGGAAATGGTTTATTTTTAATCCACTTTTCACGTTTTTAAATTTGCAAACTTTTTAAAAAATTAATTCAAGAAGAAAAATTTATGGACAAAATTTTAAATTTAAAAGCAACAAGGGGAAAAAAATTATCCGTCCGATGAACAAGTTCATTGAAAAAAGAAAGAAAGGAAATCTGAAAGGATTTAGATTTTAACTTAGCACTAGGGGATTTGTTAAGTTTTTTTTTTATGCTCTCGCTAAGCATCATAGATTACCAATCTACTCTTGGACTCACACATGCTAATGCTGTTTTTTTTTTTTTTTTTTTTTTTTTTTTGTGTGTGTGTGCGTGTGAGCTTTATTATTAAGCATCGCTTTCTTCGGACTTACACCGCATAAAATTCGAGAATAAAATCACAGAATATTTAAAAACAGCATACCTTTAGAATTCAAGACAGATTGTTAGGGGTTCCCGTACATTTTTTTATATTCGCCACGAAAACTAGCAGCTAGAACTCCCCCCCCCCGTCTAAAAAAGTAATCATAAAAAAAGAAGAAAAAAACATATAATGATTTTAAGAGGGCAGCTGGAATCATTTCATAAAAATATTTAACATTTCTAATCATAGGTCTCATGATTTATATACATTTTTATTAAAATCAATCATATTTAAAAGTAGAACAAATATTTTTTAAGAACTGCGTTTATTGCTTTTCAATCACTTAGTTTTCTACATAGAAAGATTAAGTTTGAAAGTTAAATATCTTACGCATTACTGAATGGCAGCACGCTAGTAAGTGGAGACAATAAGTATTTTATTCGAGGCAGTTGCAACACATTGCTTTCAAGTAGCCGCATATGGGGATTAAAACTGAAAGATAAATAATTAAAAGACTCCATAATAAAATAATAGTTAAAATACTTCATGATTTCCTTTCAAAATAAAAATTTGCTCTAAAAATAAATGCTACGTGGCGATTTCAGCATTTATTTAACTAAAAAAAAATCAATTATTCAGGATGTACCTGCTGATTTGTTTCACTCGATCGCCCGCGCACGAAGCTTGCAACAATGTTACCCGGAAGGGACGACGGACAGACACTATTCTGTATTTTTACGAGGACAGAAAATTCGCATGTTGAAAACAAGAACACCGTTTTCAATGTGTTCAAAATCAAATATCTACATACATAAGAAAAGAACTAAGTCATTTTTACGGAGTTGTATTAACAAATTATGTAAGTATAAAGCTGCAAACAAAACAGAAATTGTTAAAAACTATAATACACACATAAAGAAAGCACTTTATGAGTATATCTGAAATATGTATATGCAAATCAGAATCATTTAATTTTTAACCCTTATACTTTTTTTATTTAACATTTATATGACCTTTGAATATATTTTCATATTATGCAGAAAACAGCCTTAGGTTGGCATAAATCATAAAAAACTGGGTCGATTTTGAGAGCGATTAGGCCTACGTCTGCCTTCCTTAAATGAAAAAAAAAAACTTGTCTAAATTTAATAATTATATTTTTGACTGAATTAAAAAAAAAATTCATCTGAAATATAGGGACCTATATTAACCTATATCCGATCGCCTTCGAAACCGATTCAAAATTTACGACAGTGTTGCTTTTTTGTTGTTGTTGTTTTGTTTTGTTTAAATTATGCATTAGCGTGTTTCTCTTCCATTTAGAACTGAACGTATGTTTCATAAAATTATTTTAATTAAGAAATTTTAAAAAGTTTCAATTATCGTTTAACTTTTATATCTTTTTAGGGTATCAGCTCGAATGGACTATTAGTTTCGAAACGGGAGATTGCGTCATCCACCGTAAACGGCTGTATCACTTTTCAAATTGTTGCCACCAAATATTATCGCCCTCCGTTAGTTTTAAAGAAATTATATGATGAAGAATCTACATGTATGTATGTATGTTACTCGCACTGTGAAAAAACGACGGTACCTATAGCCATCGAATTTTGAATAACGTAGTCCTCCTCCCAAACATGTGTACCTGGAAGCCCGAATTTTGAATTTCGAATTTTATATTTCATGTTTCATAAGGTTTTAATGAATTTTTAACAAACAAACTCAACGATTTGAAAGCGAACAGTGGCAACACTGTATGGATCAAAATATTGTCATCTCCTGGGACAGATTTTAGTATTCAACTCAATTTTATGTGGCGTAAGTGCGAAGAACATGGTATTTAATTAATAAATTTAACACAGAAAATGTTAATAATAAAAAGACAAAAAAAAAATTGCAAGCCATCTTAGTAAGAAAACTGTACATTCATTTGATAAACTGAGAAAAGATTGAAACAAATAAAAAAATGAATGCCAACACTTAAACCTGCATCGGTAATTCTAAAGATAGGCTGCTTTTAAAATTTTTGTAATTTTCTGTTGAATTGTATATGGCGTAAGCGCGAAGTAAATTATGCTTAATAAATAAAGCCAAAAAGACAAAAAGAAATGAATTAGCAAAGAGTGAGTTCAACAGCAGACTGGTAGACCACGAGCTCAGGAGGGCATAGAGAAACTTCCACAAACCCTTTTGGGTGACGGTTAAAATCTGAGCCGTTTCAAATTTTTCTTTTTCTTCTTTTTCTTTTCTTTTTTCTTTTTTAACCTTTTCATTCAGCTTTCGAAAGTGGCTGGTTTCCAAACTGGGAATGAGTGAGATTTTTGTTTAAGTTTCCCTCCGTAAGCGTTATATTATTATTTCGAAATCTGACCGTTATCTTTAAGTTCATTATTTCGAAACCACGATTTTCGTACGGAATGTTTCTGATTCTTGAAGAAGAATCATAATTTTATTGCTGAACGGTGTTATTTACTTAAGATTTTTGGCAACATCACTGCAATATCAGCTGCATACCTGGGGAAAGTTATAATTTATTTGTAATGACGCAATGAATGAATGTAAACAAGAACTTTAAAAGATATTCTTTCCGCTCGTTATCAACTACCGAAGCAAATAACCGATAATACGCGAACATGTTTGCTTTAGCTAAAACGGAAATAATTTTTAATGGTTTCGTATGGTTCTATCCCTGAATATTTATTTATTTACTCTTTTTTTTTCTTTCTTTCGTAGATAACCAAGGTCAAAAACCTCAGCTTCTGTAACTGCTTCAGAAAGCAGTATTTGATAAAATGTGTCTCTCCTTTGTCAGGTGAACGGTCGTAGCACAGGCATTGCTCATAGAGCAAAAGTCCAAGCACGTAAGTTTTACTTAATATCTTTGTCCTCCGCAAGGACTGCGGATTAAACCCGTTTGGATTTGGAATTCGTTGTTCCTTAGAAAGGATCCTTAGGCAATATTTTCGGAGGCCATAAAAGATAAAATATTTCTGAAAAAACGTTAATGCAATATCAATTGCTACTTTATTGTCAAAAAACCTTCGCACCTTGTTAAAACAAATAACTATGATTTTAAACGAGAGTTACTTTGTTTTGTTATTGTATTACTTTGTTTTTGTCATCGGCAGTTACGTATTACATTCTAAACCAACGGTTCCTAATCTTTTTTCTTTCGCATAACCATAGAGACACTTTTGAATTTCTCGATGTGAGGAAACTGAGGAAATCCTCAATGTCGTCTCAGAGATTCGAAATGCGGACCTTTCGAATGCGCATCGAGCGAGCTTAAACCATAAAGACATGTGGAACACATGTGGAAATCACAATGTGGAATTTCCCATCACAATGTGGAAAGGAAGGAAAATATATCTCATATACTCCCCTTCTAAAAGGCGACTGGGGAAAAAGGGACCCGTTGCATGGGCGCTAACGTGTTTTTCCTCGTGTGTAGCGTGTATAAGAGGCAGTTTCCCTTAGAAAGTCTTCCGGGAAGGCATCTCTCTCTTAGACAGATATCCCTCGAGTGTTTTGCCATACTCAAATAAACCAAACCAAAAAGGTTTCTAACAGCCTTTCTTAAGGTCTTTGTATTTTTTATCTGCCAATTTTTATTAGGATGTGATTATGAAAGAGAAGACAAAAGGATTTTTAATAAATAACATATTTCTGTTGAAGCTTATTCATAAAAATTTTATAAAAAACTGATGTGTACACCACATGACTTCTTTGAACGGAATATTAAAAAATCTGAAAGATTTCAGATTTTAAATTACGTCCAAAGGCGCGTTTTTTTAACGTTTCGTGTGCTACCTTTTTTTATTAAATATCATGTACTACGTACTCAAACCATAAAATTCAGTTCAAAATCAATATCGCAAAATCATTTTAAAATGAACATATCTTTAGAATTTCCGTAAGTCTCGTGCGCTGGAGATAAAAATGTTTTTTTTCCGTACAGTGTTGCCATTGCTCGCTTTGAAATCATTTAGTTTGTTAATCAGAAATTCGTTGAAATGTTACAAAACATAAAATCGATAATAAAGCAAATTTCAAATTCAAAATTAGGGCTTCCAGATGCCCATATTCGCAGTAGGATTACGTCATAAAAATTCGATGGTTCTAGGTTTTATCACAATGCGAGAAACATGCATACATTTATGCAGATTTTTCATTTTTTTAAATTTAATGCAGAGCGATAACATTTAGTGGCAACAATTTGAAAAGTGATACGCCGTTTTTGTGTATCCGACGCAAAATCGCAAAACGAAAGTAATAGTCCTTCGGGACTAAATCCTTTTGGACTAATAAAATCAGAAAAGTTTATGACTTACGTTAGAAGAAAATAAATTTGAAATTTGGTCAAAATTTAACGTTCTAAATCGACTTTTAGAGATGATTTTAGAAATGATTCCATGCGTTTCTGAGGAAAACATCATGAGCCTCTCTTTTGCTATGAGTAAAACATTGTATGCCTTTTGTCTGCAAAACAGCGCGGAAGATATTTGTTCTTGCAATAGTTTTCATTGCTAGGTTATTTACAAACTGTTTACAAATAAACAGATTATAACAGAATGCCAATCGACATAATTCTCAAAACATTGTCCTACTAGTAAAATTATGGAAAATATAAAATAAAAGAACATCCCATTGCGTGGAACTTGACTTCCAAAAATCAAAGCACTTTCAGAAATGTAATTGAAATAAAATATTCTAACAGCGAGTAAAGACAACAAACCTGAATGATTGGTTAATGAAATCACAATTTCCGTATTTATATGCTGAAAGCTGATTGCCGTTATTATTAAAATTTAGTATGTAGAACTTGAGTGTGCATCTCATAAACTAGTTTCAAACCCAAAGCATAACAGAAAGATTTAATGGCAGAAGTGATGGACAGCCTTTGTTTCGCAATAGGCGCACATCTCCAAGTTCAATAGCCCAAAAGTATTTCAACTCCCGGAAGTTGCTGAGAACTAAATACTCTTCGACACATCCTACGTCATCCAAGGCAATTACGTCTTGGAATTTCGAACCGCCCTAAAATGTCCAACCAACCGGACCGCCCCATCTTCTTGGATGCCCAAGGCACCATCTATGGTTATCCACCTTCACGCAGACTGAAAGACTCCAACGAACATCCACTGGTAAAGGTTCAAGGCCGTCTTCAAGACATTCTTACATTTTTAAATTCAGTGCCAAAGCCATTACTTCCGAAACTGGTTAAGGTCAGCCCCTTTAAAGAGCCCCAAGAACTCCTTTTACACTGAGGGAGTGAAGGAGACACAACTTGACCGCGAATTTTTTTTTTCTCTCCTTTTGGGGGCCCACCTGTTCGAGGTCGTTCAACTAACGAATGAAATCCGCGAAGGTAGAAGGTCAGGCTAGCCCATGACCCATATCTCTTGGGGGCCCCACGAAGGGGTTGTCTTGAAGAGAACAGTTGAACAATGGAGAGTGCTTAGCAGGCCTTGTCAGGCATTGTTGGATCAGGGGTTAAGTTTAAAAAAAAGGCGGGGGGCACAAAAAATCGAAGTACGGAAGTGTTTCGCTCGTACTTCCCTCACCAAATAACTGCTCCATTAACCGATCGGTTTTCGCTCCTGTACCGGAAACTGCTTCACCCCTATTGCAAAACTGCATCACCGTTGTTACCATTCCCTCTACGAAAGAATGATCTACGATCCGTGATGAGACATACGCAGTTGAAAAGCTAACATTTTAAACCCGAATGGAGCAGTTTTGCTTTTAGATTTAGTCAAGGAATAGTAGGTATTTTTAGGCCTTGTGTACCTCCTCTTTCCTCTTAAATTTTATAGCCAAGTATTAAAGCAAATTTCAAACAGAATGAGATATAAATTTTCTACATTTATATAGCAAAGAGAATCATTGTTTCTGTTTTAATGGCTAAACATTCGTTATCTGAATGTGGTTAAATATTGGGAAACTTAATCCAGATTCTAATGAAACCAACCGATGCGAATTTTGGTTTCGTTTGATTAATTATGGCAAAGCACATTAGGTCCATCCGCCTAAGAGGAGGAATGCGTTCGTTGGAGGACTTCCTAATGGAAACTGGCTCGTATATATGTGAGAAAAACCACGGGAACACCCATACAGCCAGCCCTTTTGCCTGAATTCAAACCGAAGATGCAATTTTGGTATTCTATTCCCATACATTCAAGGTCAAAATGTCGAAAAGAGACTTTGGAAAAGGCAATCAACTGTTCAATAGCTGCTGAAACTCATTTTGATTGCTACATGAAAAGAATTTTAGTTCCTTTTGCATAAATATACTCAAGTTATGAAGTTATCGAAAAATCAAAAGACAAGTAACAGTAATTTTTAGACTATGTTTTATCTTATGAAAAGAACTAATCTCCCCAAATTAGTTATAACGACGTAGTTAAATAGTTTGTTGTATTATTTTGAACGCCTTGGTAATGAATAGCATTTTATTGTAACGCCTTTTGAAGATTTCTTCCAGTAATTTACATGGTGAATTACTGGAAAAATTAGACACAAAAATTAGAATTGCTTCCTATAGGAACTTAATAGGATTTCTGGTATTTTAATAACACGATTAATTAAAATCGCCCAAAACAGGTAGAGATAATTTTTCATTGTCGTGGTTAGTTTAACAGATTTACTATCTGCTTGGACAAATAGGATCAGAGTATCTCTCTATAAAGAGATACTCTCTATAAAGAGATACTCATAACATCCTTGCACACTGCAACAACACAATAGGATTATTGCGAAATTATTACACTAACACTTAAATTATTACTGTTGCCATAGTCACAGAATGGATAAAACCGCTGAACCTAGTTATCTAGTAATTCGGCTCTAGTAAAATTTGGCCAACAGACTAGATGCATGGACGTTTTCGTGATTTTCTCATGTGTAACGCGAATACGAGACTAATTTCTCTTAGAAAATCTTCCGCAAACGTATTTCTTTCCTTAGACAGATAGCCATTGTATGTCTAGCCGTAGCAAATTATTCAATCCTGATATGCAATTCTGTGTCTTCTCGTTTATTTACCTTTTTCTCACAACGAAAGTTTGCAAATGCGTGTGTGGTAATATCTTAACAAATTTTAAAATTTATATTACGGATCTGAGTTTATTTTATGGTAGTAATAGATATTTTATATCTTTTTAGTCCAAAGGGATTTAGTCCCGAAGGACTATTACTTTCGTTTGGGCGTTTTGCGTTGTTTCACAAAAAACGGCGTATCACTTTTCAATTTAGTCCTTATGTTTCTTTGTTGGTTTTTTTTTTTTACGTAGCTTTCTCTTCAAAAATCGTCTGCGTTGCACGGGAAAATAAAAAGGAATTTTAATTACAATTCTAAATAAATAGCCAAATAAATGTGAAATTCGTAACAATATTCTCTAAAACTTTAACGAATTTTTCATTAACAAACTCAAAGATTTCAAAGCCAGCAATACCAACGTTGTACAGAAAAACATTTTTATATCCAGCGCGTGAGAGCGTGTACCGAAATTTCTAAAGATATGCTCAATTTAAAATTAGTTTGCGATATTGCTCTTGAAATCAATTTTATGGTTTAAGTGCGAAGAACATGGTATTTAATAAATAAAGGTAACACACAAAATGTTAAATAAACGCCCCTTTGGACGTAATTAAAATCTGTAACCTTTCAGAATTTTTTTTTTAAATTTTTATTGATAAAGTATCTTCTCCCTCCTAACTTTGTGGCTTCGCAGTGAATTGGAAATGCATGCGACAAGCAGTTGGGGGAGGGGCTCGAGAGTTCGAATTCCGACGAGAACAAAGGTTGAGTGTTCATGTTTCCCGTCTTCAAGAATTCTAAATAAGCTTACAGAGTTTAATTTTTTAAACATATTTATTATTAATGTCTGAGTTCTATATGCTTTTCTTTTAGGCTTTCTTTCACACAACCGCCGCCCCCGCTCCGCAAGAAACAATTTTCAGATTATTTTGCAATGTATTTGTAGGGGAGGGGAATCGCGTATTGCGCAGTTCAGTCTTAAGTACTTTAAATTTCAACTTTATTAACAATCAATTAATATGTGTTCCACAATGTGTGGCAAGATTCATATTAGAGTTTGTCAAGGTACTTATTTTAGTATATTGATTGAAAAATTCTGCACTAATGCACAGTAAATAAATGTGTAATAGTATATATAGAAGGCAAACATAAATATATGTGTATATGCATGAATGTGGGGGGGGGGGGAACCAGTACAGAAATAATCTTTAAAATCCCGCGGGTTATTTCTTTGTATATCTTTCATCATTTTCATTCAAAAATTGTTCATTCGCACAAATTTGAAATTCAAAATAGATGCAAAGTTTTTATTCTCCTATTTGATATCGCCAGATATTGATACAGTGCATAAATTCTAAGTCATGATATTATATGAGTCATGATATTATATGTCGGCGTAACATTTGGGAAACACCACACTAAGATATGCTGAAAAGTATATAATGTGATATTCCATAGAGTCGTTATGTTACGCAACACAAATAAAGAAGATTTCTGGATAAAAGTGAGCTGATAAAAAGGCTGATAAAATGAATTGATAAAAACGATTCATAAAAAATGCACTGATAAAAGAAGAATTTTCTGTCAATTGCCATGCTTGCTGTTGCTATCACGTATACAATTAGACTGGTCAACGAAAACTGGTTTCATACTGGCATGTTTTTCTAAAAGAATCAATAAGTCAGTGTGAAAAAGACTGCATTTCCTGGTGTTCGAGATACGGGTACTGACATTAATGTTTCCTTTTAATTGAGACATAGCTCATCATATGTTATTTTTGGTGTATAAATTATATTTTTTCCGTGCTTAATAACTGCTAAAAATTTATTTTACAGTTTTACTTCTTAAAAGACAATGATAATAAGAAAATAATAATAAGAAGAAATGCAATAATGAGAGTAATAAAAAATGGAATCTAGTTCATATTCCCTAGTATATTATTATTTAATTAAAAAGTTACTGATTATGTATTTACGCAGAGATTATTAGGTTTTATCAGCTGAAAAAACATGGAAAATCAGCTATCTTCTCCCCAAGATTCCAGCTCTAGATCTTCTAATTGCGAGCTGGACGTGCTAACCCTCATATCGCGAGAATACGCACGAAACAATGCAGTAATTCCTTTTATTCTCCCCCACTGAAAGTGCAACTCGAAAGGGGGTCAGTTGACAAAAGTGTCAGTGACAGGTTATCATTCACCTCATTTTAGTTTGGCCATCACTGAAAACATCATTAGGTTGTCGAAATGGTGAAGCACGAAAGATCACTTGTACACTTACCCAGGATTTGTACTATGGGCCTATCGATTACTGAAAGGAAGTGCCACTTACATCATGACACACGCACCAGAAAATTCGATAGTTCTTTATATTCTCCCCCACTAAAAGGGCGAACACCCAGTCTTCCAAATCCAGATGGTGAAGAGATTCCTTTATAACATTTTAGTTTGGATGCCATTCAGGGGCGCGTCTAGACATTTTGTCACTCAGAGTCTCCCTTAATTCTAAAAATTTTGACACTTCTAAATTCGTTGTTTGGTACGGCCGCACTGTTTCTGGTGCCCTGTTGAGCTTATCAGCCGTCCAGACGGTTAATGACCTGACTGCCGTACCGAAAAGTCCGGGTTCGAATCCTGGAGAAGGCATAGATGTTTGTGAGTGTATGGTGTCTGTGAGGAAAGGAGGCATTCAAAATACACGGCGAGCTGAAATCCTTTCGAAAGTTTAATGATGGGGCAAAAGTGGTGAGAGACCCTCGACTGGAGCCCCTCCAAATCCTATCCGAGGCGGAAGTTAACAGTTAGCAAGGCCCGCCCGATACCTAATATATACCTATGAGAATGCACAGATGCCGGCTTTGCTTCAACCTCTGTCTTTGTTCAACCTATTAAGTGTTTTTCGATGCAGGGAAAGCAAAAAATAAATTCTGGCATCTCAGTGTTTCGGAACGTGAATCTTCTTACAGTTTGTTGGATATGCTAACTATTACTCCATGACTGCACGCAAGGGTGAACGGAATCATTTCCTACAAAGCCAGCTGCTGATTCTTGATTTTCGCTGTCACTCCAAGTGTGTACTGGTTTTAACAATTAAACGTAAGTGTATTTAAAAATAACGTAACAAGTAAGCATATGTAAGTAACATGTATGTGACCATCGTTATTATCTAGGAAAAGAAAATGAAGCTACAAAAAAGAAAAATGAATCAAGCACTTTCTTTTGCTATGAAGCCAAGGTACTTAAAAATTAGTAACTTAACAATAATACAATATTCAATTTGTAAAGGGAGGAGCAAAATCATATTCAAGCAAAGCCCTTATCTTTTTATTTAAAATAAAAGAGTTTAATAATTTTATTGCTCTAACAATTAAATAAGTATATAAAGGTAATTAATTGTCGTGTGAATTTAATTAGATTTGCCTAAAAAAAGAATGACCTTTCAGCTACAGGGAGGGAAAAAAATTACAAAGTATTGTATTCTTTGAACTTTATCACCAAACAAAAATCTACACATAAACTTAAAAGGAATCATTGCAACCCCCTCCTTCCAGGCGTACTTTCGTAGCACAAGCGGCTAAACACATTCAGATAGCATTGAAATACCCGTGATTCGAATTCTGAATAGAGCACATTTGATTTTCCTCCTTTCCTGCTTCAATAAAAAACGTAACAGGCTCTCATTATGTTTATCTCTTATTACGTAATGTGTTATTTTTATTACACCAAAAAGATGTTCTTAAAGATTTCACAACAAACTAACTAGAAAACAAAATCGAAAAAAAAAAATTAGTTGGGGAACTTGAGTTTAAACTTACAAGTTATATTATTCTTCTTTTTCGTGGATCCTATCCATTTTAAAATACAGGGTGTTTATAAAGTCCCGGACCCATTTTGATGTTTAATAACTCATAAAATAACGAAGATATAAACAAACTTAGGGCATTTATTGATGGAATAACTTATATATTTTCCTTTTCAAGTTTGAATATCTTTACTTTTGTAAATATCGTCTGCGCGTGTGGTTAATTTCAGATAATTTCATTTTCCAGTCTAAATATCTGTACTTTTCTAAATATCGTCTGCTTATTAATTGCATTTTTCTCTCTTTTGTTTACATGAATCCCCATGAATACCATGAGGCACAAAGGGATTCCCCAAAGGTTAATGTGTGGTGTGGACGACCGAGTCATTGGGCCTTTCTTCTTTACAGAAAAGACGGCCTCATCAGTCGTATACTTAGACATGTTGGAAAACTTCGTATTTACACAACTAGAAGAGCTTCAGCCACATGTCTTTTGGCAACAAGATGGTGCACCACCTCATTGGGGTACCATCGTCCGTAGTTCTTTGAATGACCATTTTACAGGAAGATGTATTGGGCGAGGAGGTCCAATTCCTTGGCCACCCAGATCACCCGATATAACGCCGCTAGACTTTTTCCTTTGGGGATTTGTAAAGCACAACGTTTACAGGAGGAGAGTGTCGAACATTGATGACCTAAAAGCCAGAATTACAACCGCAATAGCCATTGTGGATGCCGGCATGCTTGCCGGTACCTGGCGTGAAATTGAATATCAACTTGGTATTCTCCGTGCGACGAAGGGGACACACGTGGAAGTTCATTGACAAGGGTCATGAAACTTTTTGAGTCTGTCTAACCATTTATGTTATTAATTTTAATCTATCTTTATTATTTTATGAGTTATTAAACATCAAAATGGGTCCGGAACTTTATAAATACCCTCTATTACTCTCGGTGTATTTTGAGTACTAGAATATCTACGTCCGTAAAATTCAAATTACACGTTTGGGTGGATTTAAAAAGTGACGAGAATGTGTAACCTATTTAGGTAATAATAGAAGCTCGTTGACTTTGCTTTTATTATAGTGAAGTATAGACCCAGTTTACTCTGGTGATTTTGAACTGAGTTAACATGAAGTGTATATGGTATGGCCGGTGATTTCTGAAGTGGTGACAGATGTTCAGATGGTTAAGTAAAAAAGGAAGTTGGTGCTACTTCATTTTCACGGCAGTAGTGATAAATCGCCAAATTATGTAAAAAAGTGTAGCGAAAAGAAGGACAACCACAAACACTTTCGACTGTTTGCCGAATAAGTGATAACAAATATTCAATGCAGTAATATACCTGAAGTGAATTACATAATAAACAATAAATACAATAAACAAGTAGCTGAAGTAAATGCAATAATATAGTCGAAATTGAGGACAGGTTGTTCGCGAGGCAAAAAAGCAACGCTGATAAGCGTTTAGTTTGGCTTATTTGATTACGGCAAAGCACGCAAGGGCTGTCTGCCGAAGGGAAGGGTTGCTTTTAGTGGAGGACTTTCTAAAGAAAACTGGATCACATACACGTTACACACGGGGAAAAACACGAAAACGCCCCTGCTGCGAACTCGTTCATCGGGAGTCGAACCCGAACCGTACTCCCAGCGTTCAGCGACTTTACCGCTCAGTCGCTGGTGGACCTAACACTAGCAGGGCACTTCCACAACAATAGATATTCGGCGAGTTATGTGGCAAGTGCTTTCTTGTTCACGTTCCAAATCGGGAAGCAAGGACGCTGATATTAACGAGTGTAGACCACGTATAGGAAGGATCGGCATTGTATTCAAATTGTTGACCAGCCCATAAAACAGACGAATTTGAAAAGTCTGGTTATTGGCATTTAACTGTGAATCACACATTTAGTTTTGATGATCCAATAATGGATGCTCGCACCCAAAATGCGCAAAGATTGTAGGGTTCTGTTATTTGGCGAAGCAAGGAACAAAGGGGTGTGGCTTGACATCATTTAGAGTGGTATCTTTTGGAATTCACGCGGTGGAAATTATGTTATTGTTGCTTATGCTCACTTGTCTGACGAAGTCAGCCCAAGCCCACGAAATTCCTTACAAGAAATGCAAAATTGGGCCTGTCGTTGGCAACAGCCTTGAGGACCTAGCAGGTGACAGTGCGATTTGACTCAGTTCCGCCCCCCCCATTTTGATGGAGAGCACCCCGGGGGGAACGTGCCAGAGGGTCTCCCACCCCTCTCCACTTCCACCAAGCCACACGAGAGGACTTTCGGCTCGCCGCATATTTAGAATGCTGCCATGCCGCACGGACACTGTACATTTACAAACATCCATGCCTTCTCCAGGATTCGAACCCGAGCCCTTCGGCACGGCAGTCAGCGACGCTAACCACTATACCGCTTGGGCGGCGGAAATTATGTATAGATAAGCTTTTTGATGCCGCATTAAAATCAATTAGGAGACACGGTACCTTGGCGATAATCTTGGAGCCATTATATTAGTGCACAATATAATTTGCAACACTAATATTAAGTTTTCTTCGTATTCTGTTTTACGTATGTATTTTATAGTTAATGAAATTTAATTCTTTATTTACCTTGCGGTAGATGTTATAAAAATATCCTTCTAACGCTGCACATTTGATGCGAAGAGTTATTTTAGTTTACCATCCTTAGCAGATTGATAAATCAAAATAAATTTTGAAATAATAATAAGGCATTGTGCATTTCAGTTTTTATCACTTCTAGTTTGTGTAACCATAGAATGTAGTGTCTTAATCCTTTCTTACATATATATGGTCAGTATTTTAAATTAGTATTTTCTAAACCTCTATTGTTTTAAAAACATAAACATTTGTAAAAAAAAACGTAATCGCAAAAATATCAAAATCAAAAGTAAATATTTAAGTATTAAAAATGTAGCTATTGTCATTGATCGCAGATTAATCGACTTATCAAGGGGAATAAACCAATCTACAATCCATTAACAATAAATAAATTAAGTGAGAGTGTTTCGTCTTTCTTCCAAGTAAGCATCAAATTACATTTCTGCTACAGCCAAATCGTAGCACGAATAATGCTAAATCAAAATAAAGACATTGGTCCATTTTAGCCAAAAGAATTTATAAACAAAATTCGTAAATAATCTTTTAAATTTAACTAAGAACACAACACAATTAAACTAGAAACAACTAAAAGGGATGCTTACTTTAGAAGAAATATCCCCGACACTCTCCTTTTCAAACTCAAAGGTAAAAACAAAATCAAAAGAAGATCAAAATTGATAAAATTCTTGAAATTACAATAGTATTTAAATAAATTTTTTAAAGATCAAACCCAAGAAGGAAAATATTGTTGCGTTTTACGGGTTCGTAGATTTGAGAGTATCCGATGAAAACACGATGCAGAACAATAAAAAGCACAATTTATTTACAGGAATCACTATTTACAGCACAGTTCCAAAATTACCTTTAAAAGCGTCGAAAATCTACAATAAATACGCTGAAACAATCAGCCACACAGCTTCAGGCTGTAACTGTAAAGGTAGCTTCACGGCAACACTAAACTTATAATAAACACCGTGGAACAATCACCAATACACTGTCAAGCTATACTGTAAAGTTAGCTTCACGGCAAAGCACTATCTCGATCGCTTTCCGTTCACCAAAACTCTCGCGTAGCAGCTATTCTCACAACTAATCACACTGCTCGCAACTCTTCACAATACTTCACAATTAATCACACTACTACCGGCTCTCAGAAACGCAAGGGTTTATATAGCTTTTCATTAGGTTCCACAGGTTTCGAGAAATATCTCGACAGGAAATTATTCTAGAAGCTTCCCGATTGGACCATGGGATATCGCCGATTTGGTCGCCAAATGGGCGATAAAGTCGCCAATCTGGCAACCCTACCATACACTATTTTATGGCAACCCTAGTGCTATGCCGGAAAGCTTACATACATGGGCAACCGCCGAATTTTTCGCAACAATATCTTTTTGAAAGGAAGATCTTGAAAAAATCGATATGTCTAGTAGAAATCGAATCCCTAGCCTTCTCATCTCCAGCTGTACGTGCTGACCATTACATACACGGGACTTTCATTTCTTTTCTACCGCAGATGGGACAGTGGTTAGTTAATCTGATTGCCGTACCGAAGAAAAATTATTTTCTTTTCCGTAGTTAATGAGCGGCAGGGAAGGAAGCGAGACTCATTCGGGTAAATCAAAGTAATCACAAGTTATCGTCCAATCACATTTTAGATAGGGCAGCTTTGTGGGCAATCAGATTGCTTGTAAGCAGTAACATTTAAAATTTAAAATTCAACTGTTCCCTGGCTTCGAAAGGAGATCTTCTAATGGTTAAAATGGATATGCTGATCACCAAAGCATAAGGAATGCATAATTCTTTTCTCGGTTACCAATAAGGTGTAAGGCCAATCAGGTCTAAGATACATTTTTTTTTCTCCTGATTTGGAGAGGTGTGACTTTAGTTAAGTTTCGTAAAGGTAAAAATTTTCCTAAATGATGCAAATTTATACATATTCGTTAACTAGGTTTGAAACGTAAGCTAGATTTATCAAATTTTTTGAACAGTAGTTGATACTTTTCATGTATGAGTTTTTGTAATAATTATTCTTTGCAAACTGCTCTTGATAACATTATATTTCCTTTTCTAATCTACATATAAAAATAATTAACTCTTAACTTTTGACAGTCGGTTTAATGTATATCTATCAGTACATTAAACAGATATTCTGTACCTTTTTTGTTCCTCGGATCCCTTCGAGAGTAAAATAATAATTTTAAATACATGAACTAAAATTGCGAAAGATAATTTTTATTGAATTAAATTTAAAATAATAAATAATTGCAAGAAAATATATTGTAGTATATAGGAATATATAGTATAAATAAATTTTATTTGTAAATCACACGGCGGTTTGAAGCGTGTTACTGTTTATCCTGGATTAAAACACTGTAGTGTGGTGAGTAATATGATGACGTGTATACTCATCATGCTACGGACAAACAACTTTTTTTATTATTATTATTGTTGTCGCTTATACGGAAGTTTCAGATTTGAAAAAACTGCGAATGGGGGAAGTTGTGAATAGAATTAAAGTTTACGAAGTTCGTGTTGTAAGACTCGGATATATTTCTTGCAGCGAGCACCAAAATTCGCCGAGGTTTTAAAATTAAAATTTGTCCACCAGGTCCATTATTCTTTCCGTGATTTTACGCGAATGTCAGATTCTTGTGTAGTTGTGACAAAATAAGCTTTATTTACACGTACGGCAAATCTACAAATCATCTTTTTAAGATATTTTATTAAGGACTGCCTGAAATCGTAGACTCCATAGGGTTCTGTGGACGCCAGGTATAAGAAACTATGTATTCTATCTACTAAGTTCTAAACTAACCATGTACTAAGCACGTTCTCTGAAATGTTCTGATTAGCCATACACAAAATAACTCCTCTCCATCATTATTAACTTTTATTACAAAATGCGAAGCATAGAAGAATGTCTTCTTAGAACATATAATTCTTTCTTTTATAGCAGGTGCAATTGTGATGAGAAACAAGTGCCATAAAAAAGTAATATAACTTAACTACTGTGTTCTATTTTTCACGCTGGGAAAATCACACAAAAAGTTAAATGTAAAAACGGAGGGAAAAAACATCTACTAGCCTAGTGACCGCATGTAATATCTTGAACTTCCAGTTCGAATGAGTCCATCCAGGAACTTTCCTGAGCGGGCCTCTGAACTTCCATCTTCTTGCCAAGTTCATTGGGGCCCCTTTCACCTGACTCTTTTCGTACACCTTGACCCTTAGCCTACGGCGAGAGACCAACCTTTTACAATCGTCTTAGCAAATCCTGCATAAAAGATTTCACATAGCTGCAAGGGTGTGCAGTTTTCCAAATACAAAAAAAAAATATGAGTTAGAGAAAACTTTAAGCTTCCTAGTGTTCTGTTTACTAAAATAAAACTTACAGGGTTATTCTGTTTAAGGAAGACCACATAACCCGTAACCGTATAGAGCATAAGTACTCGTAGTTAGCGATAACAATAATTAAAAAAAATTACAGTTTCATCTTTTAAATCAAGGAGATAATTGATGGCTAGCCTTGCTTCGTACAAACTAATACTTTGCATTTTGAAATGTAAAAATCTCGACATCTTTTATTAAGATAGATGATTTTTATCTTGTAAAACAGCGTACAAGGCTCGCTTAATCCTGAATTCGATTAACCGCCTCGTTGAATAATCGTCCAATGTCTCCCCGAAGCTGACCGTAATTAAAGGAGAAAAAAAAAAAAAAATGAAACGTGCACAGATAGCAATATGTTTTCGGTTGTTAGACGTGTATCCTTAGGCTTTACTTTTCATGTTGTAGATGATTGTAAACTAGTAGAAGAATAGACAGAACACCTTTAGCCTGAAATCTCACATTGGCAACCATGTAACATAACTACCTTTTCCCAAATGACTGGGTATCACTTAATGTCTGCTAAAAAAGTGATACAGGGTACACGGGTCGACCAGAATTTCACCATTGGTCGTACAAGTATATTTTAGCCGCCCAGCTGGTAATCGGGACAGTGGTTAGTGACTCTGACTGCCGTACCGAAGTGCCCGGATTCTAATTCCAGAAAAGGGATGGATGTCTGTAAATGCATAGTGTCCGTGCGGCATGGCAGCACTCTAAATATGCGGAAGCCGAAAGTCCTCACGAGAGGTTGGTGGTAGAGGAAGAGGGGTGGGAGACTCTCAGACCCGTGCCCCCGGGGTGCTCTCCCTCAAAATTGGGGGGGATGGAACTGAGCTAAAGTCGGGCTGTCATCTATATGGTACTCAAGACCATACCAATGACAGGCGCATTTGACTCCTTGCCGTGATGAATGTCGCGTGCTTGTCTTGATCATTTTCAGTCAAATGAGATTGGTAACAACAACAGCAAGGTAAAGTACCCGCTTTGCCGCATAGACACTGCATGCTCTTCGGATGTGAGCCATGCCCATCGGCACGGTAGTCAGCGTCACTAACCATTATATCGGTTGGGTGGCTATAAAGTAACACATGTGTCTTTTCACAATGCTATAGAACCCATAAAGTTCCCAACAATTTCTCATGTTAACGTTACACTGACATAAATGGCCTTGTGATTAATAGCTTATATTCGTGGAATATTCCTCAGGGTGAAGGAAAGCGAAATTGCGAGAAGGATGGCCGAAAAACTTGAATCCGTTCTTTTAAAAAACGCCAAAGTTGCCCTCTGCAAAAAAAATTTTGTAATTTCTTAAGTTGCTTATAATTGTATGCATATAAGAGCTTTAAAGATAATCTTCCAGTGCTTTTTTATAATCCAAGTAATCTATGATTAAAATCGGGTCTACAGATCCTGGATTCCACAACCAAACATCGCAAGAAGAATCCTTTATTTAAAAATGCGAAATAACTTACCCTTCCATGGTTTCTTGGGTCATTTAGTTGTCTACAAAAGCAAATAGACCCAGCGTCACATCCAAAGCCGATGCAGCTTCATAAGTCGGCCGAACTTAGGACAGGAAAATTTTTATAATTTAATGAGTCACTGGGCGGTCGATTTTAAGAGCCACAGCCATTGAAACTGGCGGATTAAACGCCCCTAACGAGATTCATGGTATTGTAATTAGTATTTAAAAATTTATGTTATTAACTCTTTCATTTGGAATAGAGCGCAGCTAAACTATATAATATACTTTATTCTTATTTTACATTCAAAAATATACAAAGTAGATCTTTTAAGTAATCATAAATCATAAAATAAGATAATCATTGGAAAGTGTTTTTTTATGTTAAACTGGTTACGTTAATAATTTCACGCAATATTTTTTATACTTGATTAAAAAAATTATTAATTTATGAAAATTTGTATTAATTTTATTATTTCCAAATCCACGCTGACTTTCTCGATTTTAATTACTTTTCAACCGAAATTAAACTGAATTTCCTGATTTTAATCATTTTCCAATATTTTTTATGTATCGCCGCAATTTACATCATTAAACCCTTCATCACATTTATATGCATATCTGCACATAACAATGTATTTTTAGAAGTAGTTTTGTCGAAAGTAATGTAGACTTGAATTATCTGTTACCTCAGATTCTTCCCTTGAATTTCTGCTAATTCGTGCTTGATTACGCATTATATTTTCGGAATTTTCCTATAATTTCATATTGCAGAGACAAAATTGCGTATGCAGCTGTTGCAAAACTAAGCAAGGAAAAAACGCTGAAGCCACTACCCTCGGCGGGACTCGAACCCGCAATCCCCGGTTTAGGAGACCGATGCCTTATCCATTAGGCCACGAGGGCTGCGGTAGTATTTCTCCAAAATTCAATGAGTCTCCTAATGTTATCTGCATTTGCTATTTCAGTTATTTATTTATTTATTTATATTACTGGAGGGGGGGAGGTTGAATTGTATACATTTAATATCAGATTTTCCTTTACCTCAGTTAGCAACAAATTAGTTTGAATTTCGTCGGTATTCTTATAAATTGCTGTTTCTAGTAATTTATAATAATGCGAAACACAGTTAATATAAATTTATTTTGGTAATTAAAATTACTTTCAGAAATGGTCCTTAATTAAAACAAATGAATCTTCGCATCATAAATATAATTTTAAATTTTCGCCTCGCATTTAGCAAGAAAAAAATAATTATAATTTGAAAATGTGTAAGAAGTGCTTAGAAATAAAATTTCCGAACTATTATTAAGATAACACTTCCTAAATTTTTAACAAGAAAAATTTGAAACCATTTAACGTATCTGGAAACTAAAAATATTTAAGTTTCACAACTTTGAAATTTAATATATGAGTGACAATATGCTAAAGATAGGAAACAAGTCTAAACAAGTTCTCGAATCCTGATTACAATTTTCATTGCGTTAGCAAATGACAGTTCTCGGATTCGACCCTCGGACGGTAGGTAGCTTTCATCTCGATAGATGGCGCCACTGTTGCAGCCATTTATCATTGATCAGATTTTCATTTAGAGAGGGGGAGGTTCTCAACGGAATTGGTATAGACCCCCCCGGGAAGCTATGAAATTTAAAAAGGGGTCAGTTATGATCAAAAGGTCGATTGATGGGAATTTAATCAAGATTCCATTGATTATGAAAAAACATTAATAAAAATGGATTATTAATTGTTTATTGATATGCAATAAGGAGGATATTAAATAAAATAATGTAAGAGAAAAATACACGACAATTATTTTATATGTTTTAAAATCAATATTATTTTTTTAAAAAAATGTAAATTTTTTATATCATAAGTGCGATAGAAAAAAGTAAAACAGATACAATAAAAGAAATACGAGGAATTCAAAGCTAGAATAGAAAACAAGAAATAGGTTGAATATTTTTTAATGAGTGGATTTACAAATCGTATTAAGCAATTTTGGGCCAATTATTCAAAAAATTGCATGAATGCATCGAGCGCAACAATCACATTAATTAAAAGGGAATTAATTAAAATGAAATATTTGTGCAATTATAATCCGCGATTTTGTTTCTGAAATTTATTTGTATTTGTAAAATTAAAAATAATAACAACACAAGAAATAATTAAGCATATATCTAAGAAATCCTTTTTTGGAAACTTTCGTTAATATTTTTAATCTAATCATTATCTTTCAGTTATTTATATGCAATTATTTGCATTATGATTTTGCTGTATACCGTATAGTATAAAGCAAAACGTAAGAGATTCGATTAAGAAAATCATTCCTTTAAAAAGGATCGATGCAAATAAATAAATCGTAAAAGTTTACAATTGGGTGCCTCTTGTTATCTGGCGATTCTGTTTTGATGCCAAGATCGGCGCCAATAAGACACAATTTCAAGATGGCCGCTACACAAAACCAAAACAAGAAGTCAAAGAATTTCACAAACTCCTTGTCCATGTACACATCGACCTATTTTCACTTAAAAAAAACATCAGAGAATTGCACAAACTAGTCATTGCACATTTTGACTTTGTCCATGTGCACATCGATTTATTTTCAATTAAATAAATCAAGAAGCTAAAACCATGTTAAAACTCTCATGGTAAACAGAAATGGGGTTTCATCGCCAAAACTGAACAACATTTTTCGCCAAAAAACAAGGGGCACCCATTTCTACACTAGAGCCAAATAAATAAATAAATAAAAGAAATTGAGAATCTCTGATTTAAAGGATCAACACGACGAACGGCGTGGATTTGATAATTAATAATATATAGTGGTGTAGGAATAGACACTGACATATTATCAATTGGAAAGACATATTATCAATTGGAAAGGGGTTCCCATTGCCTCCAAAGAGGTTGGACATCTGCCTGTTGGTCCCCGAAAGGCATTTTATTTCCCTTCTACTACCCAAAGGAAACACTAGTGGAGGCATTCGCCTATCCACCGTCTGAAGATGCGCTCTCTTAGGGGTTACAGGCTCCTCCGTAAGCCAATACCAATATCTCCATCAGATATAGATAGCCAGATAGTAGCCAGATATAGATTTCTCACTCAAACTTTTAAGAAACCGCTTGTGGTAGACTTCCACTGTCCTAGAAACATAACATCCATAATAACTAGATTAAGAACAAATCATTATAAGAGCATGAAAATTCATCAGGACAAATCAAAATGCTACATTAACTGCAGAAACTGCAACTAGGTCCAGCTCACAACAAGATATACCTCTGAGTGCCTGGCTTTCACCGCAAATTTGTTAAAACTCGGAGTGGTACAACTCTTTGACCCACTGCAGGAAATCCTGTGTGGACCTGAAGCACCGGAGCTGGTGGCCGCAGTCCGATTAAATTATTACTTTTCAGGCTACCTCCGTAGGATCGAGGTTTCTGAGCTGCTATGTCGATCCTTTACAATTTCGATTTCATTTCTCATTCCCGTCGATCAAAAGCAGCAAATATAGCAGTAAACTGTAATTTGCTGAAAACCTCTAGAAGAGATTTTCATGAATTTTCAGAGCAAAAAATATTTTTGGTACAAAAAGTCCCACATAACAAAGATTTTTGTTCATATTCGGAAGATTTTGCTAAATACCATTAAATACATGAGTTAAAAATTAACTATTCACATATGAAAATAGGCTTATGAGACTGATAAGGTATTTCATCCGTAAATGTAAACCTCCAAGTTGCATTAGGTACGTCACCTGCAAAATTTAAGACTGTAGTATATCAAAGTATCGCTTAACTTTTCAGTACTGAAATTACTTTAGAATTTATTTATTGGATGTTGTTTGTAGGATGTTTTTTGCGTTTGAGACTTATAAACTTCAAAGAATATAATTTAAAAATAAATAAATAAAAATCCCCTCCTCCCCTTCCAACGGCCGGGTGTTATTTATTTCTTCAAAATTCATTATACTGAAGGCAAAAATCTTAAAACAGAATGGATGTCGCTGGAATCATTGCCTAGCACCCTTCATTTGGATTTGGCTATTAGTTTACTCAAAGAAATTGAGTTGTTATCGTCTGAAGTCAAAGTCGGTTGCAGATTCAACTCTGAAACCGAATCTACTCACCAGTGCTCAAGCGAATGAGACTACACACTTCTAAAATTACATCTCAGTTTCAATTCCACCGGAACCACATTCTAATGATGTCCTGGCATAAAGATGAAGCACGTTTATGCAATTAGGCCGCTGTTCGAAAAGAATGAAGTCTTCATAAAAGTGCTCCTGCATAAAGATACCTACCTATACCATTTTGTAGGTTGCATTTTACAGCTTGGAAAAAGACATGGCAGCCATTGTTGGCTAAGACAGAAGCCTTCTCAGTGGTGCCTCAGTATTAAGGTACCTACCCTTTTAGAAAGGTAAGTTTTTAACTTGAAGAAAGCAACCCTTTTAAAGATATAGGAACCTTTACAATAAAACACCGCTATATGAACTAGATTTTGGTTTGATTTATTATTCATAGTAGCAATAAAAATTATATTTATACTCGTATATACCGCTGCGTCAGTTGAATGGGATGGTTGCGTGGGATATGATTGGCTTTCTCCATGTGAAAAGTGGATACCAAGCAGTTTCTGGCCTAATAAATTGTCAAAATAAATAAATATCTTTTTTTTCTTCAATTTAATCTCTTTCAATGCGCTTTTCGCACTGTTTAATGCGCTACTCTGTGTCCCGAAAAAGTAATCTGAAGATTTGTCTTCAAAATGTTCCATAATTTGCTTTTTCAAAGACATCAACATGATTATATCTCTTTCCATGAAGGGCAGATTTTAGTATGGAGAACAGATAGTAGTTACTTGGCAGCTAAATCTGAGCTAAAAAAAGAGATGATTCAGCTCCTTATATCCTTATTTTTTTGTTGCTTCTTTAACAATGACAGCTGAAGGCAGAGAACTATTATCCTGGAGAAGATGAATTCTGCAGCTCATCATTCTCCGCCTTATTTCTTTAATTTCATTGTGTAGTTAATGCAGAAGGCTTGCATAATATTCTCCATTGATTATATAATTATTGTTTCTTACTTAAAAGTCTATCAGAGGGATCTCTTAAAAGTCCCAAAAAATTATGGACATTGTCGTTTTCGTTCACTTTGCACCTTTGCTTTTGTTTGTGGCGCTTCTTACGGTTTTCTTCACTCCACTCATTTTCTCTTCGTTAGAGAAACATACTTTAGAAAAAAATGGCTAAACTTCTTGATAGTAGGAGCCGCATAACAAAATTCAAAAAAGTTTCAGAGCCACAGCTCGATCATCCAAGAGTTATAAGTTTATGCAAAGTATTTACATTTTTCTAAATAGAGGTTTTTTTATAGAGTATTTATACCAAACGTTGATTTGAAATAAAGAGAAATTCACCTTGTTTTGCATAATTAATATGATTACATAATTATAAATATATTATTCTTATTTGTCTTGCTGTGTTTAAAAGAATGAAAACACTTCCTTTTTAAATCATAAGATTTCAAACTGTATAACATTTAATAAAAATGAAAATGGCCGTCTATTATTAAAATTACTAGTCTTGAATAAATAACACTTTCTTTTCGGCGTAATTTTTTTTTAATATTGTTGCGTGCGTACGGGTTCGTAATAACTTGAATGCACGAGTCGATAAAAACTTAATAAAATTTATTCTTATCCCAAGAAATAAAACAAAATGCTGAAATTTTCTCAGAGATATTCGTACAATATCACAATATCTTACAGTAGTTATATTTTAAACTACTAAAACATTGAATAGAACTCAATTTAAAACACAGAGAAAGCTAATTCGATCTCACCGCGAATTCGCTACAATCAATAACAGCACTAAGTAAACAACTTATAAAAAACTACAGTTCGCTTAAAACAATTGAGCTGAGATGTCTTTCTCCACCTTTTATAAGTTTTTTAATCATGCTCGAGAACATTCTGATACTTTATATTCTCGAGGTTTCTGGAAAGGAAAAGCTTTTCTTAAAACTCGTCACGCGCTGCTTTAAACGGGGAAATAAAACAATTTTAATTGTAGTTCTACTAAAAATAGCAAATTAAATACAAAATCTGCAACAATACTGATGCTTTTCTTTATAACAGTCTTCCAGAGCTATTCTATATACCGTTTGATTTTAAAGTAAGCATTAAATTCTAAAGAATGTAAAGGGCAAGCAACTATCCAAGTGAAACGTGCTTGCTAAATGACGCGGGAATGAATCGTCTGCCATCTGCAAACCTGTTACCAAGTTAAATCTCCGAAATAAAATCTTATAACGAGGGATGTTTCATCCTATTATAAGGTACACTTAGGCAGTCTCAACCACGGGGCTATATAAGTTGACTTCACAGGACTAGAGCCCGAGTTTATTCTCAGGTTGGTTCAGGCTTGGCAGGGACCGTACTGGTACTGTCGTGTCTGTTCCTCTGTCTGTGGTGGAGCTAGATCGGAGATCACCGACCTAGTCGTCGGGGATTTGGTCCTCATAGTTCTGGCGACGGGGACTGACGGAGTGAGGCAAGACACCAAGTCGAATTTCTGGAGCTGAGGGAGTGGTGCCCCGAGGCAAAGGTGTCCTAGCGTTCATATTTTGTATTTTGTATCTTCTTGTCCTGCTGAGCTACGTATAAAGCCGAGCGGGGACTGTGGGGTCTGCGTCGCCGATGAAGGGGTCTCTGGAGTCTGGACACACTCACCCCGAAAGGCAGACCCCGGACGGGGGTCCAGTTTCAGCGCTCTGCCTTCGTGGTGTAATGACCAAAACGCTCGACGCGTATTCGAAAGGTCTGTTGTTGGAGCCCTGGCGAAGGAATTGTTTATTTTTCACCTCTTCTGCTTCCAAAATGCCTAATTGTCTCTAAACTGGCCCCCGAACTAAAAAAGGTGGTGGATGATGATTCTTCACCACCAGGACTTGGCGATTGGATCCCCTAATCCCCAGTCGCTCTTTAAAAGGGTGAGTATATAAGGTATTTCTCCCGGCTTCTTTGCATGCCTTCGTGGTGTAGTGCTCAGCACACTCGGCGCGTATTCGAGAGGTCCGTGGTTCGAGTCCCGGCGAGGGCATTGCTTATTTTTCATCTCTCTTGCTTCTAAAATACCTAATGTCTCTACAATGTATCCATTAATAATAGGATTGCGTATTTATGCATCAATCACATTTATTGAATTTCGACAAACTAATAAGAAGCGACAGTTACTTTAAAGATATGTGCAAGTACACAAGAGAGAGTAATAATAATGAAGAATGAAAAAACGAAAGGATCATGGGATATCGTTTTTGGCCGTGGTCGGCGCGTGCCTTGGCGTTGCTAGTGTTACTAGAAAAAGTAAGTTACAAAAATATTTTTCAAAATTCTCGATTAATTTACAACATTTTACAATATATTCCACATCTTTCCTTTCTCATTCTCGTACACAAAAATGCATCTTTCAAATACTACATAAAGAATAAAATGACCTTTGAGAAACTGTTTGATCTGTGAGAAAAAAAAAAGTCAACGTCGAAAACGGAAACGACAAACTAAAACGACAGTCAAAAAAACGACAGAAAACAGAAGCTATGCGTCGTATAAACAAAACATTTTCATATTAACGTTAATAACGATGAATCGGTAGAAAGTTGAAACGACGTATAAATGTAAAAAGACATGTAAAGAAGAAACGTATAAAAGGTATTTATTGCGCTTTATGTACGAAAGTGTTTCATAATTAAATAAGCGTTATTACTTTAAGCACGAAAGAGAAGACCTTTTATAGCTTTTGAAGAAATGTAGGCTCTGATATACATATCTCCAAACATTATATAATCAATCTCCTTAAAAATCCGAGCATTTTAAAATCGGCATTTGGCTGCTCTGTGTCTTACTATCAAACGTAAAGTAATGTAATACGTGAGTTTCAATGAATGGAGAATATAGATGTAGTATTTAATGAATGGAAAAAATCTCCGAAACTTCCAGAATACTAGTAGAAATTATGGATACAAAA
>KK118415.1:438182-489550 GCA_000611955.2 Stegodyphus mimosarum
AAAAAAAAAGAAACATAAGCACTAAATGGAAAAGTGATACGCCGTTTCTTGTGAAACAACGCAAAACGCCCAAACGAAAGTAATAGTCCCTTCGGGACTAAATCCCTTTGGACTAATAATACAATAAACTGTATGTGTATGTATATATACATATACACCATTCATACATACATAAAAAATCTCATCTGTGCACCACAACTTTCTTGTACGGAATATTAAATTATATGCATTTTGCATTTCATTTAAACTTATTGAACTGAATTAAATCTTCTTTGTCGATAGCGCATAAACCACAATAGAATAAATGCATTCTTTAAATTTCACTCATTTTAGCATTATTTGTTTACCATAGCGACACTCTGGAGCTAGATTCATTTAACAGCGTTACATCGTATTTATTTTGTAACTCAGAATGCACAAAAATTGTGTACATCATCTGAAGAATTATCTAATCGTAGCCACATGTTCTATTCAGATACTATAATAAATATAAAACGATGCATAAAAGAAATCAAACAAACGAAAAAAAAATAATAAAAGAATTCTGAAAGCTTTCAAATTTTACATTACGTCCAAAGGGACTTTGTTAACGTTTTGTGTGTTACCTTTATTTATTAAAAATCATGTTCTTCGCACTTAAACATAAAATCTAGTTCAGCAGCAATATCGCAAAATAATTTTAAAATAAACATATCTTTAGAATTTCCGATACACACTCTCGCGCGATAGAGATAAAAAATGTGTGTGGAACTGTTTCCCCTCCCCCGTACAGTTTTGACATTGCTCGCTTTGAAATCGTTGAGTTTGTTAATCAAAAACTCGTTGAAAATTTTCAAAATATGAAATAGATTAGAAAAAAAGTTCCAAATTTGGGCTTCCAGATGCCCATATTTGGGTGGAAACGAACGTTATTCAAAATTGGATGGCTCTAGGTACCGTTGTTTCATCACATTTGCAGAAATGTACATACATTTATGCAGATTCTTCATTATTTAACTGCTTTAAATATAATACAGGGCGATAATATTTGGTGGCAACAATCTGAAAAGTGAACCGACATTTATAGTGAACCAACCCAAAATGCCAAAGCAAAATTAGTGGCCCTTCTGGGCTAATACCCATGCCCTTATATAAAAAAAGGGGGGAGGGGGGACAGCTCTACTGGGACGATTGACCAAATTCAACTTGTATTTATTATATCTCGAAAGCGCGACTTAGGATATGTATTAGATTTATATATAGCATTGTTCCAATATAGGTATTTTGATACAAAATCGGACTTTTTCTGAAATGACATGCTATTTTTTTCCATATTTCGATTGTACGACTCAAATTTTACCGAAACCACCAAGTTTTATGAAAATCGCAAGAGTAGTTTTTAAAAAATTAGCTCTCAAAATTTTAGTTCCTAGATGTTAATCGAATTTGGTATATATTTGGTAATATCTCTTTGTTTATTAAACTTATTTTATTCTTCCTTTCACATTTCGAAATTTAGGGTCATTCCAAATAAAATTCGCGCATTTTTTATGATTTATTTTTTAAATTTGTATTTTTAAATAATTTTTTTAAAAAATGTGGAGTTATAGCCTATAAAATTTTTAACATCATGTTAAAGTAGATGTATTTCTAGGCACAACCTCAAAAAATGAGAGTTTTTTATTCAAATTTTGTAAGCTAGACATGAATTACATCTTGACTCATTCTGAAATTTGGCATATTTGTTATAACCGATAATAACGCAAAATATGGTTTACGCACTTTGTTAAAATTATTTGAAAGCATGAACGATGACTTTTTCCCCATTCGTCTGCAATTAAAAAAAGGAAAGTAAAATAGGTTGCTACAAATTAAAAAGTTCGCCAAGGGAATTAATTATTCCTGGCGCAAACTGAAAAAATGCGCCAAGATAAATTATTAAATTTCTCTGTAAATTTCGCACCAAATTTTACAAAATTTAACATTTAGGTATAATTGGAGTCGTAGAATCGAAACATGGAAAAAAAACATTGTCATGTTAATTCAGAAAAAGTCCGATTTTGTGTCAAACTACGTATGTTAGAACAATGCTGTATATAAATTTAATATATATCGTAAGACGCGCTTTCGAGACATGAAAAACGCAATTTGAATTTCGTCAATTGGCCCAGTAGAGCAAGTGGTATAGAACTTTTTTTTTTTTTTTTTATAAATACGCTGTGTGCATCCCGCCGAACTTCTATATATACATAGGCAAGGAAAGTAAAGTTTTCGGCCGAAAATTCGATAGTTGTTTTCTGTGAGTAAACATGAATCACAACGTGTTTTTTGCTATTTTTATGATGATGTTTGTATATATGTATGTATATCTGCTTTTGCATCTCTCTGCGCGTGACGGTTTTGTCTTCCATGATAGTTCTTATATCAGACTTCCAAAAATTTCTGTTTTCCCTATTTAAACATTCTGCATTTATTTAAAAAGTTGATAGATTTGGAGAAGTAAACAGGGCAATGTTGGCATAAATTTAGAAGAACAAGTTTTACATAACACTAATATTACCTAATGTAATATAATGCAAAATTTCGTATTACGGATCTTTCTATCTATTGGAACAACAAATAAAATTTCGCGTACAAACGATCAACCGGAAGCGATACTTTACTTAAAGCATGGAATTGACGTAATCCTACTACGAATATGGGCATCCGGAAGCCCAAATTTGAAATTTGGAATTCGTTTTATTATCGATTTCATATTTTGAAAAACTTTAACGAATTTTTGGTTAACAAACGCAAGGATTTCAAAGCGAGCATTGGCAACGTTGTACAGAAAATTTTTTTTTATCTCCAGCGCGTGAGACTGTGTATCGGAAATTCTAAAGATAGGCTCAATTTAAAATTATTTTGCGATATTGCTCTTGAACTGAATTTTATGGTTTAGGAGCGAAGAACATGATATTTAATAAATAAAGGTAACACACAAAACGTTAAAAAAAACTCTCCTTTGGGCGTAATGTAAAATCTGAAAGCTTTCAGATTTTTTTTTTCTCCCTTTCTTTCTTTTTCTTTTCTTTTTCTTTCTTTTTTTTTTTTTTTTTTTTTTTTTTTTTTTTTTTTTTTTTTAAGCGAGAGCTCTATTATTCCACCCGTGGTTAATAGGGAATTAATTTAAACAAGAAATTTTTAAACTGCTCTTTAAAAATGCTACGAGGAAAGAGGGGAAATACTTGAGTAAATACTGCATTCATTGAAAACTTGAAAACGCAATTCATTAATGATACGTGAAATCCACGCTGTTCAAAGAATAATTGTAGACCTCAGACCGTATAGTAAAAAGCACACATTTATTATGGATTAATCAAAGGAGATGATATCTTTTCGCCAGCTATTCTATGGATAACTTGATAATTATCAATCGATTGATTGATCTTTGCGGAATCAGGAAGGGCCGTCCATATGTGAGCGAGATGTGTGTGCGTCCCGCAAAGGAATGATGGGGCACGATTAAGGAAGGGAAGGATATCTCCGCGGTCGGGGGGTGTTCGTCCGTCCCGGCGGACAATGGCCGAGACCACGCCCCCTGCGTGTCCACCCTTAATGGCGTTTCCGTGCTCCATCGCTCACTCGCTGCCGAAGCAAGATCGATGGGATGCTGGAAAAAGTCGGGAATGAGACTTGATTTGCCTCCAGAGACGACAGAGGAATATGGTAAATTCTTTTCAGACCCGCAGAAGCAATCCTGTCCCCTGCCACATTCGGGAAAAGAAGTATTATTAGAGCAGAGTAAGTAGTATTCAGAGGGACGGCTCACAAACTGAATCTTCAGAGACACGCACTCGAGCCTTTATTTCTAAAATTAGATGATGCCGGAGGTCAATGAAAGATAATCAAGATCTATAAACAAAAATAAAGAAAGAAAAGTCTGAAAGGTTTCAGATTTTAAATTACGTCCAAAGGAGCGTTTTTAGTCCAAAGGGATTTAGTCCCGAAGGACTATTACTTTCGTTTTGCGATTTTGCGTTGATTCACTCTGAATGCCCGATTCACTTTTGAAATTGTTGCCACTAAATGTTATCGCTCTGCATTAAAGTTTAAAAAATGAAAAATCTGCATAAATGTATGCATGTTTTTATTATTATTTTTTTTTTGACGTAGCTTTCTCTTCAAAAATCGTCTGCGTGCGTTGCACGGGAAAATAAAAAGGAATTTTAATTACAGTTCTAAATAAATAGCCAAATAAATGTGAAATTCGTAACAATATTCTCTAAAACTTTAACGAATTTTTCATTAACAAACTCAAAGATTTCAAAGCCAGCAATACCAACGTTGTACAGAAAAACATTTTTATCTCCAGCGCGTGAGAGCGTGTACCGAAATTTCTAAAGATATGCTCAATTTAAAATTATTTTGCGATATTGCTGTTGAACTGAATTTTATGGTTTAAGTGCGAAGAACATGGTATTTAACAGATAAAGGTAACACACAGAATGTTAAATAAACGTCCCTTTGGACGTAATTTAAAATCTGAAACATTTCAGATTTTTTTTTTTTTTAAATATTTTGTGTGCTACCTTTGTAGAGTCATTAGGTTATTTTGGAGCAGGAGTAATGAAAAATGAGCAACGCCTTCGCAGATAATTGAGCCACGGACTTCTCAGTTACGCGTCGAGCGTGCTGACCACTACACCACGAAGGCATGCGAAGAAGGCGGGAGAAATATCTTATACCTTTATTTATTAAACATCATGCTCTTCCCACTTAAACCATAAAATTCAGTTCCACAACAATATCGCAAAATAATTTTAAAATGAGCATATCTTTAGAATTTCCGATACACAGTTCCGCGCGCTTTAGATAAAAAGGTTTTTTTTGTCCCGCGTAGAGTGTTGCCATTGCTCGCTTTTAAATCGTTTGAGTTTGTTCATCAAAAATTCGGTAAAGTTTTACAAAATATGAAATCGATAATAAAAGAAATTCCAAATTTCAAATTTGGGCTTCCACATGCCCATATTCGGGTGGAAACGGCCAATATTCAAAATTGGCTGGCTCTAGGTACCGTTGTTTTATTACAGTGCGAGAAACATACATACATTTATGCAGATTCTTAATTACTTAATTTCTTTAAATATAATACAGGGCGATAATATTCGGTGGCAACAATTTGAAAAGGGAAACAACACTTGTAGTGAATCCACGCAAAATGCCAAAACGAAATTAATAGTCCTTCTGGGCAAATTGCTCCTTTGGACTAATAAAATTATTATAACTAAAACAAAATGTGTATTTAAAACTGAATAAAATGTAAAGAGATAAATAAAAATATGAATAAATTTAATTAATGACCCAGTGAAAGGTAAGAATTTTATAAAATAATTCAACGCAAGAAATACGAGTAAATCGATAGTAAAATTTGAAAAGTATCATCAGATTCAGTGAAATTATAAAAACAAGCGTGAGTAAATTTACAGTAATAAAACATAGTATCGAGGATTTAAAAAAAAATGTTATTTTAATCGACAGTCTTTGAGATCAGATAACGTTGCTTCAGTATTTTGGCTCCTAAGTCATGTAAAGGCTTCCTGACCAGATGGGTACAGACTATAAATTCCTTATCCCGCTAAAACTGCTGGAGGACCAATATTTGAGAATATCAGCGCCAATTACGCTAATAATATCTTTTCCGGGTATAAAAATTACACGAATGCCCAAATTGATCATTGATGTTGAAAACTTCCGTAATGTCTCTCCAAAAGTATTGAAACGTTACTTTTCCTATAATTTCTTTACATTACGCCGCGACATACTTATTTCAGCTTTCATTGGCAGGAACAGCCACTGCAACATACATTGCATTTCTCTACAATGATGACTGGAAACTCCTAAGTTATTGGTGATCAGTGACCTTGGTGACCATCGGTGATCTTCAGTTACGATTATCGTTGCCATTTCGGTTTGATTTAATTATTAATAATATATCAAAATTTACTGCACTGTCTCATATCAGACTTATAAAATCCGTAGGTCAACCGTGCCCAAAAGCATTAAAAGGAGCTGTGTTCTTACTTTAATTTAAAAATTTAAATTTACTATTCAAATCGTACCTTTAATCTATTAATTGACCAACAACAGTTCTCAATTTCTAGATCTAGTGACCAACAGCCTTTTTAGGCAAAGGTATGTTTCGAATCTATTGTAACTTAAAAATCTAAATTTATTACTGTGTCCTGCAATAGCGATTTAAAGGTTGATCCCAAATGACTCTTTTCCTGCAGGTCCCCGGTGGCATAATTCTTAAGTGCACATCGGTATCGCGATCGAGGGAAGAGCTTCTAAAACGGGCCAGTGGGATTCTACTGCTCTTAAGACGCTGACCTTTCAGAAAGCGTTCGTAAATATTCATTTTTGTTACATTTTGTTTCGCAATCGTTTCGAAGATATGTTCCCCAAGATCTTGGGCATAAATTCTACTGAATCTGTAAGGATTTTAAGTTCACTAACGTTTATTTTATTTTAAAACTTTACTATCATCTCTTATTTACCACTTCCGGCCAGAATTAACGAGTGAATATGTTTATGCAAATTGTACTTGCTAACGCTTAAGTATTTAAGTTGTGGCTTTTTGCCAAGAGCAGAGAGTAGAAGGAAGGAGAGAGAGCCTCTTGCTACGAGTTTTCACGCTAGTCGCTGTCAGTTACTGTCCGCCTTTAATGCCAGAAGTTTAACCCTCTTGAAAGTTAAAGACGTATTGTAGTTTTCCGCAGTTTGCGTACTACAGACGTAGTAATTTAAAAGGTCAGTCTTAGTGCTAGTCATCTGTGTAAAATATTAAAAGTTAGCTCTTATTTACATTTTAGTTAGTTAGTAGTCTTATATTCTTTTACGTTCAGACCACAAGTGGTTGGTCTTTGTATCCCAGAGTTCGGAAACGTCTGTAAAATCGATAAGCAAATAAAGGGTAATTTGAACCCTCATTATCTTTGTTGTATCTTCTACACACGCACGAACATAGCTTTCAGTAAGCTCCCTGTTCCTACTCAGGACTTCAGCCATGTTTGCAAAATCAGCCAGAAGTAACACAATTCCTGATAGAGCTGCAATTTTTAATTAAAATTCTGTTGATGGAGGTTTTCGTTTTACAAGTATTCAATTGCAAGAAGTTCACTCATCACGACTTGTTATACATTGTTTATTGTCGAAATACTGTTTGTGAAAAGATATCGCCAATCGAGTAAATGATCGCGAGGAGCAAATAACAGCGAGTATTAATTATCTACTAATATTTGCGGATTAAAAGAATTTCAGTATACAGTTTTTTTATTGAGATGGAAATAACTGGAAATAATTGAACTCATCAATGATCAGTGAGTGCACTGCTTTGGTTATAAAGGTGATAATTAAAAATATATATTCTAACTGTTCTGAGTATACCTGCTATTAGTATTAAAAATTATTCAGAGACTGTTCGCACATTTTTTAGACGCTTCTGGTAAGCGGTAATAAAAAATCGTTTGCTGCAAAAGAAGTAATTGCAATTGTACTATGTTTTTAAAAGTCAAAATTATCGTCTGTGGCTTGAAAGTTTTGTTTTTATTCAAAATGGCGAATTTAATAAAGCAGTGGTTCGAAGGCTACATTTACGCTCTTTCCGAAGAGAAATATGCATACTCCGTTATCCAAAAACGATGTGAGAGTCATGGTTTTGTAATATCTAAAGCGTCGATAGGTAATATCATCAACAAGAAAAGAAAAAAACGTCAAATTGGAGCCTCCAGTGGGACAAAAATTCCAAACAAGTATCCGAGGAAAAATTGGACATCTTCGACTATTGCAAAGGTACGTTGTTTAATGTTAAACAAAAATCCCCCTAGTCAAAGGACAGTTTCAAAATCATTAAAATGCTCGGTGTCCACTGTAAACAAAATGATGAACGTTGATTTAAATCTTAAGAAAGAGAAAAAACGCAATGTGCATCGTCTTCTTCCAAAGCATATCGCTCGACATAGGACACGCTGCAGAATTCTATATGAGAAACACTTATCCAAAGAAAAATGGAAAGCAATTGTCACAATAGATGAAGCGTGGGTGTATTTAAATGATTGTAACAAAAAAAGAGTCATTTATTATCATAAAAGCGGAGAAAAAATTTAAGTACATGGTTCAAAGAATCGAAAGAAAGTTTTTTTAAGGGATTCATGATTGTTGCTGGTTTTTCTTAGAATGGCAAGTTAAAAATAAAGAGAGTGCACAAAAATGTCAAGATTAACTCCAAATACTATCAGGAACATATTTTATCGCCCATTTTTCTGAATGAAATACCATCGCTTTACCCACAGTGCCATCCATCTGTGAGACTACATCGGGACAAAGCTAGCAATCACACATCAAAATCTACTGTAAATTTCCTAAAAGAAATGGAACAAAAAACTAGTATCAAGGCCATACCCTTCACTGATATCCCTACTAAATCTCCCGATGTGTCACCTATAGATTTTTGTGCTTTCGGAGTTTTAAAAACTGCATTATCCAAACGTTGTCCCAAAACCCTAACAGGACTCTGGAAAGCTGTTCTGGAGGAATGGGATAGAATACCTCTTCTGACACTTCAAAGGCATTATTATCCTGGAAATTGCGGTGTCGAAAGATAGTTCAGAATAAGGAATGTCAAATAGAACACTTAAAATACAAGAATTTTATGTAATTTAGTTTTGTGAATACAATATACATCGTCTAAAAAATATGCGAACAGCCTCTGTATGTGAATAAAGTAAATGCATTTGTTGCGAATAAGATAAATTCATTCCGTCTGAAGAGTATTTCTTGGACATGTAATATAGATATTTTTTCAGAGTACGCAACTATTAATATCATCATCCTCAACTTTGTAATAAAGCAGGTGTATAGGAATAAAATAGACGGGGAGAAAGTAAGAAACTAGTTGTACGTCGTCTGCTATTTTAGAATATGTTTTTCATATAGCATATAATAACAGAGGCTCAGATTCCGCTTATGACATTTATAGTCAGTTTAAATATTCTTTCACATGCATGTTTTTATGTAAAGGTAGCGTTTAGTATCCATATAAGCGGTTAGTCAACCAGCGGCCGAGCGGCAAAAATCACTGAACGCTGGGAGTTCATCAGGAGTTTGAGTTTCTGAGGAACGGGTTGGCTGCCTGGGTACTTTCGTGTTTTCTCCATGTGTAAAATGGATGAGAAACATTTTCCCTCGAAAAGTCTTCCACGGAGCATCCCTCCCTTTTTGTGCGATTCCTAATGGCAGGGCATGTAATAACTAAATAAAATATAAAAGCGTTTAGGCTATGTGCTATAGTTTTAACTTCGTTCGTACAAGCGCAGTTGACTCTTAGAAAAGTGTGGGTGTGAAAAATCTGCAAGCTCATTGGTCCTTTCTTGGAAGTCCCTCCGTCGGTTGCGATATTGATGTGCATTTAAGAATGATACTGCCCACAGACTTTACAGGTGCTTGTGTCTTTCAGTGTGATTTTGATTTCAAATGATAGCTAAATTTAATATAATTATCTTTATTCGTGATTTACGTGTGAACTACTAATGACTGTTATCGTGTAAATTATCAACCCTCTGTGGTTAGCTTGGGTTTATTTTTTTTTCAATTTATTTAAATCTACTTCATTTCAATTTATTTAAATTTGTAATACTTTATTTTATTTCAGTCACCTGTAATTGAATTTAAATGCATATAATTTGTAAAATATTTAATAGATAATTTACTTGAATCTTTCCAGGATTATTTTAATTATCAAACAATGCTTATAATGCTATGCATTCTTCTCCTCTTTCCTAATTTAGTGACCAAAAGAATGTTGATAATTTAACATTAATTAATCGGATTATATCATACATACACGCACACAGTCAAATTAAAACCCACAAAAAAAAAAGGCAACTAAAACCGCATTAAATGTATTAAAAGATACTCAGAAAATGAATTAAAAATGGATGATTGGAAGCGAATCCTCTTTAAGACGATTACTCACGATATCAAATTATTTGAATCTTTTGTGGAGTTAATCGCCTTAGAGAGTTGATGATATTCGGTACTGACATTCTTGGAAAAACTGGACACTTTAAGAAATGGTTGTTTTAAAGCGGTGTTCTACTGAGTGTTACTGTACACAGAGATTCCAATACAAATGACTAAAGAACTTCGTTTTTTAATTATTAATCCTGAGTATGCAAATACTTTGTTTTCAGTATATTATTATTATTATTATTATTATTTAGTACCAAAAAATAAGACAGTGCAAAAGTTATTTTGAAAAGATTAGAAATTAATTGCTTTGGTACTCACTGGTTGATAATCATTTCAATCTTTGGTCCCATATTTCGATTAAACCAGATTCTGGCGAAGCGAAGTTCGATTAAGTAAGTTTTACTGTAAATCAGTTCAAAGTGTTCAAGTTCACCTGAAAGTTAACTACCTTGCAACGCTCTGTAATAACAGCAGCGAAAAAAAAATTCGGGAAAAAAAAATTCGGGAAAAAAAAATTCGGGCCAAAGTCATCAACTTTTGTAAAAGAACAAATTTTAATCGAAACGGGTTAAAAAAGAAACGAAGAAAGAAAAGTTCACGTTTTTGGCCTAGTGAAGCCGGGAATTATTGCTCAGTTGTCATCCTTCCATATTTGTCGCAAACGTGTCATTTTATCGCAAATTGGCCAACGAAATTCAAAATTAAAAGAATGTTGGCGGAAGCTCCGCGTTCCTTCGTTCATTGGTTCGAGTCAGGGGTCAGAGGTCTCCGATGTCATCTTCTTACCTTCATCCTTATTATCATCATTTCGATCCTTTATTTATGTAATTTTTGTTCTTGCTGTTGCGTGTGAGCGACCTGAAAAAGGGCTGAATTGGCTCACGGGTGACCTAGTGCCCGCAGTCAAGGTCAGATGGAGCGCTTCGTCAAACACCATCCCGGATCATACGGCAACCGCGGCGGTCCTGATATAAAAATTTATCGCACTTTTGGCGAATTTTATGCTTCCTAAATTTAATTTTAAAACGCTAGAGAAATATTTTCCAACTGCTTTTTGGCTCATTTCCCCGTTTTCGAGTTTTATTTTGCTCCGCAAACCCTTCGTGTTAGTTCAGGATCCTCTACCTTTGTCTTTTGAATGCAATATGTAGGCAATTAAAGAAAACGCATAAAAATCTTTTAGTACCGATTGCAGTTGTACTACATCAAATTATTAGTTAAAACCCGCAGTACAAAACGGGCGGAGATGCAACCAGGCGTACTGGATACCATTGCAAGTACGGATTTTTGGTTACTCTTCTAGAATATTAGTTAGATATTTTGCAAGTTTCGATCCTTTTGAATAGCAAAATGAAATTCGTGCAACGTACACCAGCTTAAGTAAAAGGTACATTGGTATGACATATAAGAAACATATTCACATGTATGACGATTCGACTGACAATGATTTGTATGATTCCTGCAAAGATAATCAAGTGAATGTTTTAATATTTATTTTAAAAATATTTAAACAATCATATTTTCCAAATATCGTCTTATTCCCCATTTGGTTCTCATCGCCTCCCTTACTTTGTAGGGATTTTAAGTTTTACTAACGTTTATCTTATTTTAAAACTTTGCTATCCTCTCTTATTTTCCGTTTCCGGCCAGAATAAGCGGAAGTAGAATTGTTTATGCAAACTGTGTAAGTATTTAAGATATGGCTTTTAGCAGAAAGACAGAGACTTCTCGCTGCCTTACCACGCGCTTGTTTTTCAGTCAGTTCATGTTTGCCTTTAAGGCCAAAACTTAGTTTTCTCTGATATTTGAAGTATTGTAGTTTTTTGCATTCCACTTACTACATACGTAGTGTTAAAAGACCAATCTTCGCGTTACTACTCATTGTAAAACATCTGAGTTTAGTTCTTATTAAGTTCATTTATTTCTTTTTTTCCACGTTTTAGACCATAAGTGCTGGTCTCTGCATCCCGAAGTGCAGGAATGGTTATACGCTGTGATAAATAAAGGGTCAATTTAACCCTTCTTATATTTGTTGTAAGCGCGAATATAGTTTTGAGTAAGCTCCCTGTTCCTACTCAGGATTGCACTGATGTTTCCCAAGTCAATTAGAAGGCACAGCAATCCTGACAACTTCTCCTCGGATTAGTAAGGTCCTCTAGATCTCCGCAGTGCCCAACGGCGTGTTAGAAAGCTTACATTCAGAAGCTAAACACTAAAGCTTTAGACAGAGAAAGAACATTATTTCAAATGCAAAATTTCCTATCTTTTTCGAACAAAAAATAATATTTCTTTCTCGAAGAAATGAATGTCCTGTCCAATTTATGATAAGGCCAGAAGTATTCGGGATGCAAAGACCAGGCCACTACGAGCTAGCAGAAAGGCATGTGTTTAAAATGGTACAGCAAAGCTTTTATCCCTCATTTCTGCAATGATCGTTTTTCCCGAATACATCGTTCGCCATTTTCGATCCAAAATGATGGTTTGTATAAATAACATTTATTCCCACATCCATCATTCCTCGAATTATCGTTTACCATGTTAAATATTCGTAACTCATGTTTTCTCTCCAGCAGATACCACATGCGTCTTTCAGAGAACGAAAATTAACTGAAGGGAAGTATGTATTTATTTACATTAACTTCTCTTTGAGTTACAGAAAAAGAAAAATGGTAACACAAAGAAACCTGAGCTCACGAATTTAATTTGTTCCAGAAGACGTTCGTCATCCGAAATGTTCGTAAATCGAAACCATTGTTACACAGAAAATAATGTAAAATGAACGCATCTGTTCCTATACCGCAGATGATTGCTTAATTAAAAGTCATAGCAGCACTTTGCGCCAAGTTTATGACAAAAATGTAACTTAAGTGTGTAGAGACATTAGGTTATTTAGTAGCAGGAGACATGAAAAATATGCAATTCCTTCGCGGGGAATCGAACCACGGACCTCTGAAATACCGGCTCAGTGTGCTGACCATTACACCACGAAGGCACGCTAAGAATGTGGGAGATATACCTTATATACTCCCCTTTTTAAAGGCCGACTAGGGTTTTAGGGGACCTAGTCGCCAAATCCTGGGTGTGGAGAGTCATCATCCACAACCCTTTTTTAGTTCGGGCGCCAGTGTAGAGACATTAGGTTAATTACAAGCAGGAGAGATGAAAAATATGCATTGCCTTCGCCGGGGATCGAACCACGGACCTCTGAAATACCGGCTCAGTGTGCTGACAATTACACCACGAAGGCACGCTAAGAATGTGGGAGATATACCTTATAAGTGTTTAAATCTTAAAGCAGAAGTAAAAAGATAAACACAATGGGTAATTAGACCAAATCTACTGAACCTTTAAAAAAGGGACTGGAAGGCATAAAGGGCAAATGATGAGGAAAAAATGTTATTGTTTTTCTGAAGAACAGAACCTTTTCATAAAAACATCTAGTAAAAGTCTCTCTGAGGCATATCCTTTCACATTGTCTTTTCTCATAGCGTCATTCCACTCTGATTAAGACTCACCCGTTTCACTCAAAATTTTTCCAATAGGATTTATTATTGTCTAAGTTTTAAAATTTTTTACATGGTGTTATCATTTAAATACTATGCTGTACCTTACACTTGTTTTATCAGAGGGATATCAGTATCAGCACTTGAAACATTTCATTTTATAATTTCATTCTGCATAAATTTTGGACATCAAAGAATTAGGTTCGTATTCTCTTCGTTATTCTTCTTCTGAAGACATTCTCTTAACAATTGTCTTTTGTTACCACTTTTTAAGGTTTTTTACATCTTTCTGGCTGAGCTCGTTTTTTGTGGTCTTCTAGTAATTTATGAAATTCATCCTTCTTAACTTCCAAGTACACGGTTTTGCCTAGGAATCGAATATCGTAAATAAAAAAAAAGTCAGTGTCAAGCCATTTAAAACTTCTGCGTTTAAACTTTTGCCCGAAATACAGTCTCGTCTTAATTTCGTCCGGCCGAATTCTCGATCCTGAAAATCATTTAGTGATAGGACCTGGTAACAAAGGTTAAGTAACGGAAAATATAAAAATAATGCTTCCTGAAGTTCTTGTGCGTTAATTCTGGGTCAGACTTTATCTCAAAACATCTTTGAAAATCATTTGTTGACAATATGAGTGCTCGTAACTTGAGATATCCTGCATGGTTCGAGACATTTTTTGTTCAGATAATTTGTTCGTTAACAGATTTGTTCCTAATCAGAGGTTTCGTTACCCGAAATCTCACTGTACAACCATTCGGCCACTGGTGGCCATCAGTCAGTGCCTGAAGGGATAAGATCACTGAAAGTGGTGCTTGATAAGTAGTTCGATTGACTATTCAAATCTCAGCAAAATGTCTGACTCTCAGTCCATTTTTTTCACTTTTCCGATGTGTAACGTGAACACGAACCAGTTGTCATCAAGGAGTCCTTGGCGAAGACACCCCTGTTCTTAAGAAGACAATCGTAGCAAATTTTGCCATAATCAGTAGAACACACAAACATAAGCTTTTAATACCAAACTTCAAAAACTTTTTTTGTGTATTTCAGGCAATAAATTACTTAAATAAGAATTCTCAAACAAAACAGAAAGTATGAAACACAATAAGCGTGAAAAATGTATAGAGTAATACATGTTTATGTACACGCATAAATCAAAATCATGTGCATTTTGTGCCAGCATTTGTAACATATATAAGAAGATTTCAAAAAATTATTTAAAAAAATTTCATAAATTTTCAGCTATCTTTTAATTTTTGTGCAATTAAAATTTGAATAGTGGAAAATTTTAAAATTCTCGCAGAGAGCAAATCGTACTGAATAAGCTAATTATTTAGCCATCATGATTTTAGAGCACTTTAACGCTCGAGAGACAGAACCTTCAACGCTCGAAGGATATGAATTTTTTTGCTAAAAGTTTTATTTTGGCCCATTTTATGTATATATGTGATTTTCAGCAACACCCATAAAAAATCAATGCCATCCTATATTTAAGAACAAATAATGTACAAATAATGTTGTTAAAATAATGTACCATTGCAAAATAAAACTGTTCGTACTTGCAACTAATAAGAGTCGTAAGATAGTTTTCAAATTTTTGAAGCGTCCAGAATGAACAACTGGAAGAGTAGCTTTCTGTTGTCAACATGGAAAAGAACTGCTTGTCAATAGTCACAATACGACTGCTCTTCATCGGAGGAACGGGAATGAGATTTATGATGATCCAGCAATAAGATCTTCCCTCGAGGAAGTCCTTTAGTATTTGGCATGATTTCAAAGAAGACAGTTTCAACTTTCTGATCCTAAAAGCTTTGTAAGCATTTAATATCAACCGATTTATTCATGAGAAAACTTGTATTTAGGCAAAAGTTTAGTAAACATATTTTAAAATCTTTTAGAAAGAATTTAATGTAGAATCGTTTCTTTTCTAGCATCAACCACATACTGTACTTATTACAAGGCTGCATAGTAAATTTCTCAGCCATTAAAATGCAAATTCTTTCTACTAATCTACTTTAAGTTGTCTCTCTTACTTTCTTTAGCTTGACGTGGTTAAGACCACTGAATACTGGTAGTTCAAGCTGGTTTGGATTGGATCTCAGGAAAAGCGGGTTCCCTGCATGGTTGGGTTTGGAGGTTTTCCCCATTTGTTACGTAAATACGAATTGGTTTCTGTCAGAAAGTCTTCCATGAAGGCATCCTTCCTCTTAGGCAGATAGCCCTCTTGTCTTTGCCACATTCAAGTGACCTAAGCCATCCTAACCTTTCATTCTTTATCTTTCTTTCTCTGGATACGTAGCACACACCGAAATAAGCAGTACAGAAAGTGGGTGAAGTTTAAGATGCATGTATAAAAGTGGTAGTATATTCATATAACTTTAATATTTAATCATTATGTTCTTTTAATTTGTATTTCGTATTTTGTTTGTATGTGGTGCATGTTTGTGGGAGGGCTTTATTTTTCAATAAATGACTTTTATATTTTGATGTTTCTATTGCAGAGTGGTCCTGGAATTCTTCCGAACGGTTCAAGTAACTCAGAAGTAATGTTTTCATTTCTATACCCCTCGTTCTGCATCACACCTCAGAGGGACTAGTCAGTATTATATTCAGGAATATACAGCAATTCAGTATTATACACAGAAATACATAGCAAGTCTTCTGATACACCTTGCTGCAATATGAAAGTTCTAGTGGCGCCTGCAAGCCATAAACTCAACTACCTACCAATCAATTTCCAGTTACAACAAACATTTCTGAATAAACCTAATCTTGAGAAGCAAGACGTGTGTTTGCGACTCATCCCAGCTCTTAATAACAGTCTGTGAAGTCTTTAAATTCTTTCCAGGGAGAAAGACGTAGCCATCTATCTACTTCCATAATTGCTCGTTTTGCTTCCAACATCCACCAGTTCTTCACCTCAAAGATTCTTCCAAATGATACTTAGAAGTTATAAAAATATTATTTTGATTCGATAAGCAATAAGCACTGAAATAAAATAAAATCCTGAAATGCAGAAGTTCCAGGGTTACAGTATTTTGCGCAGAGCTTGCCCTTGGGTGCTTTGTCACAATTAAATAAACCAAACCAAAAAGGCTTTCGTGAAATATTATTAGTTTAACATATTTAAGAAAATCTGGGTTCCTGGGTGTATTGCTATACGTAATAAAAACACAATGAGGGGAAAAAACATGATACCTCTTTAAGGCCAATTCAACTCACGTAGAACTAACCTGGTGATGATGTATAATCGACGATTCAGTTTGAAAAGGGGAAGAGATTTATGTAAAACATTTTGAACTGTCGAATATCAAAAAAAAAAAAAAAAAAGATACTGAGGATTCACCAAACCAAAGTCTTCGCCTCCCTCATTTTTTTTCTGTCCCTTTATTTTTTCGCCCCATTCTCATCGTACGACGTCACATTATGCCAGGAAATCTCTGGCTACTCGTTTATTGAACAATGTTGCGGTCCTTTAACTAACATGCCTTGCAAACTACTAATTCTACGAACGATTTGCCTTCTAAAAATCTAAAATCTGTCATTTAGCTTTCAAATATATTAATTAATATTACAAAACACTTCAGTTATTTTTACATTAAACATTAACATCATTGAAAAAAAATATCGTGTTGGTTATGTATTTTATACAAAAAGGGACAGATTTATTTTTACTAATCTAAAATTATGTTTGAGTTACCAATAGAAAGCAGCAAAACTTTTGAAAAAGAATTAAAAATTGAAACATATTTAGCGTGAATGAAGTAAAGAAATCCTCTGACCTGCCTTTAAAGCTGCGGTAAATGCATTTCCCAACTATTTCAAATTCTATTTTGTATTAAGATCGATAACATTTAATTAGAATCACCATTTCTCCGAAGACTTAATGTGCAACTCGCATGCTGCTATGTCATGCTAGAGTCCTCACCCGGTAACAATGTCTTAGTTTTTCCTATAGGGTAGGTGATAAATAAGCTAATTAAGTTACACTTAATTAGTATTCTTGGAAGCTCGGCTATAAAGGGATATCAACCAAAAGTCAGTGAACCTGAATCAGTTGACAAGTTGATGCGATTTAATTAATTATTCCAACAAGGATAAATTTATATTGTTCTGTGTATTCTTTCGAAAAATACTCGTTTCGTTCCTTCTAAAATTCTTTGATTTAACAGAAATCCTAGAGTGCATTATTTTCTTAAAACATAGCTTTCAAATTAATTAAGAAACGTTTTAGGAGAGCAAAAGACGTTGCATTATTGCAATTTTTTTTAAAGTTTTAAATGTATTCATGTGATAGATAGAAATTAATCATGAAAATATATACGATCAGTTCAATTTTTGTTAATTTTTATCACCTCCAAAAGGCGATAACCTGAATGGGATATTAGTCTCCATATGCCATTTTGGGTTGAAATGTTTAAATGCGTTGCATCGCTTTTCAAATTGTTGCCACCAAATGTTATCGCCCTGTATTATATTTAAAGAAATTAAGTAACGAAGAATCTGCATGTATGTATGTATGTTTCTGTCACTGGAAAAATACGACGGTACCTAGAGCCATCGAATTCTGAATAACACAGTCCTCCACCCAAACATGTGCACCTGGAAGCTAGAATTTCGAGTTTGGAATTTTACATTTCATATTTTGTGGTCCTTTAAGGAACTTTTCATAAAAAAATTCAAAGATTTTGAAAGCGAGCTGTTTTAACACTGAAACAACAACATTTTTATCTTCAGCGAGATAGGCTGTATATCAGAAATTCTGAAGATATGCTGTTTTTCAATATTTTGTTACTTTGTTACTGAATTGAATTTTACGTGACGTAAATGTGATTTTCTTCCACATATAACACATAAATGTTAATAATAAAAATACAAACAGAAGTTTTGTAAGCCATTTTGCTAAGAAAACTGAACATTAATATGATGAACTGAGACAAAAACTGAAAAAAAGAGATAGAAACATGTATGTCAACACTTAATGCTGCATCAGGAATTCTAAACATATGCTGCATTTAAAATTTTTAAAATTTTACTTTTGAACTGTATATTGCGTAAGCGTGAAAAAATAATAAAGCTAAAAAGATAAAAAGAAATGGGTTAGCTGGAGCTCAGCCAGAGCGTGAAAAAAACCTTAACAAACCCTTTTGACGACAGTTAAAATTTGAATCCTTTCAGACTTTTGATTTATTTATCTTTTTTTTTATTATTTTTCAAAATGTGAATGTGACAGTTGCAAGCTAATTTTGATTTTCAGGAAAGACATTTTGTAAAACATGCACCCAGTTCTCTTTTTAACTATTTTTTTTTTAATTTTTAAAAATTTGCACGTTACGATATAAATTAACTTGAAGTGTGCACACTTGAAATGAAAAGTGCATACTTTATGTACTCTTTTTATGTCCTTTAATTTTTTTTAAAATATGCATGTGCCAAAAAGAAATTAATTTTGACTTTATAAAATCCCGATTTCTATTTTTGAGTATACAGAGGCTGTTCCCACATTTTTTAGACGATTTTGGTAAACGGTAATAAAACATCGTTTGCTGCAAAAGAAGTAATTGCCATTGTACTATGTTTTTAAAGTCATAATTATCGTCTGTGGCTTGAAAGTTTTGTTTTTATTCAAAATGGCGAATTTAACAAAGCAGTGGTTCGAAGGCTACAGTTACGCTCTTTCCGAAGAGAAATATGCATACTCCGTTATCCAAAAACGATGTGAGAGTCACGCTTTTGTAATATCTAAAGCGTCGATAGGTAATATCATCAACAAGAAAGGAAAAAAGCGTCAAATTGGAGCCTCAAGTGGGACAAAAATTCCAAACAAGTATCCAAGGAAAAAACGGACATCTTCGACTATTGCAAAGGTACGTTGTTTAATGTTAAAAAAAATCCCCCTAGTCAAAGGACAGATGCAAAATCTTTAAAATGCTCGATTTCCACTGTAAACAAAATGATAAACGTTGATTTAAATCTTAAGAAAGTGGAAAAACGCAATGTGCATCATCTCCATCCAAAGCATATCGCTCAACGCAGGACACGCTGCAGAATTCTATATGAGAAACACTTATCCCAAGAAAAATGGGAAACAATTGTCATAATAGATGAAGCATGGATGTATTTAAACGATTGTAACAAAAAAGAGCCATTTATTATCATAAAAGGGGAGAAAAAAATTTAAATACATGGTTCAAAGAATCGCAAGAAAGTTTTTCTAAAATAAGGGATTCATGATTGTTGCTGGTTTTTCTTAGAATGGCGAGTTAAAAATAAAGAGAGTGCAAAAAAATGTCAAGATTAACTCCAAATACTATCAAGAACATATTTTATCGCCAATTTTTCTGAATGAAATATCATCGCTTTACCCGCAGTGCCATCCATCTGTGAGACTCCATCGGGACAAAGCTAGCAGTCACACACCAAAATACACTGTAAATTTCCTAAAAGAAATGGAACAAAAAACTAGTATCAAGGCCATACCCTTCACTGATATCCCTACTAAATCTCCCGATGTGTCACCTATGGATTTTTGTGCTTTCGGAGTTTTAAAAACTGCATTATCCAAACGTTGTCCCAAAACCCTACCAGGACTCTGGAAAGCTGTTCGGGAGGAATGGGATAGAATACCTCTTCTGACAGTTCAAAAGGCATTATTATCCTGGAAATTGCAGTGTCGAAAGATAGTTCAGAATAAGGGATGTCAAATAGAACATTTAAAAGACAAGAATTTTATGTAACTTAGTTTTGTGAATACAATATACATCGTCTAAAAAGTGTGCGAACAGCCTCTGTCTATCTTGATGCAATGCTGCTCAAAAGCGCCTTTGTGAAATCTCTATCGGAATTTAATTCTTATAGTCTAATACTCTGCGCCTAGTCACGTAATACATCACATTAGGAATATTATTTGAGCTCATTAATTAATATAATGTTGATAATAATAATAATAATAATAGTAATTTCTCAGACTTATTAATTGCAATGTTAATTATGAAATGGATATATCGTGTATCAAACGCATTTTTAATCACTTCAGTTCAGTATATTATCGAATAAAGAAGATATAAAAAAATCTGAAAGATTACAGATTTCAACGGTTGCCCAAAAGATTTTATTAAGGTATTTAACGCTCTAGCTGACAAAGCAGTCTACAAGTCTGCTGTTACAGTCACTCTTAGTAACCCATTTTTCTTGTCTGCTTAGCTTTATTAATAAGCACCATTTTATTCTCATTTATGCTATATACAATTCAACAGCAAAATTACAAAAGGTGTAAAAGCAGTATAGTAGTGTATGTTTAGAAGTCCCGATGCAGCGTTAAGTGTTTCTGTTTCTTTTTTTCAGTCTTTTCTCACTTCATGATATCAATTGTTCAGTTTTCTTTACTAAGATGGCTTATAAAGCATTTTCTTCTTCCTTTCCGCATTCGTGGTATACACTGGTGTGCAAAAATTAAGGACGAGACGGTGTTTACAATATAATTTTGTACAAAAGCTTTCCAAATAAACACATTTAATACCGTAAGATCCCCAATACGTAAAGACATTAGTAATGTAAGCAACACTTACTAAAAGAGAAATCAGAGGGATAAAAAGAAGCTTTATTGAAAAAGTAGCTTGGAGCGCAATGCGACTGAAGTCCGAAACATCCCTGTGATGGGTGTCCAGCAAGAAACATCCGGTCTTTAATAGGGGATATGATCTCCCCTGACTGATAGGCAGGTTTCACATCATTTGTGCATGCTGGATATGTGGTTGTTAATGAGCTGTTGAGACACTGCTGCTCGTTCCTCTTGTAGCACCAATCGCAGTTTCGGAATCGTTACTGGCGATAAGTTACGTGCTGCCACGGGTTTCCCTAGTAAGTTCCGTACATGCTTGACGAGATTTAGATCCAGAGACCTTGCCGACCAATCCATGTGTTCAATATCTTCACTCTCCAACAGCTCTTCGACAGTAACTGTGCGATGAGGTGGAGCGTTGTCGTCCATGAAGAGGAACTGAGGACCCATAGCCCTTGTGAAAAGACGCATGTAAGGAAGAAGAACCTCGTTACAATAGCAGTCCCAGGTGACGAACCTCCTTGGGAGATATGAAGGTCGGTCCGGCTACCAAGCATTATGTCTGCTCGAACGAGAACTCCGCGACCTCCAAAACAGTCCCTTTTGATGATGTTGAAGGGGTTATTGCGTGTTCCCCGCTCTGTCCAGATGTGTATGTGTCTAGAATCGCAACTCAGACTAAATCTGCTCTCATCTGTAAAGAGTACTCGTCCCCATTCATTGTCTCTCCAATTCCGGTGTTCCCGGCACCACAGAGAACGCCTTCTCCGATGGGCAGGCGTTAGAGGTACACACCGTACAGGGCGTCGTGCAAACAGACCACCACCGTGCAGTCTCCTGTCCACGGTAAAACGCGATATCGGTCGTCCAGTCGCCTGTGTCGTGTGTCTAGCGATTTCTCCCGCTGTCTGCCGCCTGTTTCTTCTGGCCTGTAAGGCAATATACCGGTAATCTGCGGGTGTCGTTCCCCGTGGACGACCACTACTAAACCCCCGAATAGCTGTTCCTGTAATTTGAAATTGTCTCCAAAGTCGTGAAACGATGCTGTGAGCAATTCCGAACTCTGCAGCCACACTTGTCACACTGCGGCCTTCCTCCAAGTTCCCAATGATTCGACCTCGGGTAAAAGCATCCAGATGTCGTCTAATAGATTGATTATTCGCCATTTCTCGCTGAGACAGCAACTCGGTGTGAGTAATTTACTTTGTTCTTTAGTTGACACCTTATTAATAATTCGATACGATGACACGTAGTATGTTTTGGGTGTTCTTGTTACCTTAAAGACAGTTACACTCAGATCTTAAATGGCTCCGGTAAATCTTAGTTTTTGGAACATATTCTAATTCTAGCCGGACAGCACCGGAGCCCTAAGTAAGAAGGTTCCGGCACTTATTTATGTAACTGAACAATTATTTGAGTAGAAATTGGATCTCGAAAATTTTATTTTTAACAATAAAATTATATAAAAAATGGCTTGTTAAATTTTAATTTTAACTCTTTACATTTTATTTAATTTTAATTATTTTGATAAATGATGATAAATTAATTATTAATTAATTAAATAATAATTAACAAATATTATTTAGTAATATCAATTAAATAATTAGTAATGAATTTGATACTCATTAACTATTTAATTTTTAAATTATTAATGATTTTAATAGTCATTTTATTTATTTATTCACTTCTTGTTCCACTTTCCTGACGGTCTTCCGACGAAGGGCTCCGACACTTCTACTATTAGAAATTAAGCCCTCGTTATACTAATGCTAATCCTAGACTTGTAATAGACTAGAGTCGTCTAACAGATTGATTATTCGCCATTTCTCGCTGAGGCAGCAACTCGGTGCGATTTTAACTGCTATACGGCGTGCAATCTCTTTGCCAGAAATACTGATCTTATACCGACAACATGCTTTATACTACTCAGACACTCCCCCATTACGTCTACTTGCATATCTGCGCATGTGCTACCGTACATCACCTTACTTAATCTCCTGATTGATCTTTCTGTCCGCTCTGCCTCTTCGTTCAGCTGATATGCTAATTTTTCGACTTCGTCCTTAATTTTTGCACACCAGTGTAATGGGATATACCCTCGACGCGTATTGAAGAGGCCCAGAGTTCGAGTCCTGGCGAAGGCACTGGCGCATTTTTCACATCCCCTGTTTTATAAAAACCTAATGAGTCTACTGGCCTTACAAATTTTTGTCTTTTTATTATTAGCGTTTTGTGTTTACTTTATTTATTAAATATCACGTTCTTCGCGCTTACCATACATAAAATTCAATTCAACAGCAAACTCACAAAATACTTAAAAACAGCATATCTTTAGAACTTCCGATGCACAATCTCGCGATAAAAATGTTTTATTCCGTACAATGTTGCCACTGCTCACTTTGAAATCGTTTAGTTTGTTAATCAAAAATTCTTTAAAATTTTACAAAATATGAAAATGACAATAAAACAATTCAAAATTCGGGCTTCTAGGGGCCCATGTTGGGGTGGAGGACTATCTTATTAAAAATTTAACGGCTCTAGGTACTGCTGTTTTTCGCAGAGCGAGAAACATGCATAGATTCCTCCAGATTCTTCATTATTTAATTTCTTTAAATGCAACGCAAGGCGATAATATTTGGTGGCTACAATCTGAAAAGTGACATGCCGTTAAGAGTGATTCAACGCAAAATGCCGTTTCGAGACTGACGAATCCTATTCGGGACTAGCGTTCTTTTTGGGTTAATAATTATTAAAAAGCTCGTTTATGACTTTTAAATGTCTCAGCTTGTAGAGAGTTATTATTTAAAAGATAAACTTAGGGTCTTATGGAATTGCAGCACTCTGAAAACTGTTTATTTGCGGAGTTGCCAAGAAGCTAAGCAAAAGACCTTATATAAAAAAAAAGGGAATGATAAAATTTGTGTTAGAGTAACGTGAAATAGCGTAACGACGGCAAAAAATTTCAAAAGGTACTTTAAAAACTTCTCTAATATCAGATACTTCTACTGAAAGGAAAAGTTTTTAGGAATTTACATTTACAATAAACATACTGTTACGGACTTTGTATTTATTTAAAATTGTAATTAAAATTGTTTTATTTTCCCGTGCAAAGCAGCGCGTGACGAATTGTAAGAGAAAGCTGAGCCGGAAAAATAAAAATACAAGGGCGCGTGCATTTAATGTTTAATAAATACATATCTCGTAATTGTTTTTGATATCCAGAAAAATCGAGAAAATACCAGAATGATCTCGTGAATGATTGAAAAGCTTATAAAAGCTGTAGGAAAACATCTCAGCTCAATTGTACTTGTTTTAAGCGAGCTGTTGTTTACTTATTGCTGTTATTGATTGTAGCGAAATCGCTGTGAGATAGAATTTGTTTCTCCGTATTTTGAATTTGAGTTCTGTTTGTATTCTAGTAGTTTAAAAATATAACTGCTGTGAGATATTGTGATATTATACAAATATATATGAGGAAATATTTCAGCATTTTGTTTGATTTCTTGTGAAGAGAATAAATTTTATTAACTTTTTATCGACTTGTGCATTCAATCCATCACGAGCCCGTACTTACGCAACAATAAACAATAAACATTTATGATAAATAAAATAAATGATGATATTATTTATCATAAATGATGAATCATTTATGATAATAACAATAAACGTTTATGATCATTTTTTAGAAGTGTTGAATTAGATTAACGTAACGTAACATAAAGACAGAAAGAGAGTTTTAAAGAATTCTTTGAATATTTTCAGTAGGAATATCTTCTGATGGCAAAATATTCCTACTGAAGGAAAAATGTTTATAATTTATGTTTGTAGTAATCATATTATATCACAACTTTTCTTTTCAGGCAGAGAAGAATTTAAAATAACGTAAAGTAATCAAGCAAAATGTGGGAAGGCTTTCTTTTAAATCATATCAAAGTAATATCCAAGTGTTCCTGTTGAAGAAATAAGTTATTAGAATTTGCATGAGCGACAAAGATATCTCTTACAATCATCCTTTTGGGGGGTTATTAGATTTTATTCTACAAAATACACAAAAATTCTTTCTTTTACTTGTTAATCATTTAACCTGATGGTTTAAGCTCACTTTGAGAAATAAATTAAAGTGATGCAGAAATTTGATAAAAATGGTTTATTGGGGGGGTATTCGAAATCTTCAAATGAACTGGTAGAAATCATGAAAAGATGGGTATGCATAAAACGCAATTATATGTAAAGCATTATTTTCTATAATTTTCTTTCTCTTCAATAATTGACAAATATATAGCTAGATATATAGCTAATAATATGTTTTATACGCATTTACATACCTTTAAAGCTTGATTTCAAAGGGTTTAAAAAAATTAAGTTTTCATATGATTTTGCACAAAAATGACTTCGCTTTATTTATTCCAGTAGCGTTTTTTCATCTGAGATTAGTTTTTTTATTTCGACGTTAGAAACATATTGTTACGTGCGTACGGGTTCGTTATATATTGAATGCACAAGTCGTTAAAGAGTTAACAAAAATTTATTCTTTCCACAAGAAATAAATTAAAATGCTGAAATATTTCTTCAGAAATCTTCGCACAGTATCACAATATCTCAAACGTTTAGCAAAACCTCAGTTCAAAACAGATAAAATAGTTCTATCTCACAGCGAAATCGCTACAATCAATACAGCATTAAGTAAACAAACAGCAATTCGCTTTTCACAGCTACAAGTATAACAGCAACAACAACGACTGAGATGAGGTGTTTCAACTCTGCTTTTATAAGCTTTTAAATTACCAGTAGAACAATCACGATTTTTCTAGATTTTTCTGGATGGCAACAGTAATTACGAGATATTTATTTATTAAGCATTAAATGCGCGCGCTCTTTTATTTTTATTGCTATTTTTTTTTTTTCGACGTAGTTTTCTCTTCAAAAATCGTCTGCGTTTCACGGGGAAATAAAAAGGAATTTTAATTATAATTCTAAATAAATAGCCAAATAAATGTGAAATTCGTAACAATATTTACTCAAGTTTTTCTATACTTTGCGTGACAAGACCACATCATTAATCTTCCATGCTGCCTGGAGAACTCTCAGTTCTCACACTGTACGACATAACCGTAAATTAGCTTTCAAATTATAAAGTGCACTAGATATATTTTATAGACCTAATCGGTTAAAAACAATGTATATACGTTCGAATCATTTTTGTATCTATTTTCTATTAATACACGTACTTGATGTAATTTGTTTTGTAGCTAAGTGATAATTTCAACACATAATTACGCTATATAACAACATGTTTTGCAGATACTTACGTATATAATTGTTGACGTAGTTAAGCATTTATAATTTGTTCGATAAATTATCAAAATTGTAGTACGTAAAAGATGATTGTAATGCCAATTATTATAATTTGCATCAGAATGATATTAAGCTGAAATCAGGTGTTATGTTTTCTACTACGCAAGTTTTCCTGTCCTTAAAAAGAACGGAAATTTTTGATACTTCAGGAAATATTTGTTGTAAGCTCCGTGGGAGAATGAATCATGGGAAAAAAATACACAGTTCTTGTTTTTAACAATTCTTTTCGCGATTAAATAAGCGTGAATGTTATGTTAATTTATAACAGAATAACGTTATAAGAAACTTACCTCTTCCTTACTGTTTGGGATTGCTACTTCGAACAGCAGACTTTCGATGCAGTGGAACCTCTCATAAGGACCTCCTCCTTAATGATGACAATTTGAAAGTGGTCAGTATTTCTGAAAACCTGAATAAATGTCAATACTGAATATCTGTTCTATAAGATGAACATCGCTACAGAATATCAAAATCCTCTGAAATTACGGATGTTAGTCGTCTTAGAGAGGATTCATTGCATTCGAATATATATTCCGGGTTTAGAATTTCTAGGAATTAATTATTAAACTATTATGCTTATACTAACTGTTTCAAATATTTAACTCACATCTGAAAGGGAAGATTAGATTGCATTTGTTTGAAAGTTCCCTGCAAAATTAAGATTGTTTTTAGCGAATTATTTTCTACGTTCCCGACTTTATAATGCACAGTTCTTAGTAAAACCTATCAAGCATGTAAAAACAGAACTGACTGTGTTTAGTACGACATATTGTAACAAGAATTCCTGTTCAGCCTTCAAATTTTGTATTAAATTCAATTAATTCAGTGTAATCCATTATCGACTAGAAAAGTGCGAAGGGTTACGTAACATTATCCCAAAACACCGCCATTCTCGTAATCGCGGTAATCATAACCGCGTCCATTCCGTTTCTGGCAACCCCTGTTCCGGGTGAGATGTGCGCTGAGGTCATTAGTGTAGCGGGTCATCTCTGTCTGTCTGTGTGTTTGTCGTGAGCGGGTCGACACTCCCGCGCATCTCTGTGTGGTCACGTGACCTTACCCTTAATTCCACCCTTGTCCTTCTCTTAACTGGTTAAGCATTTAGAGAAATTGTTACCACCCTCCCTCTTTCGAAGGGGGGAAATACTGTTTTCTCCAAAGGATGGAAGTCAACACTGCAGGAAAAAATACTTTAAGGCATCTATAATTTGCAAGTTGCAAAACTACACGTGTCTGGAAATGCGTATTGTGTATGTTAAATACGTTAGAAGGTATTTTCTTTTCTTCTTCCAGCATGTCTTCGTGGTTTAATGGTAATAAAGTCGAGCGTATTCGAGAAGTCCAGATTTGAGTCCTGGCGAGGGTATTGCTCATTTTTCATGTGCTTCAAAAGAACCTAATGACTCTAATACGAGTTTTAAAAATGTTTTGTTGTGGAAGACCCTTGAAATATTTTCCGAAACCGCTGGGCGACCATCCACCGATATAGATGATTTCGGTCTTCTGTGGTGTTCTTAGAAAGGTTATGTTCTATAACGATATTTATATATAGTCTCAAACACTGGTCATTTTCTGAGGTCACCACGACAAAGCTCATTGTAGTATACCTACAACTAATGAGGAATTAGTCTGACTAATAACTTGCAAGACGGTTCGATTAGCAGATAAATTTAAATGAAAGTTAAAAAAATAATCCCCCCACGGTTCCGAATGTTTTTCATCTTTTGTGAAGACTGTCACCATAAAGAGGTAATGTAGTAACGATATTTATATAGGTTCTCGGAAATACTGCTCACTTTCAGAGGAGTCATCTTAGAGGTGGTCGCGTGAGATAAGTCACTGTAGTATGGCTACAGCTAACGGTACATTACATGATGAGTCATCTGCACGAAGGTTTCGTGAGTCGATAAATTTAAGGCAAGCAATTCAATTTGTAAAATAAGGAACTAAAATTTACTGAGCCGCTGTTCGATTACCAATAAAACAAAATCTTTTCTAGCCTGCAGAAAAAACAAGTCTTGTTCTTGTCTTGTCCATGAATTTCATGGAAGAATGGTTGCCAGAGCCTCGAGGAGGTTGGAATTTTGCTTCCATCCCAGTTTTGAGGAAGAGCCCCTTGGGAGGGGGCCGGTCCGACGGTCTACCGCCCTTCTCCCCTTTCACCAGTCCACACGAGCTGACTTTCGGCTCGCCATATATATTTAAAGTGCCCCCATGCCGCACTATACAAACATCCATGCCTTCTCCGGGATTCGAACCCGGGCTCTTTGGTACTGCAGTAGGCTGCCCAAACCACTATACCGTCTGAGCCGCAAAGGAAGTCTTACGAATGAAGTAGAAAATATCTTTTTTGTAGTGCGTATATGGATATAATGGTATTTTACTTCTGAAGCACATTTTCTCAGTATGGATGTTAATGGGCATTGAGAAAATTTAGGAAGGTGTATTAATTATACAAATATTACAATCAGGCATCAAGAATCATACGAAATGATGCCAGTTGTCCTTTTACACACATTATAGTCCTAGTTGTATGTAGGTTTAGTTTCCTACTCAAGAGGAAACGAAGTTACAAGCTACAGGTCTAAAATTCCAAAAACGTGACCACAAATCCCCATTTACAGTGATATCCATTACACCCAAATAGCAAGTTCTTTTAAAAATACCGGTGCAGTGCTGAGGCAGGAATCCGTGCATATTTTTGAGATTCATTATTAAGAATGTTTTGAGAAATTTTTAATCAATGCCCTCTTGTTTCTCTTTTGCGTGTTAGGTTTTAATTATTAATTGGATGCAGTACAAATGTAATGAATGCCTAAAATGTTTTATGCACTTTTAGTCAGTGCCCAGGGATTGCTGAAAAGATATCAACCATACCATTCTTGCAAGGAAAGCAGAACACTGGACAAATTTTGAAGGAACCCTGCCAAAATCAAATGTTGAAAGGGTACAATGAGCAATAAAAAGCTTTAGAAAGGAATGCTGCCTTCAGGTGGCTTCCTTACCTGTTTATTCTTTAAGTCTAATTGAAAAATGAATCTTTAAATTCAGCACATATCAGGAATGAGCACAGATCCTCCGGGATATTAATTTAAAATCAGCAACGGACCTCATCTGCGCCGAGTGGTTTAAGAGTGCTGAATATTTACAGTTCGTCCTGAGTTCGGACCCAGGCAAACCGGCTGGCTATATGGTTAGTTTTCCCTGCGTGGAATATGAGTTTCTCTCAAAGAGACTTCCATAAAGGCATCCCTGCCCATAAGCAGAAACTCTTCGTACGCTTTGCCGTATTCAAATAATCAAAAATAAGAGCAACAAAAGTCAGCAAGAGGCATCAAAGCAGTCCTAGAGGAAGGCTTATTTACATTCCAGCCGAAGTTTCATGCCTCTTGAGGTTACGAAAATTAATTTTGAGACGTTTTCTAAGTTAACTTTTCAGAGAAAAAAAATTCGTTTCCAGAATGTTTGCTGCTCCTGAAGAAAGTGTTGACAGAACTGAGAACGGGCAGAAAGGTTATAAATAAAATCAAAGCATGTGTACATAAAAAAATACATAAAATAACTTGGAGTCTTGAAACAAAAATAAGTATAAGCTCATCGTTCAAGCAAAATAATATATTTATTGATTTTTAAAATTCAAAGAAAATAATATTTTGTGATATATGGGAATTTTGTGGATGAGATTGCTAACTTTCAAATTGAAATCTTTTTCTTCTAAACCCTACTATCATCAAGTGAACATGTTTACCCTGCAACCTTTCTCTTTTATCATCAGTTATATTATACTAAAGATATAAAAAACTTCGAAGCTGGCACGCGTCTCGTCTTATGTGCCTATTATTATATATTCTTATATGCTACAGAGTGCGTCTACCAAATTTTAGGATTAAGTTTGCTAAAAATCAAAAGCTGAGGAAAATAACATTCGCTTTTCGTAAATTTCAATATATTATTCTTTCAAATCTATCTGTATAATGCTTGTCTTGATCATTACAGCTGATTGATTCCTTCAGAAAACTCCTCCTTTGGATTGTTGTTTAAGTTTCTGGTTTCAGTTTTCTACTAAATCTCTTTAACGTCATTAAAATGAAGACCTTTCAAGTGGCATTTCACTTTAGGCAATAGAAAGTAATCTGCAGGCAACAAATCTGGTAAATAAAGGAGCTGGTTGAAAACTGTGACAGTTTCCTTCGCTAGAAACTACTCGACGAGAATACATTTGTGTGACAGCCATTTTTATGCAGCAAAAGCAAATTATTCAGTTGAGCCTTGTCAGGGCTAAGGAACCGAATTTGGTTCAGAAATTTATCCATTATAGCTTTAAAAATTTGAAGTTCATCATTTGTTTCTATTTAAAAAAATCTGATATGTAAACCGTATGACTTCCTTGTACGGAATATTAAATTATGCGCATTTTTTGCTGTATTTCATTTAAGCTTATTTCCTTGAATTTCATTAGAGATATATTTCTCATTCAATTAATTCAGTTCTCACTTCGCGGCAAGGCAAAAATACTTGAAAACGCGAAATATTTTCATTAAAAATTGAAAAATATAGAAAAACATAAAACACCAAATGCAGTTAAAACAATTAAAAAAACAATTTTTACATTAAAATTACAGTTTCTACGCAAAAACAAGCCATTCGGGCAGCAGGCCAAAAGGCGGATTTTTCGGTGCACGAAACTTAAAGTTTAGGTTTCGTCTCACTCGGCAAAAAGACACTGAAGGTGTATCACTATTCTGCTAGGTTCCAAATGTAAACAAATATGGCTTAGCCTTACTTGAATAACTTTTAAATTGCTGATAATTCTACAACTGTTGCGTGGAGATTAACTAAAGATATAAAAACCTTAACCGGAAGATAAGAGCAACATAATTCAATCATTTTTAAAGCAAAAAATGCAGAATTTACCAACATATAAGAATTAAAAAAAAGATTGAATTCGCGGAGCCGAGTAACAGAGTGGCTGTATATATATATATATATTTATATATATACTTTTAGCGCGGCCGATAGCAACCAAAAAGAGAGGTTCACAACTACATATTCTAGTAGCTCTATGTACAAAATTTCAACGTTCTGAGGCTACTCGTTTAGGAGCCCTTTATTCTGTCCTTACGTACAGATGTTACGAAAACACACTTGCATTTGATAGCGGTCAAAAATGGATCTTTTCGTTGAAATATGACACCGGAAAAATTTCGCGATTACAATACTTCCTTATATAAGGAAGTAAAAAATTGCTTTTTACTCAATAATTGCTTTTTACTTCCTTAACTTAAGTAGTATTTTTCCTTATATAAGTATTTTTTGCACAAGGAAGATAAAAGTCCTGGAAGGATCCGATTCTAATTAAATAAGATCAGCTATATTGTCTTTCATCGAGATTTCTGAAATTTAAATGCCTCTATCATGATGAACTTTCTCCAGGCCAGAAAGATAATTACCATTTGATCTTAGGATCCTGAGCAAAATACCAATTTTCGTCACCAATCACAATTTGTTTGAAAAACTTTAATGCGCATCTCGCTTTACAGCGAAACTTTATTGCTATTCTTAGCCAAGTTTTCTAATGCACGACAACTAATGTTCGCTGTATCAATATTTTTATAGATTACTGTGCAGGTTGCGATAACAGAGGATTTCAAATAGAGACAATCGGCTTGTAAAAAATCTCCATTACCATGTTCATACACACACAAGCACACACACACATATATATATATATATATATATACGTGTATATAATTTAAACTGTTTTCTTATTATATTAATCCAAAAGTGGCATTATTCCCGAATGCGATATTAGTCTCGAAACGGTATTTTGCGTTGGATAACTATAAACAGCGTATCGCTTTTGAAATTGCTGCCATCAAATATTATCGCCCTGTATTATATTTAGAGAAATTAAATAATGAAGAGTCTTCATGAATGTATGTATGTTTCTGGCATTGTGTAAATATGACAATATCTACAAACATCAAATTTTGAATAATGTAATCCTCCACCCGAACATGGGCACCTGGAAGCCGGAATTTTGTATTTCGAATTTGTTTTGTGTCTGCTAGCTATCTAAGCAGCCACCCTTCATCTGGCCTTTAAATGTATCGGAAAAATGCCTAAAGAGAACACCAAACATTGAATTTAAAAATTGCACAGAATTTTACTCAGCAGAACAACTTTATAAAAAAAATCAACAAAAATGTATTACACATGAAAAAATTACAATGAAATAAGCAGTATTACATTAATACAAATATTAATTATCCTAATAAATAAATTAACCAAATTCTCGTTGCCTTCCCTCGACAAACGTCCAGTATCCAAGAGAGAAACATTAAATTTAAAAACTGCACAGAATTATCGCCCTCATTTTTCTGAGTGACAACAGTGCTGATATCAGCAACAATGGCAACAGTCATATATCAGCAACAATAGCTGTGGGCCATTGTTGCTGGTATAATGAGAGATAATTATCGATTTGATGCGATTTCATCGAAAAACATAAAATTAAAAAAAAAAATCATTCGAATTAAAAAAAAATCGCTTCGAGGTGCACTGTGTCTTGTATAGATGCACCTATGCACCAATTTTTCTAGCCCTGGGGTCTATTAGTTTACGCGCAGCACAAACGAAAGCCACACACAGACTCTTCCTTTTATATATATAGATATATAGATTTTGTAGAACTTTTAACGAATTTTTGCTTAACAAACTCAACGATTTCAAAGCGAGGAATGAAAACACTGTACAGAAAAAAAAAATTATCGCTAACACGCGAGACTGTCTATCGGGAATTCTGAAGATATGCTGTTTTTAAATATTTTGTTATTTTGCTGTTAGTTGAATTTTATGTGGCATAAGTTCCAAGAACATGATATTTCATAAATAAAGTAAAAAACAAAGTTAACAATAGAAAGACAAAAAAAAATAGTAAGAAAACTGAACACTGATTTGATTCCGGGAGATTCTAAACGTATACTGCTATGCTGCTTTTAAAATTTTTGTAATTTTGCTATGGAATTGTATGTGACGTAAATGTGAAGAAAATGATGCTTGATAATAAAGCTAAAAAGACAAAAAGAAAGTAGTGTTAGTAAGAGTAACAGCAGACTGGTAGACTGCCAGCTCAGCGAGAGCGTGAAAACCTTAACAAACCTTTTGGGTGACATTTAAATCCGAAATCTTTCAGAATTTTTTTGGAGGTCTTATTTTAATATATTTTTTTAAATTTTTGTCTTTATTATCCAGTAACAATTTATCCGGTTTAATAAATGATGTTTGCAAAATCAGCCTCTAGTAATGCTTTTTTTATTTTTTCTTATTTTATATTTTTGTTTGTAGGGCTAACGACTAAAATAGCAAAAACCACTTGCATTAAATTGAAATTAAAATAATAATAATTAAATTGTGAATTTTGCAACTGTCAACGAAAACATACTCATAGTAATTATGAAACTGAAACAAAAATTGAGGAAAATCATGGTGGTTTGAGAATATTCCGGAGAACAAAGTATTAAAGAAACGTAATGCAAACGTGAGCGACACGTGCAGAAGAAACAGAGTCAAGGCTTGATTGTGTGTCGTCATAGTCACGCCGTGAAAAAAGGTCGTCGTAACGTTAGTCAAATTTTGTTTCCTTTTCTTTTTTGCTCTGACTTTCCTTTGCATAAGATAAGCCAATCTTAGCAGGAATTTTAAACAATAGGATGGGAGGTCAAATAACTTATGTTTATATATTTTATATATTTACAGAGTGCGGCATTAAACATTATCCATTTTCAAAATGGGATAAAACGTCTAATGTACACAGCAATCAATGCAACTGAATATGTAAAGTAAGGCAGAGTCTTGGGCTCACAATAATGTACACAAGAAGTAGTGTTAGACATTTAGCAATCTAGTTAAAAGTTCTACAATGAATTTATATCATTCATTAGATTTTGTTTTTAAACAGGAGCCGTGAAAAACGTGCATTTTCCTAGCCAGAACTGAGCCTCTGTCAAATACGCGCCGAGTGTGCTACCGTTACACCACGAAGGCATGCTGGCAGAAGAAAGAAAACACTTTATAAATTAATAAACCTATTTTATTTACGATACTCATGATCAAATGAACCCTTGCTGCTAAAAGTTGTTAAGATGTCCAGAAGAAATGGCATTTTATATGTAAATGTTATATACAACTATGCTCTTTTATAATATCCAAGATTAGTAAAGAATCCTGATCATAGTTGTTTGGCAGTGATGTGTATTTATGTTAAACACAATTTTATGAGAATTCGAAACAAAAATACATCGCCGAAGCGTTAAAAGGTAAGAAAAGTAATAATGTTGCTTCTCACTGTTAACGAAGCATGAACTGGTACGCCATGTAATATTTTATGAAACATAACAGTGCATAACTTGTAATGCTTGAAGCTGTTTCAATAAATGCGTGTCTGCTGATCGCTTTTTGGGGGGGGGGCCCATCGGGATGAAATTAAGACAGTCCAGACTTGGGTCAGATGTCATCTCGAGAAGTAATACCGCTTCATTTTTAAGCAGTTTTATTTCCTGAAAGTTCTGCGTTAAAGAAGGATATTCTAAAGAGCACAATATACAATTTAAACCCCTTCGGCAATCAGAAAGTAAAAAAAAATACTCAGACTGGCAAATCAAGCTTCCATCAAGATAAAATGCCAGAAATAAAACAGGTCCTAAACTAAGCAAGCTAAATATGGTAATTATCAGTTTAGACTTCTACCACATTGTATTTCCCAACCATGACAAACTAAATTAAAATTCTCTAAACGTTTCAATTTTTAATCGTATGTCGAGACACCTGACTGTTTATACCTGACTATAATCAGGAAGATTTATACATCGACAAAACTGCGAACCGCTATTTCGCAAAGAAAAGCCTTCCGAGACTGAAGCCTTTTGGTTTGCGTGAGAATTTCTCTCAAACAGCAAGCACACTGGCGTGGAGGAGAAGAAACTGTGGAATTGAAACAATAGAATGATTTGGTTTAATGGACGCCACAGACGCTTACTTCCGAGTCATTTTTTTTTAATTCGTTTGTTATTATTATTGTCTTTCTCGGCTGTTGTGCGCGAAAGATCCGTGCGCGCAAGCACGTGACCGCCCGAATCGGGGAAAGAATCAACAGCGATCTGGGTCAGCGGGTTGCTGTCGGACTTTTCAGCCCTGTGGCATCGGTATCTTTTCAAGAAAGACGGGGACGCCAATGGAAATCTTCCAAACGATCGCTTCAAAAGATTCCTTCCTTCTTGCCAGAACAGGTTGAAAACACGCTCAGGTGGCTTAATTAGTGACGGAAACAGTATGTTGCAGGTGGTAGCAGCAATATCAAGTTTGTATGGCGCGAGGCAGCAAAAAATAATCGTCGGCGCCCACCGGTTGCGTGCAGAAGGGTTGACAACGTTTTAGGCTAACCAACCTTTTCGTAAATGTAAGCCACTCTGCTCCCCCCTTTATTTACTCGCTGTGAGTTGCCGATGCGTGAAAAATATATAAAATAATAATAGAAAGTTTTGTCATAATAGATGTTTCAGTTGATATCACTAATAAGCTATGATATTTGAGTTGCCCAAATCCAAGTGGTGAAGAATTATTTATCTACCACAGTTGGGTGCTACTGTGGAGCTATTAGATTCTTCGGAGCATGAAATACGAAAAATTAGCTGTACCTTCGCCAGAATTTGATTTCCGAATCTCCCGACTGCCAGCCAGACGGTGTGTCTAAAAATGTATCACGCGATAACTCGTCGTTGTATGGCTTTGGTTGATAGTACCTCGTACCTCACCACAGCAACCTTTGAGTCGGTAGCATCTGCAGTTTGATGCTGGAAGACTCATGATTTCGAATCTCGCTGGAGAACACAGATGATTTTTTTTTGTGTTAATTGCTTCGAAAAATCTAATGGGTTTTACATTGCAAATGCACAAAGGATTGGAGATTTTTCAATTATTAAGAACAATTACAAGTATATTAGAAATTTAAATAATAGACGTTTACTAGCAGGTTCACAAGTCCCCCATAAATACCTCATACACACCCCGTAAACCCATTTATGGGGTTAACATATGTCCTTGTTTAATTCTAATCTTTGATATAACTACTGGAGAAAACCTTAACACCATTATGTCTTATATACTATTCCTTCTCTTAAGCTATTAAAAAAAAAAAACAAATACAGCGTTACTATGTGAAATCCAAACTCAATCTGAAATGTTCAATTCTTCAAAAGGCTCTCATTGATAAAACTGTTGCCTGATTGTCATTGGGGGGGAAGAGATGTTATTGTATAAAAGTATGGTGTTATACTGCATTAAAGGAATGTTATTTGATTACCATTTAGGTATATTATAAATAATATTAATTATATGCTTTGTACATAGATAATTATAGATATTATTAAAAATAAGATAAAGATGTAGAGTCTTCGTGTTCTTTTCAGGAGCATTCGCCATAGAACCTACGTAGAAAGACTGCGTAGCGAATTCTCGCTGTGTCTTTGAAGAACAAATACTGGAGAAGAAGGTTTTAAATAACCTTTTTATTTAAACTAAACAAAGGTTGCACTCACTCGTTGCTCACAGTTACCACCACTTGTGTCTAACTAACTCGAATAGAAAATCAAAATGCAAAATAACAATAAATTAAGATGGCTAAACGACTGGCTCTAAATCGCTAAATCGTCTGCACACAGCAAAACCCACCCTGGCTAACACCAACTAGAGAGCTATTTCAAAACACGCAGCATGAAATCGCTTCTAAACTCGCTTAGATTTTGCATACTACGTCACTAAAATTTACATTCTGTCAGGAAACTGAACAGGAGGGAAAGGAAAGTCAAAACTAAAAACAATTGGTTTAGAATAAAATAAGATCTTCACAATCTAAATTACCTAAAATAATCATATTGATTTTAGACTTTAGACGCATTTAAAAAATAAAGGACGTCTACGAAAGCTGCAATTTTTCCAAGTCCTGTAAAAGACAAATGAAAGATCTTATTTCCGTTGGAATAGATCCGTTGGAATTTGCTAGGCCATAAAAAATGGTAAATAGCCTGAGAGAATAATGTAACAGATCTGCCGGCAATTATATAAAACGGAAAGACTAGCCTATCGATGTTTTTAATGTTAATCTGTAAGAATTATTGTAATAAGAATAAACTTCCTCTTCCTTCTTTGTTTGGTAATCCTTTTCATTTGTATTTCTTTTATTTTTTACCTTTTCACATTGAATTAAATCGTATTAAAAGGTGTTTTATTTAACTAACTTGCGTTTTTCGACTACTGAGTCACCGTAACTTTCGTGTCATTATAGATGAATAGCCATTTTATTTCCCTCTATCAACGCTTGCTTTATTTGGTGGTAAAAAATTATTTCAATGATATGTAAGTAGTGGCATATTTTACAAAAAAGTTTCACCATTATTTCTTCAGAAATTATTGCGAATATATTACTTCTGTTGAGAAAATAAGAAAGGTAGAAAACTGTTAAACCGGAAAAAGAACTTTTTATCGAACTTTTTAATTTTTATGACAATAAAAAGGAAAAGAATTACAGTAATGTAAAAAAAATCATTGTGCTTCGCAAATAAAAAAAATCTAATGAAAACATACCAGCAGCAAATCTTTTTACATATTTCTTGAATGCCGGAAAAAATTATATATTTGGCAATGAATTCTTTAATTTTTTTTTCTTTACGTAAATGGTACTTATCAGCTAATTAAAAAAAATGATACAGTTCTTAGAGCAATTCGTTACTTTTCCCCACCTTTCGTTTTGATCCAGACGTTTTTTTTTCAGAATATTCAATAAAAATAAATTTCTTTCGCAGTCGAAAGAAATTTTTTCCCCTCTTCGCCTTGATTCTTTCCTAGCAAAGAAAAGTATTAGGAATCTTAATTACGTAATAGTTATTTCAATTGCCCTTATTCTTTAATTTTTTTGCGTATTAAAATCATAAAATGTGACATAAAAATTCTTTGCATCTTTCTATTACTTACCATAAGTAGATTTAGGACTATGTTTCTCACTTTTAAGTATTATATTGATTTATTTTTACTTCTCTTTAATAAAAAATGACAATGGTTATTAATAAGTACCTCAAAGAGTCTTATTTTTTTTAGTTTCAATAATATCGAATCCAACATTAACAGACGTTGTTGCTCTTCGATGATGAATAAGGTCTTTATTTATATTCGATCATTTAAAGACTGCGTTGCTGAGCATAGCGTTTAGTTCATCATTTAAAAGGTCATTTTATCTGGATTTCTTAGAACATTTTGAAAGAACTGTTCATTCGTGAACGTCGTAAAAAACGGGGTTATAACACGTTATGAGTGACAGCAAAATTTCTTATTCTACTTTTTGCATACAGCACTGCCATCATTAAAAGTAAAAAAAGCTAAGTGTGATCAGTGGCGGCTCGTAATAAGCACTGTGGAACTGCAGCGCCCCCTGTTTCCACTTATTATTATTTTTAATATTTAATATAATGAGCCCTTTTTTCTTTAATTCTTTCTTTATACTTCTACAATATATAATTCTTAAACTTAATGTTAGTAGCCATCGTTCAGTTTATGAAAAAAGTACGAAAGTTTTTGTATGGAACTGCGCTTCACAAGGCTGTTCTGCGCAAGCGCGCACAAAAAGCAGCGCTCGAGCCAGGGAGATAAAACAGCATTGTCGGTCTTGCAATGCCGAAATTCTGGAAACGTGATTATTTCTTACTCCGCGCGTGTGGTATTTGGCTGTTCTGCGCATGCGCTCTTAGGAAGCAGCGTACGAGGCTGAGAGGGAGAGAGCACTGTCGCTTTTTCAGTGCCGAATCTGGAGTATCGTTGGGAGCTGGTTCTTTTTTTTTACTCCGCGTGTGCTGTGTTTAAAAATCATACACGATATTCTTGGTTAAATTATTTTCAGCTATTCTATTTGATTCATTTTTTTTCGGTTCTTTTATTTTACAGAAAACTTTAACCATGTAACCACCTCCTCAAGTAATAAATTCTGTGACTGCAAGTGAACTTCAAAAGCTTTCGTTTTCATGCGCTTGCAATGCTTTCAATATAGAAAAATTTCCTCAGTTGTCATCCATAGATCGAGGAGAAAATTATTGATCTCTTCGCGCAAATTAGAACAAGAAGAATGGATTTCATTTTTAAATGAATAGGTAAAGCTTGAACTGTAACAATTTAAGTTAAAGTAATTAAGAAATGTTTAATTTTTCTTTTGTAAAATTTCATAGAAGTTTCAAAATAAATTTTCTTTTTATACATGTTTGTTTCCTTTACACAGGTTTAAAACAAAGGTTAAATTTTTTTGGAACAGCACCCCCACTAATTTTAGCTACGAGCCGCCACTGAGTGTGATGATCAAATTTGTTGTAACATACGGATTGTGATGAAATTTTTAGTAACATATAGATTTTAAGTCTCTTTTATGCCTTTTTTGGGGGGCGTTCAAACAATAAAGCACGTTACTAATATTTTAATACTTTTTTGAACGCCATTCTGGGTTCAAAAAGAAATGCAGAAGCAAATGGAAGACCGTTTAAATTTGAATTTTAAAGTTATTTGTCAGTAAGTGATTAGTTCAATGAGTTGGCGCTAATGCGTATTATTTTTGTTTAAAAATTAAACTGAATATTTAAATTAATGGCTCTTTAAATATAATTTTAATACAATTTCCTTCCTAATGCCAAAGGTTTCTTCAAGTGCTACTATACTGTAGTTTGAATTTTTTAGGCAGTAGTTTTTTCATTTATTTATTTTCAAATTATCGTTATAGATAGAGCAGTTTTCAGTTCAAGAAAGATCAGTTTCAGTAAAAGCAGTTTTCGGTCTAAAATATTTATGAGGTTCTTGAAAAGGTGGCTCAAATTATGAGAATAACCTGGGTGCTCATGCGCAGCAACAAGCCTGCCCTGTCAGAAATCTGCAAGTATAATACATTATACGGGTGCACAGTGTACCTGTGCAGTGCACATTAGGAGAAAATATACGTAAATACATGCACCAGAAATCTCCGTGGTCAACAATTATAATTATTAACTTCATTTCGGACATCATTAAAGGAACTCACCCAGTACGTGTGATTCACAGGTCTCCAAACAGCTACTCCAGCTCATATTTACTATCTGCTTTGACTCTTTAATTTTGAAAGAGACTGTATTTGTATAGACGATGGAATCGAAATCCATCCTTGACATTCGTCATTGTCAACTGCCTTTTTTTATTGCTGTTGTTTTTGTTTTTAGGCATAGAAACTACATTCCAGAACATGAGTAACAAAGTTGAAAGGTAATGTCATTAATAGGCCGGAGGGTGTGGCCGAATTTTTCTTTTAAACAACAGATGTGTAATGAAATAATACAAGCTTGTTGAAACGTTCTTTTTCGTTGAAAATGGGAAATAAATTCTGATATTGTTTGTTATTTTGCATTTCATTTTGACCATCTGGAGCCTTTTTACTTCCTTTTACAAAGTAAAGGAAGTATTGTAATCCCGAAAAATTCCAGGTACCATATTTCAACGAAAATATCCATTTTGACAGCTATCAAATGCAATTTAACGATGCTTTTGTGTGACATCTGTACGTAAGGACAGAATAAAGGACTCTTTTTTGCCAAATGAATTATAAAACTGATTTAAAATGGATTCAGAAGAGATTTTTTTCTTAGCGTATGTACGTACGTACGTGTATACGTATGTATGTATATATTTCGTATAACTCAAAAACGAGTAGCCTCAGAACGTTTAAATTTTGTAGATAGGACTGATATAATATGTAGGTGTGCACCTCCCTTTTTGGTTGCAATCGGCCACACTAAAAGTGTATATATATATATATATATATATATATACCAACTCTGTTACTCGGTTCCTTGAGCTCAGTACTTTTATTGTAATATGTTGGTAAATTCTGAATTTTAGTTTTAAAAATGATTGAATTATGTTGTTCTTATCTTCTGGTTAAGGTTTTCATGCCTTTAATTAACTTGCAAGTTGTTTAAGTGCGGCTAAGCCTAAATTGTTTACCACAGCAGCCATATTTATTTACGCTTGAAACTTAACAGAATAGTGGATTTGTTGCCAATCTAGTGAAACTAAGCTTCGCAACAACAAAGTAACGTCTTCTTTTATTACTGCGAATTAAATCATGCTTAATTCATTCTGGAATACCTATTATTATTAAATTATTCCATATATGGAGTCAGCATAGCATCCACAAGAAATTAAATCAGTTTCTATGCCTTCAGTGACTTTTTGCCGAGTGAGAACAAAACTAGACTTTGATTTTTTTGCACCGAAAAATCTGCCTTCTTGGCCGCTGGCCGAATTGCTTGTTTTTGCGTAGAAACTGTAATTTTAGTTGTAACTTTTTTAAAATTGTTTTAACTGTATCTGGTGTTTTATGTTTTTTTATATCTTTCATTTTTATTATAGATATTGAGTTTTTATGTATTTTGCCTTGTTGCGAAGTGAAAACTGAATTATTTGAATGAGAAGTCTATCTCTAATGAAATTCGAGGAAATAAGTTTAAATGAAATGAAGGAAAAAATGTGTACAATTTAATATTCCGTACAAGGAATTCATGTGGTTTACACATCAGACTTTTTTATTTCATTTTCTTAACAACAAATGTAAATGCTTTGATAGATAACGAAAAGTAAAACATACCGGTTTTCTCTGTGGTCCGTGAGTTATTCCTAAGTAGTCACGTATATAGATTACTTGTTGATGAAAGAACAAACATATATACCATTTACATACATATATATATCATAACGTATAGCATCTCAAATGTATAATGTATCTAATTATATCTGAATGCACTACAATCATTTTATATATCCATTCAACAGGTGTTCTACGCTAAAATTTTTTTGTGTCGCCAAACAAATACCTGAGTGGATAACACCTCTAAAATCTAGGCGTTAGACGGGAGTTCAGGTATCGTCAAACATACTAGCTGCACAGATGCTTTTGCGGCTTTCCGTAGGGTGGACTCAATATCAGCCAACTTCCCTCAGACAGTTCTCGACGAAGCTAATCTTTTCCTGAGGCCAATAGACATCGTATGCCTTAATCAATGACTTTAATTAGTAATGTATGGCCAGTATAATTAATGAACTTAAAGTTTTTTTTATCCACAGTGCAATCCCGCGTGCTATCTTCAGCCTTGGATCGATTCTGGCAAAATACTAGATAGATACATGACTTCTGCTGTAATCAAGAAGCTTAAAGCTCAACTTGATACTTGTATGCCCAGCTCCTACTACTCTCTAAAATTCTATTTTTAACGTACAATGCCGATAAAGTGTTCATATTTTCCTTTCGTTTCATCATTAATCACAATTTGAAATTAAACATTTCTTGAAGTAGGGATTGGATATTAGAGAAGATCCTGTCCAAGTGGCGTAAATTCTCGTAAAAGCTCTCATAATTCTGTGGAATCTCGTGAATTCTCATGAAGAATTACTCTGATAATTTTCCTTTCAATCCGAGAGATTACTTGTGCGGTTGATAGCCAGAGTAACAGGAGTATAAGACACTCCGATGCCATTACCTAAGATATTGCTTGGTAGAAGTAGATTGGTAAGTTTAGAGTTGCAGACAATTCATCTTTAGCTGTGTAGAAATTTTTAGTCTTCTGGGCATGAAATCCTGAAAATGTGAACCAATATCGCCGGCAAGCGAACTCGAAGACTTTCAGTTTGCTACCTGGAAATTTTATTTGTTGCATGAAGGTCCATGTCACTACAATACAGGAGGAAAATGCCTTTAATTCATACATGCCCTCTCCAAATTAAAAGCGCAATTAACTAAATTCAGATGTTCTGGAATTTTTTTTCGAGCTTTATATCCAATTGATGTAACTTATATCTATAGTATATGTAACTAGTAAAGCGCAGTGTTCAGAACCCCATACGATTGATAAAACATATTTCTTAAGCTGTATACATACATCGGTACAGAAAGATCATTTACAACAGCACAACAAAAGCAGTTGCTTCATTCTGCTTACAAGACGATCATCGTTAAAGGAATTATCGTAAGTGGTTAGTACATCCAACTGCCAAATGGAAGATCCGCAGTTCGAATGCCGAACCGAGTACTTTTTATTTTCCAGATTATGAAAAGTCTAATCTTTACTATAATGGTACCCGAAAGGAAAAATTGATAGACAATAATTCTTCACTACCTAATATTGTACTGACTGGCTCTTATGTTCCTCCTCAGTTTCTCTTTAAGTAAGGCAGAAGAGATGTAAGGAATTATTACCTACACTTTGCGTCCTCTCGTGTGTAATTGGTTAGCACGTCCTGCTGGCAGTAAGAGATCCGAAATTCCATTCCCAACAAGGTAATACATTATTTTTCAGTATTCTTCGTCCGAAATATCTAATGGTTTCTGCAGCATCAAATGGTTTTCACCACGCTCGCTATCTAGGAAACTATCTAGGTGCTATAGATATTGTCTTTCTATGCGAAAAGGGATCTTTAATTTACCAGAAAAGAAGGCCAGGCCAATTGCCGGTTTTATGAAGTGCTGTCATTTTACACTATGTAAGATCTTCATCTTGCAAATTAAAACTGCTTATTTTAATAAACTGGATGGCTTAGTATGTTAGATGCTTATTTTATTTTAAACGTATGTGTCTAAGTAACATAATTTATGATGTACGTAATTCATAAGGTCATCCGTAGTAATAGATTAAGATGGCTGAGCCATGTTTTGAGAAGCCCGGAAGGTAATTCCACTAAGATCTTGAGATTAAAACAGCCCAAGAGTTCCAGAGCCCAAAGAAAACCGCCGATTAGTTAGATGACGCTGAAAACGACTTAAAAATTTTGAAAAATCAAATTAAAAAATTTGTGAGGAGTCGTTACCGATAGAAGGCGCTGGAAGAAGCGCGTGGTTGAGGTTGTTGTGCTTGCGAAGAAGGAGAATTACTAACTTTTTAAAACATGGTTAATGTTAATGGAATTAATAAACGCTATTTTTAGCGTGATATGTTACACAACTGGGCGCAGACAAATCTTTTTTCATGCTGCGCAACGAAAGCAGTTAATTGAAGATGACAACTCAAACCGAGTAATCTTCCGGATTTCGAACAGCGTAAACGCTTTCCATGTGTTTGAAATTCATCTTTTGACAAGTGAGAAAAAAAGCGGCGGAAAAAGTGTATCCCGAGAAACAAAATGGCGGGCGTAGCGTTTCTATCTGAACGGGGGAACTCCTCCGCAGACAGTGCTCTGTTATGACATACATTCCTGAGCCACTTGACCTTAATTTCTAAATGATATTCGAGAATGAGATTTTAAAGTTCATATTTTATTCTTACTCTTTCGTGTCGCAAACCGGGAGCCATTTAAAGTGAGAATCACGGCCTACTCTTGACCCATTCGTGTTCGCCAGGCCTTGACACAAAGGGTTCTGCGTGCGCTAGTTTGGGGGGCCGAAAGTAGCAGCAGACGACCAGCCCTGCGGATGACATCGTCTCCGTTTCCTTTTGCAGTGAGTGCGCTGCTCTCTGGGGTGAAACCGAAAGTGTGGAAGAGGGCCTTGAACGAGAGAGATTATTCCACTTACGTAACGGGATGACATCTACTGCAACATCAAACAGTCGGGCAAATAATCGTTTGGCCTCTTTTTTTCCGCTTAAGTGGAAGCAAAACATTTTGAAGTTTCTGAGCGGCGATGACGTATTTCAGTTTGGTGAATTCTGGTGTGATGATTCAACAAATTTTTCTGGACCGACACCTGAACTGTGTCTATTTGTATCTTAGACCGATGAGTATTGTATCAGACCGACTGAGGTCTTGAAAATGTGCATATATAAGCTTCATGAAGAAGAGGGTTTTGTATTAGATTCCCTCGAAATGCGTACAACTTAAATATAAATTAATATCAAGTTAACATTGAATTTTGCTTTATTTTAAAGAATGAGTTTAGGTTTTTAATGCAGTGACGCATGTCATCAAAAAACTGTGTGAAATTTTAATATTAACGTTCTAAAACATTGAAGTAAAAATTGATGGGTTTTAACTGTACACTAAATAATGAAAGGGATGGATGATATATACGAATATATTACACGAAAAAGGTTGTTCCGAGAATGAACACGAATTTATTATGATGTTCATTCCCCAAATTAAGTCTGATTGAATATGGCTTGATTAACAAGATAGTAAGGGATATATCTAAACAATTATCATTTAAAATTTTATATTTTTAATTTCTTTCAAGAATATCCCAAAATGACACCGATTTTCTTTTTGTGTGTGTATGTGTGTGTATAATCATACAGCGATCATTTAAAGCCCAAATCCTAAATTCCCTAGAATCTTAAAAAGAAAGAATCTCTAATCAACAAAAAGTAAATCAACAGAAAGTCAGAAAGGATTTCTAATGTTCGGAATCTCGAACGTTTGGAATTCTTCATATAAGAAAAAGGGGAGGACCGGACAGACCTTGTGAGATCTAGTAGTTTTGGCTGTCATGAAATGCAACTAGATCTACTTAAATGTTAATCTGGTGACCTCTCGCAAAGACTGGAAAATTATAGACGGCACGGACTTACGTGCTTACAATCACCTACTACTTGCGGTGAAAAATTAAAAAGATAATGTAACACTAAATTTAAAGCTAAAGAGCAGTGCAAGACTACACAGTTCAGTTTAGTCTGACAGACTGATTTAAAACCTACACCGCCAGGATAATAATTCGGCAGCAAGAATGCAAAGCCGACATTCAAGTTAACAGCTGGAAGAAATATCAGTGTGCGCTTACAATAACGAAACCACGCTCTGACTAAACTTTTCGCTACATAAGTTTAAATACACTCATTCACCCCAGCTAATTTATATCCTGGCGCGGAAATGCAAGGGGAATAAGAGAAGCGAGAAAAGGCAAACGAATTAAAATAACTATTAGTAAAAATAAATGAAACCCCACAACTTTATACAAAAGATTTTTAACTTGAACAATATTTGAAATTTTCACTAAATGAGAAGTAAATTTGAAAATGCATTTTTAAAACTACGCTTTTAGTTATTAAAAAAAGTATGAATGGAATTTAGTAAATGAAATACATCAATCAGCTCCCGATTTTGCGGGGTAATACCGGAGACAGAATCCATACGTAGTTCAAAAGACGCAGATTAGATTACGTTAGGTCATTTGAAAATGGCAAAGAGCACGGCTTCTACTCGCCTAAGTAGAGGAATGCTTCCGTGGAGCAATTTCTAAAGAAAACGACTACTATTCACTTACATACGTATAAAGCCACGAAAACCAACTCTACAGCTCGGCTCTTTGTCTGGAATTAAATTCAGACTTCCAGTATTCAGCGTAATCGAACTTCCAGTATTCAGAATTCAGAATTCTTAGCGCTAAAAAAAAAAAAAGTTTTTTAACGTTTTGTGTGTTACCTTTATTTATTAAATATCACGTTCTTCGCACTTAAACCATAAAATTCAATTCAACAGCAATATCGCAAAATAATTTAAAAAGAGCATATCTTTACAATTTCCGATACAGAGTCTCGCTCCCTGGAAGTGATTTCCCCCCCCCGTACAGTGTTGCCGTTGCTCGCTTTGAAATCGTTGAGTTTGTTAATCAAAAATTCATAAATGCTTTACAAAATATGAAATAGATAAAAAACAAATTCCAAATGTAGGCTTACAGATGCCCCTGTTCGGGTGGAAACGTACGTTATTCAAAACTGGATGGTTCTAGGTACCGTTGTTTTATCACAATGAGAGAAACATGCATACATTTATACAGATTCTTCATTATTTAATTTCTTTAAATATAATGAAGGGCTCTAATATTTGGTGGTAACGATTTGTAAAGTGAAACGTCATTTATAGTGAAATGTCACAAAGTGCCAAAAGGAAATTAATGTGACCTGTTTAGAACGCCCTTTAAGTTCAAAAGAGGTAGATAGAGAGAAAGAAAAGAAATAACATTGATATAATCAATAGAAAAAATTATTAAACAATTTACAAGCATTTTAAAGAAGCTCGTTTAGTAAATTTAATAATTTAATCACTATTCAAAACAAAAATAATTTTTTTTCATCGTATAGACAAAATTACTTTTTTCTTTATTTTTAGAAGATCCTCAATCCGATCAAACTGCGGTTGATAAATCGGGAACTGATTACGATTTAAACTGGAATCTTGAGCTCAATTTCTTAATACAGTTTGATAAAAGTATTCAAGCAAGAGTTTAGAATTGTTTACATTGTTTCAAAATCTTTTTAAATCAAAGCAAAAGAAAGGGAAAGAAGGGTTATTTCAAGAGATAAAGATTGAGCGTTAAATTCTCTGCAGGGAATTAAGAATGTGGCATTCAAGATCGCCTAGAGAGCTTACTGCTGGCTCAGATGCCACCAATATTGCAAAAATCATGTATTCTTCGGCCAATAAAATTCATCCTTTCAAAGTTTCGAATTAATATATAAAACAGTTCTTAGGTTAAGATTCGGACAATTCGTAATAATGAATAAACCATAAAAGTTCCGATTTTCGTGTCTTGAATATTTTGGAAGAATCGTGAGATTTGAGTATTTGAATGTTCCATCTCCAATAAAAATGGTATATACTGTTGCAGATTCTGCTGAATAACGCTAAAAATTAACTCAGGTGAGAAAATATTTTAAAATATAAATATCAAGCACAGAACACTGCATTATCTTCAAAAAATCAGTCTGGACCGCCGCAAGATGATATTTGTTATCAACCCAAGTGCAAACAAGCGATGACAGCACTTCCTTTTTGTTGTTGTTGTGGCTTATATCACATGTATGACAGTAACATCATAACAAGCCCTCGAAATTCATCTTGGCAAGGAGTGCAAGATTGCGCCTGTCGTTGGCAACAACCCTGAGCACCATACAGGTCACAATACACACATTGCTTACTTCCGCCCCCAATTTTGAAAGAAAGTAACTCTGGAGACGTGTCCGAGGATGTCTCATCTCTCTTCCCCTACCACCAACATTTTGAAAGCTCTTTCTTTTTTTTTTTTTTGAGCAGCATCTGTACGTACGCACAGAATAAAAGATTCCTTATTTCAAAGTGGCCTGCAAAATGGATTCAAAATGGATACAAAATGGATTTTTTGAGGATGTCTGTATATATCTCACATAACTCGGCAACAATTAGGTGTAGAACGTTGTAAATTTGTGTGTGGGACTGTTATAGCATCTATTTGTGCACCTTCCTTTTTTACTGCAATCGTAGTGCCGAAAGTATACATATATGTGGGAAATCAGAACCGCCAACGAGGTGACATCATCTGCCGCCAGCCCAGCGCAGCGCAAAACAGCCTTCTCTGTAAGCCTTCCAGGAAGTTTGAGAAGGGATGACGTCCCAGTGGTGTTATAGAACCCACCAGCATTTGTGAATCCTGATCTTGTTCCCGAGATTCGACAAGATAAGCCAAACTGTGAACTGTTGATTATTACATGAACAATTCATGGACTCTTCTTAGTCGTGGGGTTATCGTTACCTTTAGTTATGTCAGTTTATCATGTTATCATCTCATCTTTTATCATCTTTCATTCATACTAGTAATTTTATAATAAATTTACTTTATACTTATCTCTTGCTCTTGATCCTGTAATCCTACGTATATACCCATCTCCGTTAGCCGACTTTTATTTTCGCAATCAATGCTTGTAGACATACACGTGAAATTACAGAAATGTTCCAAATGACGAAAATATCCATGTTTTGGCAATTTCAAATTAAAAAAAAAAATTCTGTACAAATAATTAAATCTACTTTGAATGCGATCTCCCGGTTCTACATTTATATTTGGGAAAGTTTTATCCTCGTTGCCAGCAAATAAAAATGAAAGAAGTTAACCGAATAATTCAAGGAGAATAAGTTTAAATGAAATACAGCAAAAATTGCGTATAATTTTAATATGCGTTCATGGAAGTCACGTGGTGACAATACCGGATTATTTTAATAAAAGTACATATCTATTGGAAGTGAATAAAACTAATCTTTCTAAAGTTTTGAGTTAAAATATTATCTTTTTTTCAAATTAGCTTTCGAAGGGCAAAAAGCGCAAAGATTCGAATTTCCAAATCTCAAATCCTTGTCAAGATGCGTAAAATTTAAAGATTTGAATGTCCAGCTGTTAATTTAAAAAAGAACGTTGGGATATTTAGTGCTAGTCGTAAAGATTTTCAGGCATAAATATCATCCCTCTCGCTTCAATCATGAATTTTAATTTCTGCAATTCACGAAAAAGCTTAGTTTAAGGTCAAAAAATTTCCTACCTAATAAGGCCGAAAATCCTGAGTTTTCCTATGAAAGTGGAAGTTTCGAAATGCGTTAATTTCTGGATGTAACATTCCACAATAACGTGGCAAAATAAAATATGTCTTCCTCGAGGAATAAGTCCTCCAGACTTTCCTTTTTCATTCCAAGTCATTGGATGTATTATTCCTACGTAATTATTTTGTAACCCTATTTACTTCCTTGTACGAAGTAAAAGGAAGTATCGTAATCGCGAAAAATTTCGGGTATCATATTTCAACGAAAATATCCACTTTAACAGCTATCGAATGCAATTTAACGATGTTTGTGCGTTACATCTGTAGGTAAGGACAGGATAAAGGACTTTTACTCCCCTCCCCCAAAAATATTATAAAACTGATTTAAAATGGATTCTGAAGGGATTTTTTTTATGGCGCCAATGCGTACGTACGTACGTATGTATGTACATATCTCGCATAACTCAAAAACTAGGAGCCTCAGAACGTTGAAATTTTGTATATAGGATTGCTATAGCATGTAGCTGTGTTTTATAGCATGTAGATGTGCACCTCCCGTTTTGGTTGCAATCGGCCGAACCAAAAGCATATAAATATATATATATATGTATATATACCCAGTCTGTTACTCCAGTCAGTGAGCTCAGAATTTTTATTCATATATGTTTGCAAATTGCGCATTTTTTGCTTTAAAAATGATTGAATTATGTTGTTCTTATCTTCCGGTTACAGTTTTTTAATTTTTAGTTAGCCCGCATGTTATAGTTGTAGAATTATCAACAATTTAAAAATATTTTAAGTGCGGCTAAGCCTAATTTTTTTGGCCATTGCAGCCGCCGCATTTGTTTACATTTGAAACTTAGCAGAATAATGGATTTGTTGCCAATCTAGAGAAACTAAGCTTTGCAACAACAGAGATAACGCCTTCCTTTATTATTGCGAATTAAATCATACTTCGAATGGAATTTATTCGAGGAAATACAAGTAAGTCTTTACTTCGTAATTTTCAATAGATATTTTGAGTTTTTATGTATTTTCGCCTTATCGCGAAGTGAGAACTGAATGAATCGAATGAGAAGTACTGGATCGTCTATGAAAAACTGTTTCTTTTTTTTTTGTGTGTGTGTGTGTTGTTGTTGTTGTTGTTTGTTTAATTTCTTTTATACATCGTTTTAGATTTATTGTACTATTTGAATAGAACATGTGGCAAAGATTACATAATTCTTCAGATGATATACATAATTTTTGTGCATTTTGAGTTATAAAATGAATAAGACGTAACGCTGTTTTTAAAGAGTGCATTTATTCGGTTGTGGTTTATGCGCTACTCACGAAGTAGATTTAATTCAATCCAATAAGTTTAAATGAAATGCAGCAAAATATGCGCATAATTTAATATTCCGTACAGAGAAGTCATGTGGTATATACATCAGATTTTTTAAAATATAGTATGTGGTGTCTTTACTTGAGAGGGCTAAAAATCCAGTGAATCCTTGGGGAGTTTATCCTAAGGAAAGAGGAGGGAATCTTTGGGGAAGGGGTAATCCACTGTAGTGAGTTTGATCCAAATTTTAGCTTTTAGAATCTGTAATATTTAAAAATACTGGAAAAAGTTATTTGGGCAAAAAAAAAAAAAAAAA